>OZ023158.1:17884900-18287400 GCA_963678695.2 Diplodus puntazzo | reverse complement strand
AAAGAAATGAAGGGCTGATGGGCTGGGACATCTATTTAGATCCATTTCATTCTGCCATAATCAGGCTTTAGCCATGCCCTTATACTCAGGATTAGAAAAGGTTCAAAGTGCAAACATCTAGATCCCCGAGAATTATTCCAGTCTGCCAGCCTTACTCTGTATGTTTGTGTGTGCATACGTGTGTGTGTGTGTGTGTGTGTGTGTGTGTGTGTGTGTGTGTGTGCGTGCGTGTGTGCTTGCATGCCAGATCTGCCAGGGAAGGGTTATCTCTGGAATCAGGCCCATAAACCTAATCTAACCCTCTCTGTGCTCATTCAGGAGTGAAATATTTTTTGCAAATAGGCTCTCCTCTCCTTTTCCCCGCCTCGACTCCGGTTCGCTAATGTAAACAAAAAGCGAGATAGCAATACCGCAGGTATGAGAAAAATAGCCATTTTCTGTTGTGACGCTCTGTTTGATACAGACACACATACACACACACACACACACATCCCTGACACTGCTGTGTTCAGCACCCTGCTTTTCCCTCTCGAATGGATGAAACGGCTCTTTGTGCTGCTGTTTTTTTTTTTTCCTTGATGCTAAGTGTGAGTGATCAGATCGTGCTTTATATATTTAGCTTTTTTTTCTTTTTTGTTTTGTTTGTTTATTTTGAAAATGTAGACATCATTGCCAGGGGTTACTGTGACTATCTCGCTGCCTGCTCGGGCTCGTCTGAGTGGAAGTCTGAATGCAGTGGGAGAACGAGGGGAGGGGGGCGGGAGGGGAGGCGGTGTGTGAAAGGTAGCCAATGAATGTCACCTCTCATCCACTTTCTCATTAAACAACCTGCTCTCTGTCTGTCACAAGGGCTGTATCTATCCCCATCGTTCGGTGCTTTGGGCAGATGTCGCACACGGGAGCAAGCGCGTACACACACACACACACACACACACACACACACACACACACACACACACACACACGCACGCACACATCGCCATCACGCCGTATGAAAGCAAGCCCCCACGGGCTGGACAGGAATAATAAGCAGCAGATGATTCATGATGGAGATGGGGAATGTATTCAGCAGGACCACCTGAGTGACCTCATTTAGCAGACCTGAGAATAAATATAGACCACCGCATCGCACTCCAGCCTGAGCCTGTGTCGTCTGGGCCAGTCAGCACCGCGTCTCTCACACATCTCCCACTCCTCTCCTCGGAGCGCAGAGGGGAGCAGCCCCCTTTCCACTCTCCACCCTCAACGTCCTTGTGAAATCTGTGCGGATTTCTGTGTTCACGCATGCATGTTAATGTGCTAGCGGTAGTGGTATGTATATGATATTGGACCAGGAGCCTCTGTTGCAGGCCAGCTCTTTTCCCCCAGCAAAGTCTCGCTCGCTCTTGGCTGATACATTTGCACTGTAGATATTTCCCAACATCAACATTTGGCACCTGGTTTCTCTTATGACTTCAGCAGCTGTAGATCTTTTGTTCTCCCACTAGTCATTCTGCGGCCAGTGATCCACACCCACAAAGAGAGGCCTTAAATCATACCAAAAAGCCGACCGCTATATTAAAAAAAAAAGAAGCAACATTCCTTCATGCAATGACCAGTTCTTCGGGTATTCTGGACCGCTGACGGTGAACCGGTTTGTTCCACTAAATCATTAGCAGCAGCAGAATGGGAGTCTCTTTGTTCTTCGCCCGGTCGTCGCTTTATCCCCCAGTGTTTTTATCTCCATCGAGACGCACAGGAAGACCCAATTCCCCAGTTTCCTCTTTCCAAAACACGCCATGACCGTCGGCCTTTTAATATCTGGAAATCCAGATTTGGATTAACGTCAGGACGTGGGGATGAAACGAGAGAGAGAGACAGCGAGAGAGAGAGAGAGAGATAGGGAGAGGGAGGAAAAGAGGAGATAGAGTGAATGAGATGCTTTCAGATTAAAAATAAAGAGCTGGCAGTGTGTCCTTGTTGTGGAGCGGGGTTAGGGGAGCTGGAAAATCGCGGCTGGCAATCATCTCTTTTTGAGTGAACCCGTGACATGACAGATGTCAATACAGTGATATAAGCAAGGGTTAGGGCGACGAACAGAGGGAGTGCGTGGCGCTGAGCAGTCTGTGTGTTTTTCTTCTCCCCGCTGCACATTATTTAATGCGCTCAACAGTTGTTTCTGCAGCAGATTTCCATCTTGAATAGCACTTAAAAGGCGGATTCACATAAGGAAATGTGGTTTAAATTGGACACGGTTAATTGGATTATGAATTTCCAGCGGTTACAGTAAGGGGACTGGAATTATTTGACATTTCAAATGGCCCGAGTACAAACAACACATGAAGTGATCATCTCTTTATAAATCCAGCTCCCTTTGCAGTTGTTCACCCCCCAAACAGACCCCCGCCCCACCCACCCCCAACCCCAAGGGCCCAACTTATCCTCACGCCACATCAGTAGTGCAGGAGTCCGCTCAGTCGTCCTGAAGGAATAGTTAATTTAGATGACAGAAGTAAGTTAACACTGAGAAGATTTGCTCTCCCCGAGTGGATATAAAATTCATGGCATGACGCTCGCTCTTAGTCAGATTATTCAAGGCTTTGAGCTCGATCTTCAAAGAACTCATTTTTAGTATAACCTTGCCCTGGAAATTTAAAAAATTGAAAGAAGAGGAGAAATTGGCTGGAAAATGGCACGATGAGGTTAGCACTCGTGGCAGCGTCTGGGCCATTCAGAGCGAGCTGTGCGCCTTTAAGGCTGGAAACAGGCACTGTTCACCTCACTGTCTTTGAATGTTCCCGTTTAGAGAGAGACATGCTCCCTGCATGGGCTTTACATAAATCAGAAGACTCACTTAGCCTTGAGTGTTCATCCACATTAATGTCCCCACGTACATTTTCAAATCCTTTTGTTCCTGCGCCTCTGCCTGCCCCTCGTATATGTTCCAGTGTCCGGTCCACTCAGTCGTGTTGAGTCTACGGCTGGGTGGGGTGGGTGGAGGGGGACCGTGCCATAGAGCTCCTGACACAATGTTATCACAATCTTTCTCACAAATTATTACGTAGTCCGGCCACACTAACAAAATGTTGTGGTTCTCTGTGTAATTTAGAAGCCCTGAGTCTGATCTGATAATGTAACATAATATTAGTGCAATTCATTATTTGGCTTTTCTTCAATTTCGGCTGAGTATAAAGCTGAAATCCCACAGGGCAACAGAATGTCAACATTAATAATACTTAGGAATGACAAGGCATGAATCAACTAGATGAGCTTTTCCGTTGCTGCGGAGCCGGATTTCAACACCGACATCAGTTCAAAAGCAGGGAGACGCATGTAGAAACACTGGACCGCCATGCCAGCCAGAGTAAGCATTTTAAATGTTTGTGGTGCGTTGTTTGAACGCAACCCAAAGCCTCCCTCCTCCCCTCCCCCCGCCCAACTGTAGCTGCGTCTGCCTCCTCTTTGTGTCATCACTAGATAAGCACTCTCTCCAAGACTATCTCATCATAATGAGGGTGCCATCTGAAGCAATCACCCGGGGAGATGGTCATTGAGTTAAGAGGGAGGGAAAGGGGAGGGGCAGAGTCAGATAGCTCCGATAAAAAAGAAAAACTAAATGAAGTGAGCGAAAAAACAGAGAGAGAGAGAGAGAGAGGCAGAGAGAGTATAAGACGGATAACGCAGGAAGAGAAACAAAAGCATTTCAGAGGAAGGGAGTGAGTTGAAACAGCAGACTAAGCGGAGATGCAGATCATTTGGGGAATTCCAAAATTAGAGCTGCCATCGCATGCGCCCACACCAGGCGCACGCCCACACATACACACACACACACACACGCACTTACATGAGCGCGCACCGACAGCCTTGTGCTTAGCCGGTGCTCCGCGTTAAGGTCAGAGTCACACTCTGTCTCCCTAGGTCATTATCATGTGCCCTAAAATAGACAGCCAATTGTGTCACAGCGTCTGAAGTGAATGTGACATTAGATAAACAACCCTCGACCCCTCAAGTCTGAGCGGAACGCACTCTTGAAAACAAATGAAGAGGGCCTAACACACACACATGCAAATACGCATGCAACCTTCGATGTATAAATGGATACACGCATGCGCGCGCGCAAACATTAAGGGAGGCATTTAGCTCTCAGCACAAGCAGCAAGTAATGACACATGTGGCTCAGAGGGAGTAAGCTGCTCCAAGGAGTTGGCAAGCAGCTGGAACTCTTGCTGGCATGTCTCACTGCTGAACTATGCACAGGCAGAAACACACAGACACAGACACAGACACACACAGATACACACGCACACACACACACATGCACACACACACACACACAGGTCTGACCATGTTCCGTCTCTCCACCTCAGCGCTCGCCCTCCCTCAGAAGACTCTAATGTTGTTCCATTCATTTGACTTCACTTTATTGTGTTAATGAGAGATACCGTTGAGAGGAGCTGGCGGTTGATTGAGGGTGAGAACGGCTAATCACTGGAACAGCTAATCAGTGCTTGTCGTAAATATTGATTAGTTCTGTGCGTTATGGACGTGCTCATTAACCAGTGTGTCATCTTCTCTCTCCTCCTTCTCCCCTTTTCCCTGCTTTTTCCATCTCTTTACCCTCCATCGCCTCCTCCCTCCTCCTGTCCTTCACCCCTTTCTCCTCACCTCCTTCCATCCCCCCCCCTCCAGCGACCTCCAATGGAACGGTCGAGGGCCTGGAGAACCGGGAGGGAGGCGTGTGCAAGAGCCGAGCCATGAAAGTCATCATGAAAGTCGGGCAAGGTAAGTGTGCGCTCACCTCACATGTAGAACACAATACAGCAGTGCTGCCTCAAAGCCATGTTTCACTTTGGTGTGACATTTTCATTTATCGCTATGTGTGCGTAGCGTGACTTTGTCCGCCAGCAGCCTCCGACAGTTCCTGCTCCCTACAAGCTGTAAAGTTGTGAGATGAAATGAATGTGTCACCACTGTAAATGTTTTTTGTTTTTTTATTTTCATATTTGATGGGACTTCTTTCAGGCATCACCTTTGGCTTGGTGATTATTCAGTTTGACCGGTTATTGACTCTCAGTGATGTTTTGCCAGTTCTGGTGTCCAAATGAATGATTCCAAACAAAATGTCATTAAAAATTAAGAAAATGTTGTTTTTAAATGTAATGATAGAACACAATGGATTTTTATTCGACATCATTCATTCATTCATTTCATTATTTTTTATGGGATTTAGCACACATTTGCAATTGATATACTGTCTTGAAACAGAAAAATATTCTTTTTAATAATTTGATATTTGTATTCCAACCATATTTGCCAGACTGTTTCAAAATATTGTAGTAAATACATAGTAAATCCATGCCATGAAATTGCAGTGTTTGATTTTACAGGTTATAACATCATATGAATACATTCAGGAAAAAAATAGTGTCACTATTTAGTGTCAGAACACTTGACACTTCTCTACGTAGCATTGATAAGCAGTATAGATACACTTACCTATTAGTTTAGAGCTGGGCTGCCCAAAGTGGGACCAGCGGGCCAAGGTTGGTTTTACTTTCTGAGAGGTGAAAATGCTCTTTAAATATGTAGGATCACCAATTATTCATTACCTTTTCAGAACCTTAGCACATTGGGTAGAGAGACACTGTACAAGACGTCTTGTCTACGGAAGCCCTGAGAGGCAAGTGAAAGAAAAGGGAACTTTTTAAAGTTTATCCTGGCAAATACCTTCTTTTTATAGAAGTCATAAACAGAAGAGAGAAAACAATTTAGACAATATAGAGTTGAAAAAGAAAACCAGATTTCTTTCTTTTCTCACTTCCACTTCACATTTTGCACCTCATCAACACGTCCATTAAGTCTCAGGTTTGGCCCCTCTAAGTGAAAAAGGTTTTGGGCACCCCCGGTTTAGAGCAGACATGAAGATAGTTGTGAGGATATGAAGCACATCAAAAGTGTTTATTAATGTATTTGCCAACAATTATAACTTTTAGCTATGGACACACATTCACAAATCATATAAATGTGTTCACGTATCACAAAGACACAGAAGACACAATTTGAGATTTCATCCTTGACCTAAGAAAGAGTAGTTTGATTTAAAAAAAAAAAGTAATAAACTTTATATTCAAGGGTGACTTTCTATATTTCATTGTGAGCTTTCAGCCACGTCTTCATCAATGTAGTTTGCTCAGCTGTTGTGCGTAAAGAAGCATTATTCATTAATAAAATATATACAAAGAATATATTATATTAGAGGACTTTATCAATGAAAAGAATGCAATATATGATGCAAATAATATGTTCAATGAATATGAAAAGTATATACATATGATTCACATTTATATTTGATATGGTTACAAGTGCACATTGTCATTCAGTAGCTATCTAAACACATCTTACAAAGTCTTTGTTTCAGCTAAGTGTATTCAAGTATGTTATATACATATGGTGATGTTTTTATACAGTGTATAAATGCTAAATAGGAGGATAAAATGGGTTGTAAAAAAAAAAAATATCGTAGTAAAAAATGTAATTCAAATCATATCAGACTTACAGATTACATTTTAAATAACACATTAACGTTTTATCTGTCAGGTGGAGATTCACACAGTAAGACAGCAGGAATTTGTCTACCATCGGATCTTTAGCCGTACATTATACTGAGGTTACTATTGCTCTGTGGTTGTATTAAGCCATCGCCAGCACTGCTGGAAATCAATAGGCAGGACTGCTTTATGGACTGCAGTATTGGATTTACTGGAATTTTGCCTGTCTGTGATGCTCTCCCCTGATTTATTAGATATTTAGTTAGGTATAATTCATGATCACTTTCTCAATTTCATTTCCATTAGAGATCATAGTATATAGGGATATTATGCAGTAAAATTACACAGATGGTGATCTATTTTGTATCCATACGGCCCCCACCCCTGTTAGTCATATTCAGTAGTTTTTAATAAATCTTTTTACATCCATAAACACTTTTGTGTAAACAGTGAGATCACGCTGAAATAACGTACAAATAGAAAATGACTATGAAGAATGACCCCACTTCTAAATTGTTAAAAGTCCCGTGATGCTCCTCAGCTGTTTCTCAGCTCGGTTTTAATACAGGATGAAAATGTGTTTGAAATTGCTATGTAAGTGCACCGTCGGGTTAAGTCATCTAAAAATGCTAGATGTAAACAAGTGTGCTTTGTTTAGATATCCTTGGACACAACATTTGGTTTGAATCGTTCTTTGCACTTTTAGACGCTTTTTTACCCAATATGTGGACGTCTGTATCCTGACTCTGACAGGGTACAGTACACAGATGTGTTACTCTGTAAACATTCCCCTCATCCTCTGCGCGGTTGTTTTGACCGAAACAGACACTAACCACCATCTGAGAGGAACATCTGCCCGCCGCGACGATCTGATTCCAGCTTAAGAGCTGGATCTTAGCATGTCAGAAATAAACTGAGACTCGTTGGGAAATCTGCAGAGTGTGTGTGTGTGTGTGTTGGCAAATTCGTTTGCAGACATTTGAATGGTGGCTAGTGGGATGACAGCAGTGCATCCTGGCAGTCGGTGGGAGAATATAGAAGCTAACAAGCTGCTGATGCTAGCAAGGTCTGAGTCGGAACAAATTCAACAGATACAGAGAAAAATACCCACAGCCATCTCGGAAACAGACAGGCACTGCATTATCTCCCCATGTAGGTCAGTATGAGCATCCGACAGCTCTGGCCTGCAACACCATCAACAAATGACAACACAGTTGCATGAGTGCAGGCAACACAGCTCTTTTGCTCTAAACTATTAGCTGAGAGGAAAAACAAATCCCTGAACTCACATTAATGAGTTAAAAGGAAACATCTCATTCGAGGAAAGTTCTAGGAAAGTTCCTCTGCGCTCGAGTTTGTCTCTCTTGCTGCCGGCTGTTCCTCAACTTCGCCAGAGCCGTGCGCTCATTTCCCAAAACGGTCCGAAGCAAGCTGTCACTCACAATCAACGTGCCCTAAAAACCCTGTTAGAAAAGATGCTGTTGGCCCAGCTGCTACTACTTTTAAATCTATTTCTGTGAGTGGAATTTTTGATGCATAATGTGCTCGACCAGCCCAGTAGCTATTAGAGGAAGGGCCCAGAAGCATTAGAGCACTGACAGAAACTTTGATTTGGCTGCCTTATATGGATTCACTAATAAAACGGAAAGAATTTACTATTAGTGCAGCAACTAATGATTCTTGTCCTTATTGATTCATCTGTCGATTCTTGTATTGATTATTCAGTTAATTGTTTTGTCAATGACGTGTCATAAAATAGTTCTAAAAAAAAAGAAAGAATGAAAAAAAAAAAGAAAAAAAAAAGAAGAAAAATGACCAATGTGACATTTTCAATTAGGAGTGGAGTGTTTTGACAGTGTTTTGTTTGTTCTTTTACTTAATTGAAGATCTTGAAGGTGCAGTGTGTAAGAATTGACAGCATGTCGAATTTAAAACAAATAGGGTCAGTGAGTTACCTCAGCTAGTGTTCAGAGAACTAGGGGAGTGTTGGTGTTGTCTTAACATCAGGGCTGTTAATCACATTCCTTTGATCATTTTGTAAATGTTTTAATGTTTTCAACAAAAATTTGTACATATTGCACCTTTAATACTTTCTTCACCTCTGTTATCCGATGGCATTCTCAATATATCAATGCATCACCTGTAGCGTGAAACAGTACAATTGGCTACCAACTAGTAGATTGTTTGATTAATAGAGAAAGTGTTTAAAATAAATCTGTGAAAGTTATCGAAAAAAGACAACATTTTGAGTATTGTTTTTACATTAATGTTATTTATGAAGCAAAAACTCGGTTCTAGCCTCTAAAACATGACATTGGCTGTTTTGTTTTTTGTACATATTAAAGGTGCATTATGTAGTTTTGTGAAATACATTTTCATCAGAAGAAAAAAAATATCTTCTTTAATTGTTTTTTTTGTGTGCCAAACAAATTATATGAACAAACTCTCTTTGTTTTCATGCATACTGAAGACACTGAATAAACACAATTTGAGGTTTCTCGCTTCAAACAGTGTTCTGGGACCTTATTTTTCTCTGAGAACAACTCGTTTATTCAGTTAAGGAAAAAATAAATATTTCTGAGTTTGTGTTATTGCTTCGTCAATATTGTCAGTATTCAAATTCAGAGTTTGAATTTCTTCTCTTAAACTACACAGTGCCCCTTAAAGCTTGTAGCCTGTCAGGCTGTCAGACAAAGCCTCGGGCTCCTGAAAATTGTGATGGGCATTTTTCATTATTTCCTGACATTTCGTAGGCTAACAGATGAATCAATTAATTGAAAAAGCCCTCAAAAAAGACCAGTAAGAGAAGAAAACCAACAATATTTGCGGCTCTATACTCTATCCCTTCTGCAGCCAAATTGCACTTGATGTTGTTTCAACAAACAAACCAAAAAAAAAAAAAAATCCTGGGCTCTGCTTGGCTCTGACCCCAGATGCTATTGTGTTTAAGCCACATTCCCTGTGCGGCTGAATGCCAACCCTTCCTGTGGCCAAGTCCCCAAGATCTTCCCATATGTCCACTTGTGATCCTCTGCACTTTGCTCTATGGATAAGATCACAGTGACTCATCCCGCTGTGTAATAAGTTCACATTCTTTTACTGCTTTTTTGTGGCGACACACCCGAGCATAATCACGTTGAATCATCCGTTAGTGGGAAATTATGTGCCCCGACATGTCGATATGTAATTGTGTTTTAAAAGGCCTCGTGTTCCGTCTTTTGTCTTTATACGAAATGTGAAGTAAAGAGGAAGGGAAATTGATTGAAGGGGAAATACGAGGAGCCCGTATTTTATACATCCGTCGTTGTTCAGCGCTCCCCGTCTCCTCCAACACATCACATCTCTGCGCTCATTAGAAATATGTTGACTCACCGCCTCGCACACACCTCGACCCCCCTCCTCGTTCTCTCCCCCCCTACCTCTCCAAATCCTTCTCTCTCTCTTTCTCCCTCTCTCCTCTGTCGCTCGATCATTGTCTCCCTCACTCTCACTCTCCTCCTCCTCCTCCCCAAGCCCTCTCCCTCCTTCTGGCGGGTTGGCAGTTCTGAGGTAGTTGCTGTCTGCATAGCTAAGGGAAATGTCAGCAGTACACACACAGAAAAATGGGTCAGAACATTAGAACGCTCGCTGCACATGCTCAGTGACACACAGTGCTGGGGCTATGTGCACCGAGTGAATCAGATCACTGTGTCCTCTGCCATACGTGAATGTTCCTACTTCTCACTCCTGTCCTCCCTCATCAATTATTGATGGCGCACAACAGCTCACGGCTACGTTCAACCACTGCTGCAACCAGTACGGAGCGATGCAGTGGACTGGACATGGAGAGGGGTAGAGCGAGGAGAGATCAATTTGTTAATAGTGCGGTTATGTCCGCCGCATGCCAAAATTTTTTAGAATTTATGTCCCTGTTTGACTTTTCTCTTTCCATACATCCTCCCTTTTTCTTCTCTCTCTTTTTTATCAGTCATATCTTCCAGACATCCTTCACCCGAATTATCTCCCTGCCTGAGTCTGGGGTGGAAATAGGAAAGTAGACTACCAGACTGTTAGGCCCCTTACACTCACACACACACACACGCCACACAAACTTGCCACGAGGGACTCAAATGTAAATTGCCTCCTCACACGCCCTCCTCTCTATTTCTCGCACACACCCCTTGAGCAAGCCTACGGGCAGATGCAGATAAGGCCCAATGGAGGAGATGCATCTGATAGTGTGCTGTGGAATCCATCGGACCGACTTCGGTAATAGTTTATAACTGTCTTCTGTCTGCCGGCCCTGCCCTCGTAAAAGCCCCAGCGCGGACCCACCGGTGTTTACCGCACAAAGACTTCAATGTGCGTGTGCTCAAATCACAACAGACAGACAGATAAACTGTCTGTTTCCTTTGCGTTCCCCTCAGAGCTCCTTCACCCCTCCTCCTCCTCTTCTCCTCTCCTCTCCTCTCCTCTTCTTCTCTTCTTGTCCTCCCATTTGAAAGTGTGCTTCTCACAGCCAGAGTTAAAGCCGGAGCAATAAATAAGGCATATTATGGCCTTTTAACGTGATGAATAATGTAAAACAATAAAAAGTTAATATATAACTACTTTACCCTCATTCTGCCATGCCTAAGTGTATTGTAAGAATATTGTAGGTGTGTGTTTACGTGTGCGTACGCGTGTGTGTGTGTGTGCGCGCATGTGTGCTTCGCTCTCATGAATATGTCAGTGTTGGAAATGCCTGTCTGAGTGTTTGCTGAAGGAGCGGCTGATGTAGATGTGAGCTCATTTTTTACGACAGGACAAGGATACTGCCGTGTTTCACAGACTCCCGCTAACTTGTCCTTCCTCGTTTTTGTGCTTTCATCTCCGCTTCTGAGACGCTTTCAACACATGCGAAGATAACCTTCTCTTAGTATAAAAGACTTATCAGAAGATAATAAAAGATAATCCTTGCTGACGAAGAGCTGCTACAAGTCATTGTAATTCAGCGCATGCTGCTTGCCAAGGCTGAGTCTTTCTGTGCTTTTTTTTTTTCTTTCCCACAGTCCCAAACGCGGCGAACCCCGCGGCGCCGGAGACTCCAGAAGACAACGCCATACCGGAGTCCAGTCCCAGTCCGCCTGACCAGGGTCGGATTGGACCCGAGGTGCCAGGAAACCCTGGTGAGCAGATTGGCAGGCCAACATTATTCCCAAGAAAACTGCAACTTCAGACTCTTCTGTGCTTTCTAGTGTCTGGAGTGCAAATATCTTAGTAAAATAAAGGTTTTTGAAATGTAAAAAACGAATGTTCACAGCCTCAAGGGTTCCTCTAATAATTAATCTCAATTAGCCTGAGAAGAGAAAATAAGAATCATAGCTGAGTAAGAATTCTCTCGTATAGCTTTTTTCCCGCCACAGGCATTCCTTTGATTTCTAGAGGGTCAACATGCTAAAATAGGTGCAAAACCAGTGTTGTACAGAATGAAATCATACACATCAGAATGCAGCTTCTGATAAACAAGAAAAACCTGAACCCCAAAACAAAGGAAGCTCACCCCTGGGCCACTTTACTCACTCACGCTGCACACAAAGACAGTGCTGCACCCAAGGAGACTCAAAGACAGGCTTCTTTATTATATATCTTCTTAAAACTCATTAGAATTGCAAATAAATGAAGATTAAAAGCCAAGATAATTGAAGAAGTCACTCGAGCCTACCCGGCTGCTCTGGGCCCTCCTCACTTCCTGTTTTCCATGAGCACCTTTCGTAACTGCTATCCACAGGAGGGACCACTTCTCAACTTTTTGACTTACTCCACAACTTTGTAAGCCACAGACTTCCTCCGAAGTACAGTCTGTTCTGCCTGTCCCAATGTGATAAGCCGTCCTCATTTAATAATTGCTTATTTGACATTAGTTGCTCTATAAAAAGATTTTCTAGCGTCTCTTTCCCCCATACCAGGGCTTTTACCTGTCTGCCATTGTTAGATCAGTGATTGTGTCAAGTGAAGTAGTGGAGGGTGGAATGAAGGACGTGTCACTGCGGTTTGAAGGGCTGATATTTCAGGAATGAAATTTCTGACAGCCTCTCTCGGGCTCTCCTGAGCCCCGAATGCACGAAATTCCTCGCGCCTCTGATTTCACTGATAAGGCTGGAAAACGGTAGCTTTCAGTGATGTCATTTAGTTGTGATAAGACGTAAGGCGCAGTTATCCCCTCCTCTATAAATGGTTAAGTGCAGAGTGGTCAGCCGACTGCGGAGACACAGTCATTAGTGTGGACGGCAGCCTCCAGAGTTATGGGGCTTTTGTGTGCCTGTGGGGGGGTCATGGACAGTAAAGAGGTGGCGGTGGTGCTGGGGGGAGGAGGAGGTGAGTGCTGCTCTTTGGCAGCAGCTGCATGCATACATGGAAAACAGATTTGGTTCCTCTCAGATTTCAGTCACTGGAGGAGCCAGTCATTCTCCCTCTCATCCAGTAACAGCCCCCCATTCCTGCCCCGTCCTCCCCCACCTCCGCTCTGAGCCCCGCAGACAAAAGGATAAAATAAAATCAGATGTGCGGATTTGCCCCCCTTCATTTTTCTTCACATATCTCACTTGGCCTTTGCCGTACAAACATGGCCTCGACATACAAGTTGCCCCGGCTCGATCTTATCGGAGCTGGAATCTTTCTTGTGTTGAGTGATGACTCCAGATTTCATTAGGAGGCTATTTTGATTGAGCTAATTTGATTAGATTACATCAATGGGGCTGTTATTCATGTAGGGCACACAACAAACAGGGATGTGATCACTGTTGATTTAGGCTCAGAAGAGTTAGAGCTGCACATGACAGGGCAGGCTTACTGTAAATGTCGTCACTCTTCTGATTACTCACCAGTCTCTAAGGGAGTGTATGATTTGCATGTGCAGGGGTCCGTTAGATCTTACATTTTACACAGAAAGCAGCCTTTAAAGTTAAATTAATGTTTTGTTTGAATTAGAAAGAAACGTTAATATCTTCCTCCCAGTATCTGAAAATAATATAATTACTGCAGATGTAACAAAATGGTGAAAATTCAGTATCTGCTCTCTCTCTTGAATTAGAGAGCTGCTAAATACAAGTTTTTACTCAAGCCACCATATGTAACAGGCATATAGAGCTGAAACTGATGAATTGATTAGTTGTCAACTATTATATAAATATAATTCATCAAATATTTTGATAATCTATTAATTGGTTCCAGTAGTTTTTAAAGAAAAAGACAGTAAACTGAAGATCTTGGGTTGTGGTCCAAACAAGAAATTTTAGAATGTCATCTTGAGCTTTTGAAAACACTGACTTTTTCACCATTTCCTGACATATTATTGACCAATTACTAATTGATTAATCAAGAAAATAACCAACAGATTAATCAACAAGAAAAATAATCATACGTTGCAGCCATTCAATCAACAGAACTGTGCTGAAGGGCTTGTGCAACGTTATATTCCCCCCCTTAACCATATCCTTTGAATATGGCAGAATGCAACTTGATTTGTATTTTCTCTTATTTTGTTGTATTTTGTTCTTCCAAAAATGTTAGACTGTCCTCCCTTCAATAAAAATCGAATTAAAATATGCATTCCCTTGTCTGAGCCACCCTCCGTTATAATGTTTGGACCGTCCCTAAGCCCTCTCGCTCTTTCTGTCTCTCTGTAGATACCATGAATCAGGACCAGTCCGGTTCCTCAGGTAACTCGGACGGCATCCTTGGCTCCAAAGTGGCCGTGTTCTCCGCCATTGGGGCCGGCTGCATCATCTTCCTCGTGCTCATCCTCCTTCTCGTCATCCTGCTCATCAAGATGCGCAAGCGCTCCAGGAAAAATGCCCACTCGCAGCCCCGCCCGTCGGCGTTGTCGCTCAGCACGCTGTCCAATCCCAAGATGCCCGGGGGCACGGCTGGCACGGAGCCCAGTGACATCATCATTCCGCTGCGGACAGAGAACAACTACTGCCCTCACTATGAGAAGGTGAGCGGCGACTATGGCCACCCTGTCTACATTGTCCAGGAGATGCCCCCGCAGAGCCCTGCCAACATCTACTACAAAGTCTGACACGCTCCGCACAGCCAGCGACACGGGCAGGATGGAGAATGAGAGGAGCGCTTGATTTACGTTCTCGGGAAGAAACACTTTCCTTTGCATTTTGGGGACTTGATGTTTCTTCAAGCCCGTGTTATTTCTACCACCTGCTGCACAAATCTGGAGAGACGCGCACTGACCAGTAACCAGCGGGGTTGTGAGCTGACCCATGAGAGAGGCTAATTCTGTTTGTTTGGGAAGTCCGACAATCCCCCCTCCCCCCCTCCTCCTCCTCCTCCTCCTCCTCCTCCTCTTCGTCCTCCTCCACCTCATCCCCTCACCTCAGCTCCCACCTTCTACATCTCCCCGCCGTGCTCCGACGGGGGGGGCGGAGCTGGAGCGAGCCAACAGATGGAACTCTTGCTTCCTGGTTCGCTGTCCCCTTTAACGGGCAGGATATAACTTATCTCAGTTCCCTGAAGTACAGTCTGTGCTACACCCAATTAAACACACCATCCGAGCACACTAGCCAGGAACAGGCAGACACAGGCCCCGGACGCCACTCAGCCTGCAGTTTGTGTGCAAGCATAAAAAAAAAAAAACGCGTGTGTGTGTGTGTCTCTGCGTGCGTGTGTGTTAGTCAGGGCTCCGCGCTGGGCCAGGGAACTCTCCAGATAGCTCAGGTATCAGACACAGCGTGTGAAATAATGTGTTCCTCTCCCTTCGCACCTCTGATGTTTGCCTTACTTACTATTTTTGATGGAGGATTTCCTCGAACCCTGATTCAGTTCACAAAGCAGTTGTATTTTGTTAGACTTTTCCTACAAGTGCACAATGTATAGAGTTGAATAGATCATCACTTTTTCGCTCCATCTTCTCACCACCCATGTCATCCAACGTGCTCATTGTTTTCCCCGAGAACAAACCTTTGACCCAAACTGTTAATATCGAGGTGTGTGTGTGTGTGTGTGTGTTCCTGAGAATACTCCCTTCTCCACTGGTCTGATATGAGCTTTAGCATTACTCTGGTATTTATGACCTACCTGTGTGTATTTGAAGGTGTGTCCTTTGTGAGTGTGTGTGTGTGTGTGTGTGTGTGTGTGTGTGTGTGTGTGTGTGTGTGTGTGTGTGTGTGTGTGTGTGTGTGTGTGTGTGTGTGTTCGGGCATGTCCAGACTAGTCCTGTATCTGGGCAGACGTACTGGCTGTTGGGGAAGAAGAACACTAAGTTACTGTATCGTAAGCCTCAAACAGACAGACTCACTGACGCGCTGACAGACAGACAAGCCCGAGATCTCACCAAACCCTTTCCAGCGCTCCAGTTGGCACCAATAGAAGGTTTCATGCGCCTGATGAGCTTTCCGGGAGATGGTTTTTAAAGACAGCAGGCAGGTTGATATTTGTTTGTTCTGGCTCCTGGTGCTACGGTGTAAGCATCAAACAGTTAGTTTGGTGCCTGCTGCCTGGGCGAGGTGAGTGTAGGTTGGATGGTCGGCACTGATTGGCTGGCCTACATAGGTAGGATGCCCTATATATAAGTTGGATGGCGAACATTGAGATACAGTACTGTCAGATGCCAATTGGCCGCCATCTGTAGATGAGTCAGTGGAGTGCACAGTCAGTGTCGTCGCCAGCGTGTGACTAATCTGTGTGCCATCTCCGTGCCCACACTCACCAGCCGGGCGAGGAAAGGAGAGAGGGAGAGAGAGAGAGAGAGCGAGAGAGCGGTGGATAAAGGAGAAAATGTTCCTGTGACTTGGCTTTAACCTGAGAGGAAGATGGCGGAGTGGATGGGGATGGCGGGGTGAAGGGTGAGGTGGCGGGGCAGGGGTAGTTTAGCATTAATTTTTTTTCCATCCTCTCACCGGCTTGTGCTGTGAATAAAAATGCTGTGCAGAATATTCCACAGTCAAGGTGTTCAGCCAGCGAGGACACTGCAGCTCAGCTATCACACAGCCCAGGGCAGCGGCAACCGAGACAGGATTTACTGCAGCTGGAATATGTGCACGTGTGCACACCGCCGCTCTCATTTAAGGTTGTGCTGGGGGGTGGGGGGGTGGGGGTGAGGTTCGAAATCTGTCCGCGTGCACATGTAGGTGCATCTATGTGTGAGCGCTTATTTGTGCTTATATTTGCAGTTTCCCCACCACCGCAAGTGTGTATGTATGTGTGCGTTATTGTTGAACGCTTCTGTGGTGTAGCAGCCGAACATACTTGTTTTCGGGACTAGG
This sequence comes from Diplodus puntazzo, assembly GCA_963678695.2. Classification (NCBI taxonomy): domain Eukaryota; kingdom Metazoa; phylum Chordata; class Actinopteri; order Spariformes; family Sparidae; genus Diplodus; species Diplodus puntazzo. The sequence continues at coordinate 18,270,635 of OZ023158.1, read as the reverse complement.
TGCTCCAAACAGTGTGGCTGCCAAAAGTACGGAGCGCCGCAGTCCCAGTTAATGATGTGTGAGAGGAGAGGGGAGCAGATAAGGACAGCTATTCCTCAGCGCGCAGACGTAGGCTGACGTTTGACGCACAGGTGCACACGCACGCACACACACACACAGGCATGCGCGCGCCCAGACACACCGAGACTGACGGGTCCAGGTTTATCTCCAGTGAAACGGTCAGACTGCCATTTAATGTTTATTCACCGGCAGAGACACCCATCATCCGCTGCCACATACTATTGCCATCCACGGATATACACTGCTGAGTTAAAAGGCAGCCCAGCTTGAAGACTCGGGGAAAGACTCCAGTGGCTTTTTGCGTGTCGTTAACCTCGGAGTTAACAACCTAAACAGCTGCTTGTGCTTTTGTGGCCCTGTGTTTTAACTCAGCATGCAGCCCTCTGTGGCCCCTCTGTGAAACACATCTACATCAAATATTTTTGTTTCGGATCGGTGCGCATCCATTCACCTACACCAGCCAAGGGAGTCATTACCAAATTACCACAAACCATATCTCATTTTTATTCATCCTAGTGACCACTTAATGTTATTCAGATTTTTTGAGGGAGAGTTAAAAGAAAAAAAAAAATGAATTAAAGAGAGAAATGTAAATATATGGATAGAGCCCGATTTAAGATGTAATTTCACCTGAACACTGCTCATAAGAAAAATTTAAGATTAGATTTTTGTAATGGAGGATGTTTGTAAATAGCTGTCTTTTTAAAGTGTGTTTTGTATGAATCCTTGAATTTTTTTTTTCTTTTTGGTCTCTGTTTGCAATATGTTTTTATTTTTTCTTTTCATTAGGAGTTCAACTGAATATTGCAACGGACACGTGAGCAGTCTTTTTCTGCAGCGTCCAGTATTGTCAAAAAAAAAAAGTCTTTGTTACCACACGTGTTAAACAATAAACAAAACAAAAAAAGAAAAGAAAACGGGGGTTCAGAGTTTTTACATCGCCCATTCAACGGGATTCTTGTTGCTCAGAAACTGTTCAGGACTGAAGCTTTGTCACCGAGCAGCTTTGAAACGGATAGGTCTTTGAAACCATGAATGATAAGGCTCCCTTTCCTCTGTTGGAGACTGCACTTAACTCTGCATATGAAGACTGTGTTATTCCACTGCCTTTGAGTTACCTACACTTTCCACTCCATTATAAGATGTAACAAAAACATTTTGGTCCAGAAAGATTAATCTTTTTTCTCGGTTTTTAATAAGTCTATCGGGCCAGACAGAGGGAAAGAGTGGGAAAGGGGGAGAAAAGGGAGAAAAGGGGCTATGTATGAGAGTGTGACCGTACAGCGCTCGCCAATAAATCATCCGGTTTACACCACTCATTATCTCCCAGGCGGTCCTTTGTTTTTTTAAGTTGCTCTCTCCCTCCTTTCCTAATTTAGCACAAGGATGTTGGTATGAGCCTCACTGTAGGTTCATTTCTGCTATTGTTTCAAAGCCACAGTATTATTTTTCAATGTGCATGTGTAAGCAAAACCTGTTGAATTTGTTTCCCTTTGTTTGAATCATAACTGTCAAGTTTTGTTATTTTATTTTCATTTTCTTTTCTTTTTTTTTTGCCATTCACTTTTTCTCGCCGCTTCTCAGCGTAACCTATTGGCACCAGCTACAATGGAAATAACGTTCCACCAGTTTGGAAACTACCGCATATTGATAAATAAAATTTTTCCCATGGAACTTGTTCTGGAGTGATGTTTCCTTCTTTCTTTGTTTTTTTTCCCCTTTTAATGTGGCTACAAAGATTTCATTTCCCATCTCCCTGACCACCTCGGTTCACGGTGGGAGCATAAAAACCAGCCGCCCACGCTCAAATCAAACCCCCCCACCCCCACCCCCTAAACCCTTACCTCAGGGGTCAGTGCTGCACAGATGGGTTTGTTCTGATACATTAGTCAGATTGAAATCACAAGCAGGCTTCATAAATTCATATTCGGGGAGTACAGACACGCCTTTTTGCATAGTAACTAATACCCGTATCAACCCGCTCTGCCCTGGTGTCCTCCAAAATTACATTTCTTCATACATGATTAAACCTGATTGGCTGCACTCTGCATTTCCATTGCGTTTGTCTGAAATTACAGTCTGTGTTTAGCCGGCTTAGGAGCAAACTCTTAAGCTCCTCGGTGAAAGCAGAGATGGCATGAAATGTTATTAAAGTGATTGGGCATTCTCTCCAACAAACGCATCAGTGTTTGTGGGCCGGGCGTTCGTGTGGCTGACGATGTGAGCGCAGACGGAGTAGACGAGTGAAGAGACTGATGGCAGGAGGGAGAAAAAGTAAGGGCAATGAGAGACATAATGTGCCTGTGGCTTCACTGGCTCCTCCACCTCCTCCACCACACCCCACCCCTCACTGTTTCTCTCTCTCCGTGCCCCGGGGCAGGTACGTTCATCTGGTTTCCTGGCTCGGTCCCGAGACGCCCCCATAGATCCACGTTACTGTGGGTTTATTAAAACCTTCCCCCCACTGAGCTACTGTGTGTGTGTGTGAGACTGCATGTTTGTGTGTGTGTGTGTATGTATGTGTGTGTGTGTGTGTGTGTGTGTGAGAGACTGCATGTGTGTGTGTGTGTGTGTGTGTGTGTGTGTGTGTGCGCATCATTTGCCATGGGCTTCTTCTGTTGTTCTACAACAGAGTCAACATCACAAAAATAAGGGAATATTACTGTTGCAGAATGCAATGCAGCATTTTTGGGCTTCATTTTTTTTTCGGGGGGGGGGGGGAAACACACCCTCCAGATCCTTATTAAATCAAATATTAGCTTAATATTCAATTGTCCAGTGGTTTCAACTGTTGCATTTTTAATACTATGTTTCTATATATATTGCTTCCCCATTAGGAGACTTCCTCAGCTTGTGTTTATCGAGGGTCGACTCTTTAATTTGGATCATTTATGTCCGTTTACGTGTCACTATTTTCGCATTTACGCATTCAGAACCCCATTTGCATTTTTAAACAGCCGTACATTTTAAAACAGCAGCCAAAACCCCTGAGTGTGTGTGATTGTTCTGTTTTTATTATTGTGTGACATGGTGGCTCACATGTCTTTATAGATGAAAACAAGTCACCTGGGAGAGCAACAGCTGCCAGCAGTTTTGAGGCGGCTTGGGAACAATTTAACTTACACGCATTTCTATCCGTGACCGTGAATACTAATTGTGGGAGCCACTTCCGAGGAAGCTTTTATTTTGTATTATTCCACTTCCTTTCGCCAACAGTGTGTAATGTGGAAGAGAAAGGAGGGATTGGTTCGAGATTATCATGGAGTCCCTTTGAGAGCATACTCACACTTTTATTAATGAAGCAAGCTTGAACTTTCTTCTTTGGCTGACGCATATAAATTCATAGCGTGTGGCCGTCACAGTAATTACTCTCAAACTGAAGTAAACCAAATGAGTGCAGGGTCTTTTAAGGTGGGGAAACTTAGATTAATGCCTTTTCTGAGCTGAGTAATTCATTTTTCGATTGCACTGGAGGTTGTTAGCCTCACATGATCACCAGCCGGTTCTGCATTAGCATAGTTTACTTATTATTATGTCTGCGACTACATCACTGCCTGTGCGAGGCTCGAGGCGAGGCGAGTCTTCACTTCTGACGAGGCCAGTGGAGCTCGTGAAGGAGCCATGGCTGGAAAATAAAAAGTTGTCAGCGGGAGATGTAAAGCGATAGCTAACCAGATGAGGGAAAGAATTCAATAACGCTGGTACCATGCCTTTAACTGTGTAAGTTGGCACCGCATCTCAGTTTCCCCTCACGTTATTTCACACACTCTGCTCCCACACAAAATCTGCTGCATGTGCAGACACTACCCTTGATCCGTCGAAGCGAGCAAGTTTCGAAACTCTGCAGCTCCTCAACTGTGACCGTGCATCCGGCAGGGGGGAGCTCGTCAATACGGCCCTTAAGCGATTTTTGGTGTGCCATCTCCTAATGTTCTTTCATATGGATTGTGCAAGGAGACACGTAACTCACACCGGAATCAATATGACATGCTATGGGACATGTTCGTTCTCATGTAATGTACATATACATATTTAATGAGTTAATGCATCACTCGCCAGTCATAAATAATGCAGGCCCACTAATGCCTTTCATCAAACGCTGCTCATCAAATATCAAGCAGATTTTTGGTCAATCTTTCGGAGCCGCGGAAGGGAAACCTGAGCTGGCATCGAGAAATGGAAACTGGGAGGAGAAAAACCAACGAGAGGAGAGTTCATTAGTCAAACAGTAACATGTGGATCGTTCATGAAAGGGCTAATTAATGTGAGTCAAATTCCAATCAATGAGGGGAACTATATCTAAACAAGTTCCTCTTTAATCCCTGAGAGGGGCAGGAAATAGCAATTCTACGCAAAGCATCTCCGCTTGAGTTATGGTATCCTTCCTTTTCATGTTTCATTACACGCGCACGCACACACACACATGCAGGCACAGCCGTCAGCCACATATTGATGGCATTGTTATGACCAGAACATGCCTGATCAGGCCTGGGCCGTGGCAGGGATCTAGGTCTGACCGAGGCTCATCAATCATACAGGGGAGTGCGAGAACCTGAGAGACTTACACACATAGTGCAAAAGAAAAGGAAAAACGAACACACACTCATGGGAGAAATAGCTGGGGCGGCTGGCTGCTGGGTCACAGGTGTGGAGACCAGGGGAGAAAGTGGGAATTATCCCCCCCCCCCTCGCCTCCCCTGTAAAGAGAAACAGCTCGCTCACTCGGCCTCCCTCCTCCCGGCGCCTTTGAAAACATCTCATTTACATCCACATTTCCTTCACCCAATTTAAAACCCACACTTCATTCGCCCCCTCAGCATCACCACCCTTCTCCTCCTCCATCTCCTTCTCTCAATTAGGCCATGCCTCGAATCTCAGGCATTATCTCTGCTGGCCATTTATATAACATGACTCCAAAACGCATTTGCACAATTTTCCAATTACAGTATTATGCCTTGAAGCTTTGGTTCCTTCTGTCTCTCTCATTTCCCCCCTTTCACTCAAACTGCTCTTGATGTTTAACACTACAAAAGAGTCACCCCGGAAAATACAGGCACATATTTGCGCTTTAGAGTAAAGGTCCGTCTCTTCTTTGGTTGTTGTTTGTATTTGTGAAACTTTATTTTCAACCTGTTTTTGAGCTACATCAAGGATTTGTACCCTGGCTGTGGCTGACTGACGGTAAGGTGAAGGACAAGAAGCTCCGCAGGTTTGTCTGGCAAAAACTAATAAGTTAGTTAAAGTCTTCAGACTTTCCAAAACACAATTAAATGCACGGAGTCGCTCGCGGGCTGTTCGAGTAATAACAATGTCTGAGCGAAAACACTGAGAACTGAAAAACCAGATAATGTTACACGAAAACCTTAAACTATTGGATGAAAACCTGAGAATATTGAAAGACAACCTGTGGATATGGGGGAAAATACCAGAAAGTCGCTGAACAAAAAGCAAAACATTTCATAAAAGTTTTAAAAAATTAATCAAGATTAATTATTACAGTTTTATTTTCCTCATCCGCACATAAACTAGAACTATGCTCACAGTTCTGTGAACCCGAAGCTCGTGTGTCAAAAACACGGTACAGTAAGTCTGCACAACCTGAGTTTGAACTCTGAAGATGTTTTCATTGTCAACCATAAGTTTTCAGTGTGACTCCGGGCAGCTGGGTTGTGAGTTTAGCCCAATTTAAGCTTATTGGATAGACAAACATGCATGATTGCGTCAATGCAGTTTGTATATATTACAATAGCAATACAGTGCAACCTGTTTTAGGACATAGATAGACATAGCTAAAAAAGTATTTTGCAGGAAGTGTTTTAAATTAATCACACCAGTGTTTAGGTTGATGGTCTGTGAGAGCAATACAGTAGCTTTGCGTATTGTGTAGGTGGAAAGAATCAGTTTTGAGACGAGTGAATGAAAAATATTTTTTGACAAGATGAATTTTAGTTTTGAGAAAGTACGCTTGTTTCAGGAAACTGTGAATGATATCTTGGGACTATTAAATAAGTACAAATAGTATATTGTAGCAAGAAAAAACATGAGACAACTCAATGAGAACTTGAGAATATTCAAGGAAAACTTGAGGAAATTAAATGAAAAGCTGAATGTGCTGAATCAATTTAGGAAAACCCAAGAGCTGTGTGAACCTCTGCGTGGAAATTTAGGAATATATCAGGAAAATTTGAATATATTGAACGATAACCAGACAATAAAGTACAGATATTTAGACAAATCACACAACAGAGTGAAATATGCACTGTGACATGTTGACATTATCTGTTGTTTGTGTCGTGTACTGTCATGCAGTTTGACCTTCTACAATAATGATTAACTAACTGGTTAGCGGCTGGTGCATGTGGTAAAAGTAGAGTACGGTAACATACTGTAAGCAGTCCACAGTCATGTGATCAGCCTTTTGTGGTCCAGCACCAGCCTTAATCTTCAGTACAGTGAATTTTCACAGCAGTCTAAGTCTTGTAGCTGCAGTCATTAGCCGGACCTTAATGCTGTTTGGTATCCGTAAGCGAAGACTGTCCGTTATGATTACAAAAAGCTGCACTTCCGGCCTCTCTGGGGTGGCCTCTCGGAGCTGACTGGCTCATTGTATCAGTTCCTGGAAACCCAAGCTAATACAAGCGTTGCTGACCACCCATCTGAAAACGAACTGACCTAAATACTGGGCAACATCTGTGGGGGCAGAGATGGTGGATGCTGGCGGATAGGGGAGTGTGCGTGTGTGCGTGTGCGCATGCCCAGTGTGTGTGCCTGTCTGCAAGTCAGTTTGACAATGACAGCGTCAGAATAACAACATCTCGCAGTCAGCGCAGCAGCGAAGGATCTCTCAATGTCACTCCCGATGGAAAAGAGAGCAAAACAGACACTTTTATACGGGAGCTTTTCAGCTCTACCAGACAGAGTCACAGCACAGAGCCGGCTGAGAAAATTAAAACTGAGAAGAGCAGTCAGGAAGCATCATGAGCGGGCGCAGACATGCCTTTGTGCTCCCTGCGATGCTGTGGCTGCACAGCGGTTGACAGGATGCATTAGAGAATCCCCCAGTGAAGGGTGACTGACCTAAACATGTGACCTAAGTGCTGCCCTAGTTTTAAGGGTGCCACATGAGATCAAGGAGATTTCACTCAGCTGTGTTTTATTCCTGGCTGCAGACCATGGTGCTTTGAGTTTTGGGGATGAACTACAGTAGACATCCCTTACTCTCTCTCTCTCTCTCTCTCTCTATCTCTCTCTCTCTCTCTCTCTCTCTCTCTCTCTCTCTCTCTCTCTCTCTCTTTTTCTCTTTTTTTTTTGCAGCAGTAAGACCAGCTTTGGGGGAACATTGTTACCGGGGCAACTCGTTTTCCCACACGCAAGCTGACATCAGTGAGACATCAGTGGAAACGCGGGGGGTGACTGAATATTCATGAAGGGCAGGGACCCATTTCAGCCCAATGAACACTCCCTCCCTCTCTCCCCCTCTCTTGCTCTCTCTCTCTCACTCACACACGCACACACACACAGTCCAGTCACAAAATCGTACGCACACAAGAAGTGCAAGGACTTGTTCCATACCAGCAGGCACATACTCATCTCACGCCTCACTGCACTCATTCATATCAAAAGCGCATGCTCATTACATACAACAGCAGAACACACACACACACACACACACACACACACACACACACACACATACTCACACACACACACACACACACACACACACACACACACACACACACACACACACACACACACACACACACACACACATTAGATCTCATACAACTCATCTGATTTGACTTCTCTCATAAAGACATAATAAACATTTGAACAATATCTCTTAGTAGCGGCTGCTTATGAATCCATTAGCTCAATAAGTGCATTTCTTGTTTCATTACAAAATAACTGCTTAAAAATGGCTTAAGGCTACATCTGCCATATGCGAAGAAAAAAAAGAAAAAAAGCAATGAGAAGAGACAGGGCCGCTTTTAAGCAGATGGTTCCTTTGCTGCAACTAACAGCTGGATTCATGTTTCCCGTTCATGCAGGCATTGTTTGACATCGCGATTATTAAGCAGGCCCATTTCAGCGCCTGCTCCTCCTGTGCGTTATAGCCTCATATTGGTATGCAGAGGCAGCGGCGAAAAAAGAGGAGGAGGAGTGGACAGTGCGATGAGAGGATAGACTTGGATGTGATGAGAGGCTGAGGGCAGTCCGTCAGTCTGGACGTTTGGCACGGAGACAGCAGATTCCATTTCCATGCCAATCTGCCTTGTCTCTTTCTGAATCAGACTTGACCTTCACAGGCTGATGACTCCAGAGGCCTGGGACCGGGAGACGCTTTCTGCCTAAAACCAGACACACACACAGACACACACACACAGACACAGACACACACACACACAGATATGTTACAGCACGAAGCATGCACAATGGGAAAAACATTCCCCTCAGTGCACTCGAAGCTGTATTTGCACGCATGTACACATGTAGCCGTAAGTACACACACACACCACACACACACGAGCCTAAACCAAGAAAAAATAGTCTCTCCCTTGATTTACTGTAAAAGGAGTGATACAAAGGATTGAAATGAGACCAGATCGTCTTTAGAGAGCCAACCCTCAGAGCAGATGGCTCTGTTTTTCATCTTCCCTCTCATGAGATCTCATTTTCTGTGCTCTGTTCAGCAATTTCGCTGTTTTTTCACCATTTGAGTTTGTTTCCATAAAACACCAACAGAATCCAGTTCAACAAAACAAATACCAAACAAAACAAATCACTCTCCAGAGGTTCTTTTTGTCTTCATTTTCTTGCAGGTTTTAAACCTCACCCCCTTCCTCCCCTCCTGCCTCTACTACTACAACCGACCCCAGGTCCAGGTAGCCAGCACCAGTCCTGTCTGCCCCCGTTGTGTTTAAAGCCAGACTAAAATAGACCTTTACAAGTCGTCTAATGAAAGTGACTCCAGGCCCTCTGGTTAATTGACCACCTTTAATGAGTGTCAAACTGCGGCGGTCATTAGACTAGGGGTTGCCACGGGTCACCGCTTGGCTCAGACAGAAAGAAAGAAAGAAAGAAGAGGGAAAAAGAGGGGAGAAGGAGAGAAAACAGGCCTGCAGTATAACAGCACAAATTCTTTCCCTTCTCCTGCATTCTCTCGTAACTTCATCTAGTTTGTGCTGCTGTGCGAACCGTGCGGTGAACAGTGTGCATGCATTTGTTAATGTGCACAGCCTAAGGGCAGCACCTGTCCTGCTAACAATCCCTGACAAAACCTCGGAAAAGCAGTGGCCATATGGGTGGAAATTCTTTCATATCGACTATTCTGCATGCAAATCCGCCATCCTTCATCTCTCCAACAGCCTTGTTCGCTTTTTTTTCCGCCTTAGCAGCAGCTGGCCCTCCTCTTGACGAACGAATCTAATAAACACGGAGGAAAATAGAAAAATGTCCCTCAATTTTTTTTTCTTTTTTTCGCACATGGCTGCCAGGCTGTCTGTCATCTTCCATCTCTCCCTTATGATTTAGGGGAACCTGGGGCGGTAAATGACCACCATCATCAGGCCTGTCACAGGAAAGAGATTTTCTGCATTCACGTGATGCAGATGATCATGGTGCCTCTTTAAAGGCGTGCATTTACTGTTGATGACCTCATTTGAAAAAGCATATTGCAAACAAACACAATGCCCTTGTCCTTTATTTTGTGTGCGGTGCAAACGCTCCTCAAGGGTACACGTAGATACACACACACACACACACACACACACACACACACACACACATACACAAACACACACACACCTAAGGCCCCTGTGTTATTGGATTGAAATGGAGCCCACCACACATTTCCTTGGAGTATTGATTTAATCAACTGCGTATCATGTTGAGACCCGTATCATCTGATGCAACACACACCACCAGCAGCGAAAAGAAGCGATCCATCACCATTTAGCTGGACAGGGCCTTGTAGTCTAAACACGGAACCATTACGCATGGTTTAACATGGACACTTTGACCTCTGGGGGGTGACAAGGTCAATGACATCATTAGACAGGAGTCAGTCTGTGTGCCGGAGCGGAACTAATTGCTATCAGACCTCAATCACAACTAATAACTTCTTAGATTTGTTTGGATCCTCACATTATCCACTTCTAATATCCTGCCAGATTTGTTGTCGTTTCCACACCGACGCGGGGAGAAGCTGGTTTGCGCCTCTTTTGGGTTTGTTGCTACGGTGGCTCAGTAGATCCCCTTTATCCTAAGGCTCTGTTATTCTATTCAAAGGTAGCTAAGCTTACAAAATAGCTAGAGGGTGATTTCCCAAACACAGATAAAGCCCAGACTTGAAAATCACTTTCAAAGCGGGCGCCCCTCTTAAGATGCTTTGAAGCCCAGGAGAAGAGCTTGAAAAAGCGACGCATGGGAACCAGAATTCTCCAGCGTTTAACAGAAATATTGAGACTTTTATTATCCCTCTTGAACCCTACTGTGCAGCCCAGTGCTGTGGTTCGCATCTGGGGGTACCGAGAAACCTGGGGGCTCGCCCTGCAGGCGCCACACACAGCATCGCCCCTGCGCGCCTTTGTCAGCGACCTCACTGGACCATGAACACAGACAGGAATGTCGGCGAGGCCCGGTATCGACATCGGCGCTCAAATGGACAAGTGCACAGGCGAGCGCATGCAAACACACACACACAAACCTGATCCAATGACACAGGAGCTGCCTCAGTGTGCGGCTAACTGCCTTATCTCCCTCTGGCCGCGCTCCTCTTTCCTCTCAACATTCTTTCAGGTATTTGGCCGAGACCTTTTCTCTTTGTCTGCCCTTTTCAAAGACCTGCTTTATGCTGGGAGCCCTCCAGCCGTCGTGCTGCAATCTCCTCCTAGCTTCTCTCTCTCTTTCTCTCTCTTTCTCTCTGCCTACACATCTCTTCCGAACTTGCTTCCTCGCTTTCTCTGTCTCCCCCCCTCCCTCCCATCACCCCCCCTCTCTCTCTCTCACTCGCATCCCTCTCTCCTCCACTCTAATTTCTCCCCAGCTCAGAATTTTAAGATACCGTGCCACCTGTGCTGCGTCCCACGAGGTGTGTGTGTGTGTTTGTGTGTAAAAAGGCAAGAGAGGGGGAGATGGGGGGATGTACTTCCTGGTCCATGACATTCAGACAGAAGTGGACTAAGGTTAGGCTAATGGGACCTGTGATCTGGTCTTTTGTAAGGGGGCGAGAACAGGCTCCCCTTTGAAGAGACAGGTGGAGTGATTCTGGATACATATGGGGGGAGGACGGCAATCAGTGTGCATCTGTGAAGGGCCATCCAGCATCTTCAAAAACCCACCATACTAATCTGTCATGGGATAACTGACTAATGATCACACTTCAGAAAGCAATTGCACCCTGCTACCTACACAGATGCTCTTTCCCGAGGTGATCTATGCTTTTTTAAATAATTTTTTTCCCCTTCTTTGCACGCCCTCCTATATGAATACAATCAACACAATACCTGTGCAGCTTTTGGAGAGCTTTTGGACTAATCAGCTCTGACAAGTGGAACAAAACAATTTAATACAGGGCTGATTTCACATCTGAGCGGCTCGTCATTTACATAAGCTTTTCACAGTCTGCTCACTGAGCTGCGACAGGCATGTGGTGCGCCCAGAGAGACCGGAAGGCTGCTCCAAATATTCTGCCCCCTCTCTCCATCTGACCTCAGCAAAGGAGAAGGGCTACACATGCGCGCCAGTACATGCAAAGACTCATTAGGGTGCACATGTGTGCAGGGCCCGCAGTCACACACAGACACACAGACACACACACACACAGACACACACACACACACACACACACACACACACACACACACACACGTGGTATACGCGCACACAAGCGCACACACTTTAAGTGTCCTGTGGTTAGCAGGGGAGAGGAGGCAGTGGCGCGTCTCTGTGCTGACTTAATGTCTTTTAACAGTTTGGCTCCAGGACCAGGGGTTGGCCAGAGCTGAGCTGAAGCCAAAACTGGGCCTGATCATCTGTGACGGCAAGAAAAACCCGAGGCAAAGTGTGCGCGTCTCTCTCTCTCTCTCTCTCTCTCTCTCTCTCTCTCTCTCCCTCTGTGTGTGTGCGCGCGCGCGATGTGGCCGCCCTCCCCATCTTCCCCTCCCCTCGTCCCTCATTTACTCCGTTTCACTCTCGCAGTATCTGCGTGTGTGTGCACGAAGCGTGCGCAGATGTGAGTGCGCGATGCTTCGCCGGTGGAAGCTACAGGGGACAGAAACAGCGGCGGACTGAATTACCCCGGACAAAGCCATTGACAGAGGCATTAAAGTGACAATAGAATATTTACAGCACACAGAGCTGATTCACTCTGCTGCCCTAATATGCAGCACATCAATATCCCGGAGAAGGCTCGCAGCACACCGCAGTGCATCGCGGTGGAAATTAGCCCCTGCGCGCAGTCTCTCGCAGACGCGCGCAACGCACGCACGGGAGAAGCTACTAACTGGTGGTGACTTGAAGGCAAACCGGGAGGGATTGGGAGCAGAGCAGAGAGAGAGGGAGAGAGAGAGAGAGAGAGGGGGGGGGGGCGGGGATAACTGCTGCTCTGCTTGAGTAACTTCCCCTCGGCACTGAGGAGAATAGATTGCTGTGTCCCCGCGCGGAGCTCTACCTCTCAGGTGGCCTACAGGACACCAAGTCACCTTGTCATTTAATATCAGACACACAGGAACAGCTGTACCTTGCGAGTGTTTACGCTGGTGGTGGTGGTGGTAGATGGGGGGAGTTAGATTGGTGGCATAATAACGCGTGCCTCTCTGTGTGTGCTCATGCATGTTTTGGGAATGATTTGAAGTTCATAGCCCGGAGGCCTCTGGGTTCCTTCAGAGCGCCTGAGACAAAATCTGCATCAGATCACACAGACATGTCGTTCGGTGTGCCAAACTTTTGCTCCCCGACCGCTAACCAGTGGTCCGTTCCCTGTATTCACAGCCACTTAGATCACGCTCACATGCACGACAGAGCTCGTCCACCCCCTCGTCTCAGTTTCACAGTCCAGAGGTGCCGAAATAGCCAACATATGTTTGGAAAAAATGAATGTGCTGCAGAGAGGTCAAACAGTTACGCAGTGCACAACTCTGGGCTCATTTGGTTAAGTAGGGGCCACAGCGTACTTAGCTTGATTATGAAACTCTCTCTAATGTTGCTCTATGCTGGTTTTTAAATATTTTATATCATTCATAATTCACCAGCTCTGGAAAATTAAGGGCACTTACAATGGTTATAATTTGAGGAGAAGAAAAAGAGCCGCTGGAGTGCTGCGTGTGACAGTGATGCATTTACACTGCACTGATTAGAAAAGTACAAATTGATGTGTTACATGCATAAGATGTGAAATAGAGGCTGATATATATGGCAGGTTGGCATACAGCACGGAGCGGCGAAGTGTTGAAATACATTCGACTCTACTCCAGGAGTTTGGCCTCTATTAAATGAGCCCATTTCTGCAGTGTTGGGCATTAAACACGCTCTATAAGAAGATCTGGGGGGGAAGGATCTGCAGTTCTCCTGCAGCGGTGCATTTACCTCTATGTCTGAGGCCTTAACTCCCTACACAAAATCTCCCCACTGCAAACAAGAAGCACAATTGCGTCATCTTTGGAAATGCTGGTTTGGAACAAAACAATTTGCAAATGAGGCGCTCCAAAATGATGGAGTCGTCCTGTTGCATTTTCCATCTGTTCCACAAAAAGTCAAAAAAGCGCCACATGTCTGACTTCTCTTCATATCTTCCTTGTCAGGCGTCCTCTTGCGTGTTCATAACGAGCATCCTCTCGCTGATGCAGTGACACCGCAAAACTTCTTACTGGCGGACGCCGTTCATGCCGCCGCCTCCTACGAGCAGTCCGTAAGTGCCTTCGACAGCGGCCACCATGTCTCAGACATAACCAAATTGTTTTTGTTTTGCTTTTTTGCCTCAAATCTCAACCATGGAGTTGACAGATTGGAAAACACTTGAACGGATCTTTTTTTGTGGCAGGCATTTGTAACAATTGTGGACGAGGGAACAACATCAGAAAACAGCCATCAAGAATTGTTTGGTCAAGCGTTCATTTTGGCAGCTATTTTAGATTTAGCCTCGGCCCAATTCCAATCTTTCCCCTGCCACTTAGCTTTACCCATCCATCTTGCTTGTTAACGCCTCAGGTTAGAGCGTCCCGATTCTTGTTGAAACAGAGGAATAGGGCAAAGTGTTAAGGCTACAAGGCCCTGCTGCACTGTGGTCTTTTGCTAATGCAAGCTCGGTAGCGAATTTCCTAGCTCGCTAATGTTACAGTGTTATTGCTGATTTGTGCGTGACAGGCCCTAATTTTGACCTATTTCAATGTTCCAATCACGTCTTCTGGTTGCATACAAAGCCTGGATTCCAACTTAAGTCCAGGAGCAACGCTGCTGCACTTTGTACACTCCTCTAATATCAGTTCAGACTGGCAGGACAGGAGCGAGGGTTGCTAATGTTAGCCTATAAAGCAAAGCTAGGTGCCAGGTAGTGAAGTAGCGTTCTTTTAGCACGAAGTTGTGAATGAGTTGCGAGCGCACCCTTGCTCTTCTGTCTCCAACAGATGAATGGCAAATTGCATTGTGATAACACCAGTATTTCATGAAACGGAAGTGAACTCACCACAGCTAAAGGAAGCATATTAGAAGTGTTTGGTTGCATCTGTTTACATAAATGCCACGACAGCTAATGACATATGGTTTTCCCCATATGTTGCATTTTCACTTGTGAAAAGTGTCCTGAAGGAGTCATAACGTTAATTGTAAAGCCCTGCTTGTGTCACATAGCTTTGAAGCTGGTTCAGTTACATCAGCTAACACATTAGCCCAGCCAACGTTAACCTGGAAGCCAGGCTCATCCATTCATTATTTCGCAAACAGACTGTTTTTGATAAACCAACTCCAGCCAGGAAAAGCTAATGTGGCTAGTTGCCCAGTGACACTGACATAATGTTTGCAAATGTATACGCTTAACATAAACAATAGGACAACAGTTAGCTAACTTACCGTGGTTGTAATAGCAGGATGGCACCACTTCAAGTGTCTCTCCAGGTTGGTGTATTCTTCCCACTTAATATGTTAGCACAGGGCATCTCTCCGATTCCCTTTACCACACTGTGTTTTCCTTTCTGTCAAATTATAAATAAAGTGTGTCCATTGATAGTTTTCTTTGTTTGACAAACCCTTGGTGTTGTCAATTGGGACGGCATCGTCAGGGATTCAACGCACAATAGGGGGAAAATATAATGTTCTTTTGACTGCTGAGAGCCCACCACGAACATTTTAGCCCCATCTCATCAACAAAAAAAAAACAACAACAAAAAAAAACCCCCACACATTTTGTCAGAGTTTTAATTATTAGATATTTAGGCTGTTTTCAGCTATCATCATAGTCATGGAATAAAAAGTAGTTGACAAACATTTTTAGCTTGGTCGTTTAGATTGTTTGAAAGTCAACACTGCACAAATCTCGATACAATCCACACCAACAATACCGACAATCAAAGCTACTAAAACTCACCTTACGAAACAAAAGCAAAACATGGAAATGGTGTATGATGATGTATGTTCAGTGCTTACAGCAAGTTTACCTTTGTTTTGAGTTTACAGTAAACCTGTTCAGGCATGTTAATCTGATAATTACTGACTATTTCAGTGATGTACCTATATAAACAAGCTTCAAACAGAGTCTCTTATATTCTTATGTTGC
This sequence comes from Diplodus puntazzo, assembly GCA_963678695.2. NCBI lineage: Eukaryota > Metazoa > Chordata > Actinopteri > Spariformes > Sparidae > Diplodus > Diplodus puntazzo. The sequence continues at coordinate 18,254,806 of OZ023158.1, read as the reverse complement.
GACACTGTGTAGTCACAATTGCAACCAAACATAAAACATTTCTTTTTCTAATGACTTTTCTGAGACTGCCAGAGGAGGATAATTTATGTAGGTACATATCTGAGCAAAAAGTGGATTAAATAGAGTAAACAAGGCAAAGCCATCTAGTCTTCTCCTCCAGTAACAGATGTTTGGGATACGAGTCTGACAAGCATGCAATAAACTTTCCAGACTTGTCTCCTGTCAGCTCTAGCTGAAAAAAAGAAGGCTGAACGTCTCACTTAGACAAATTAAGACCAGTTGTGTTATGTTAATAATTCACTGTAAATGGTGCTTGACAAGAATATTCATCGTTGTTAGGGGAAAAAAGTAAAGATTTAATCATCTTAAAATATAACTTTGTTTTTCTGCAGCGTGAAAGTGTATCCCTTCGATCATCTTGAGGCAAGTGTGTTGCCACAAATGGAAAGGTGGGTAAAGGAGGTTTCGTTGGGTTTACTTTCAACCGCATGCCACTGAAACAAAGAGTAATAACACCAATCCCTCTGTGAGGTGTTTAACTTTTCTCCTCCGAGTCGGAGGAGAAACAGAGCAGCAGTTTGAAGGTGTGGATATTGACCAACATCAGATGACAGATGAAAGAGTCCAGCCTCTCTGCTGTCCTTCATTAGGACTTGTCCGGGATGCAGCTGGATGTACTTACCTTTAATAGTGCTGATAATTAGCCCTGCCATTCTACATTCTCCCGACGTAAACACACTGCCAGTCACACACACACACACACACAACCCCATGCACACACACACACACACACACACACACACACACACACACACACACACACACCACTGAGTTTATTACTTGGAAGGGAATCATTATCAGGGATAATTTGAAAGCAATTTTGAGGCTCACCTATTACCTCTGTTTTGGTTCCTCCTGGTCATTAGTGGAGCTGTCAGGAAGATTGAATATTACACATTTAGAGGGGGGTCCCTGACTCCAGGTGTCAGGAGAGGTTAGGTAGAGCAAACGCAATGACAGACCCATCACATAAAGCCGCGGCCTGTCTCCCTGAACTGCACCCACATTTGTGTTTCTAGTTGAAAAATGAGTTTGGTTAGTAATTTTGCTAGTTTGTGTATTTATCACCTGGGGGGGCGATGATTCTGGCTGAGATAGTTTCTGGGCTCTGATCGGCCCAAGCCAGCTGTGCCAGAGATTGCAAGGGGTAAGTTGAGCACGTCTTGCCGCAGTTTTTTTCTTAACTGTGGAAGATTAATCACCGTTTCAAGTGATGCGCTTGGAGAGGCTGCGGAATATCAATAAAGGGGCCCAATTATGAATTTGAGGTGCGGCCATTGTCTGAGGAAGCCGTCCCCTTTGCCGGATTAATTATGAGGCTGCCTTTTACCTGCTGATTTTATTAAACCTTTTCATGTCTCAACTTCATCTATTCTTTGCGCATTAATATGCAGATCAAAAAAGAGACAGATTTTCTCTGGCAAACAGCGAGGTCATGCTTCAAATTAGCATATAACTAATCTACATAAAATTGCTCCAAAGACGTAGTCTTGTTAAGAGTCGCAGCTCTGGGTGCAGTTACACGTCGTCTCGACCGTGACAAGGCTGAGTGGGCTTGTTATTCTAAATGTAACACTATTAACTTTACAGTAGTACATTCTATGGTGTACGCGCACATATATCTCATCTAAACGGCGCTGCGTTATGGTCTGTGATTTACAGCGCAGTGCTTTTTAAACTTCACTCACTCAACTGTTTCAGCTTAAAGTATTTAAGAGTGAAATTGAGAGACAGAGAGGGGTGTCTGTGCCAATGTCTGACGGCTTATTGAGAGACAGGAGTGAAACAGGCAAGCCAGGGCCTATGAATAATCTGTCTGAGTGTTGTTGATATTTACAAGCTGAATGCAAATGTCATCGTCTCAATAGATCATCTCTTTTCCCCCCTTGTGCCTGCTGCTTGGGTCTGTTTTGTATTCTCTCAGCACTTTAAGGTAAAGCCAGAGAAAATTAAATCATGAAATCATTACTCCGAAAGGTCAGAACATAAATATTTCATAATCTGATATTTTCTATGTAAGATTGAGTTTATGCATAGCGACGCTGGGGCTGTGAGAATACAGAAATATCAGGCGACTGTGTCAGTCTCTTGGCGGAGCAAATTCACGCTGTGGTGGCGAGAAGAGTTTTTTTGCTGAATGTCCAAACTCAGGCCAGACTTTGAACAATGACGGGTGAAAAATGGAACGGCTGCACTTCTTTGTAGTCTTTGCTCCAGCTGTCTCGCATAAGTTAATCCCTTTTACCACTTCAGGCAGATCAATAAGGTTCTATACCTGCTGGCCCAACCAATAAAATGGTCGGGTAACCCAAGTCTCTGCAGCGTGTCCTGGGGTGCTGAGGCCCACAAGTCTGTGCTCTCTGGCTCCCCACACCCTTCCCTTTCTTAATGATCAGGATTAGAAAGGCTGGGGCCTCTACTGTAGGAGGAAGCAGCTGCTTCCATGCTCATTATAACCTCACAACTCCATAGAGTGGTAACAGCTGGAACACACGTTTCAGAGGGAGAGCGCTGGGATACTACGAAGATCTCATGTGGCAATGAGCATTCCACATCGAGCAGTGAGCTGCGGCATCGCATGACAAGCAGATGACAAGGAGAACAGGAGTGAACTGACTGATGCATTAAGGCAATCATTTGTTTAGGTGTTTTTTTGTAATTTGATGTCGTCGAGTGATCGGGAGTCCCGCTCAACTTTTCCATTACTTTCATGTCGTCTCATAACGTGCAGATGAAGCGATGGATCTCTGGTGAAATCACAACGGAGTGTCACTTAATGGAGCACTTTAATCAAGGGGCTGTGGTGGAGTTAAATGACAACTGTTATCTCCAGCAGACTATATCTACTGCTGATGATAATAGCGTGATGAGGTGGGCTAATGAAAGGGATGGTGGAGTACACTGATAAGGCTGCCTAGCCACGGTCTGGGCTCAAATATTACTTTAATGACTTCATCATCCTTTGCATTTATAATGGGACTGGGGTTGTCTGCGGCGTGTTGATAAAATGGTTACAGTGTGCGACAGTGACAGGCCATTTGCTAAACATAAAACGCCTGGCTCCACCCGCACTGAGACATGGACGCGCTGTAAATACAACAACGGAGGCACACATCAGCCTGACACAGGGACACTTAACTATAGCGTTTCAAAACTGAATGTGCGGAGCTGCCTTACTTGACACCTCCTAAATACCTGTAGAAATTGAGTTTGCTCCCATTTAAGTTCCCTGAGTGCTTCCATTTTCGTTCCCCCTGCCAGCGGCATCACAGCCCCCCTGCTGTGAGAAAGTGAAAGATCCCTGCTGCCTGGCGAGGCCAAGGCTAGGGCTGAGGCGAGATGGACTCTGTAAATTACCCAACGCCTCGCCTTCTGCAATTCTCCACTAATTGTCTGGAAGGCTCTGCATTCAGGTGTGGAATAATACTGGCCGTGTGGCATATTGAAATTCCACTGCTCGGCTCCCTGGGGTCACATTCACAATATCCAGCTCCGCAGAGCCGAGAATCTAGAGTTTAGCCTTCTGCATGAGGTAATGAAGAGCCGCACGCATTCAGAAGAGTTCCTCCTTCGCCGTGATGAGGCTGTGGCACCTTTGGGCCTATTATCGCAGCGGCTGCAATGACAGGTACAGACGCTTCACACTCAGACACCCTGAACTTTCGTTACAGAGCACATCTGAGGAGGAGCCGGAATCATAACAAGGACTTTTATGTTCCTACATCCATCCTGTCATGCCTGGGATGGGGCTGTGATAATAGGGTGAGACAGACAGAGAGGAGAGAAAGAAAGAAGAGGAGGAGGAGAAAACAAATGTACTCAAGCACAATGAGAGTCTATAATGGAAAATAAGCAAGAGAATGAGAAAAAGAGGGAAAAAGAAAGGATTTTGCATGATAAAGTAGCGCATAACAAAAGCTCCACAGCCGGCCTAAAGCAACTCCACTGCAAGCCTCCTTTCCATTGTAACCCCCGACTATTGAATGTAAAGGCACCATGTGGGTACGCATACATCCTGTACTACCAACTCCTCCATGATGACTAATGAAGTTGACACAGGGCTTTCAACTATTCATGACTTGAGGCCTGAATTATTTGTTGGGTTGATGTAAGCAGGCAAACTTTGTTTCCAGCGATCAAGCCCCGAAAAAAAGGGGAAAATCTGTCCCCCTTCTGTGGGAATCTTCTGACTAGGCGCGCCTTTGATTTCAGAAACGCTGTCTCTGTTTCCTACATCAGCCCCTCGCAGTTTACAGTAACTCCTTGGGGTGGACGCTCTGTTACAGCTGTGGGCATGTGAGAGAGAGATGTAGAGACAGAGGAAAAGAGAGGTTAGAAGAAGCTAAGCTGAAGCTCATTATGCCTCTTGCTTACAGGCGTTGTGTGGATATTCTATTAGCCATATCTAAAGTGTAATTGTACCGTTGGGGTGGGGGGGACAGTATTGTCGGGGTGCCAAGCTTTCTCTCAGCGACTAGCGAAGTGTGGTAATCTCACACACCATCTCATTACAGTTTAAACCCCCAGCAGCTGCTCGCATTAGACTTTTATTACACGCTGCCGCTCACAGCTGTGCTGGCATAGCCCTGGACAGGATGGTGAGAGACGGGAACAAAGACAGACAGACACAGGGATTCCAGCACAACATTTGGCTCCCATCAAAAAAGTGGAAATATCGAAGCAGAGGGGTTGTAATGACCCTAACAGCCTCTCAGTGTGATAACTCGGCGGCCCTCCTCTACCCCAGACCCTAAACCGAGGCCAAGGACAGTCGCACAGATGGACCAAGTCAAACCCAGTCAGAGCGGGATTCAATCAAAACTGCCAGAGCGGTGGTCATGCAAAAGCTTCACGCCGGGGCAGCTTTCATAAGCATTTGTCTCGTTGTGGAAGCGGTATGGGGCGGTGGCGCTCTGTTATCTCAACAGTCACATCTGTTTTAAGCCACTGTAAGCGTGTGTGTGTGTGTGTGTGTGTCTATGCAGGCACACAAGCAATAAACACAACAACGTCAGCAACTGCACAACCTATACAATATATTTAATTATGTTTTATAAAGCATGGACGTAGACAGGATGCTAGAGTACTGAGGTCAACACTGTTCAATAATAATTTCTGTAAATTTGTTTTCCCCAACATGAAGCATTCATCATTTCAAAGTCTTTGCCAGCTCTTGTCCTCTTACATCATGCTCAGTGTTGGAAGCTCAAGTGCTGGTATAATGTTGTTTTCTAGGTTGCAAGTCACGTAAACGTAGAGAATCTGGCAAATCGAATGTCACCACCTCCTGATTGATCAGCAAATGAAAAGATGACCAATGGGGAAAATTTGGAGGGCCTTGATAATCCCTCCGCTAACGTTAGCATCCGACCACTTCCTAGCCTATACCACTGTTTGATTATATCCAGTGCTTTTGCACTTCCAGTCTTAAAGAAATGTGTACTGTTACTGATATTTAGTTAATTTAACCCTTTCCTCATCGTATCGTGTAACCTATCAAACGGTAATGATAACAGATTGCCAGATTAACTTTGTTTCTATGATTTACAACCTGAAGAGCAGCAGTACAACATCTGATCTTCCCTCCCCGAGCCTGATGTTAGAGGAAAATGGCCGCCATGTGAACATGATCTGTGCCACAGGTAGAAAAATGGCATTAAAATATTCACATTCAAATATACTGGAGCTTCGCATTATACAATCTATATTTACTCTTTAATGAATAACGGACTAACTCATCTCATGTTTTGTTGATGACAGTAATTGTTGGTTTGATCACTGATGATGAAGCAAAGTATCGCGGACGTGTGGACGGGTTTGTTGATTGGTGTCATGTTAGGTCTCTCCATCTAAATACTTACAATACTAAATAAATTATCTTTCATTCCAGAGAATCTGCAGGGTCACACCAACAAGTGCTTATCAAGTCTGCCTATACTGAAGTTATAAATGAATATGAATATCTTCAGGCATTGATGACAACCTGTCATGAGATGTAAACACAGGTGAGATCTACAGGAAACGATTGTATTTTGGTATATTTATGTTCTTCTATTGTTGGTGATGATGAGAAGCAGCTTATTATTAAGTGTCTGTCTTTTGTTTGTAATCACTGTAACATTTTGTTTTATGATTGCCTCAGACGCAAATAGAATTTCCGAAGGCACAACAAACACGACTATCATCAAGACTTCATTTTTGATTCTAACATTTAAAACAACTTTCAGCTGATGCTCCAATATTCACAGACAAAAATAACATCATCTCCTGAGTATCCTCAATGGTGGCTGCAGCCCTGCTCACAGAGATGTTATTGGCAGGTTTTGTATTGTTTATTGTATAAAGCAACAGAAATCAATGAAAATATTGCAGAACAAATTGTTTTTTTACAAGACTGAATTCGTATAAAAGCCGTAGAGAAATCAAAGGCAGGTCCCCAAAATGTGATTATTTATTTTCCAAAGTACCAAATCTCCAAAAATATATTTAACTTTTCATGAAATAGTATATTTATTGAAAAGCAGTAACTGCTTCCAATGTGGAGAAGCTCTGTAACAGTGTCTTTCTTTATTTTAGGCATGGGAAGAGATATTTGACCCTTCTTGGCATTCTTTAAAAAATGCTGCTGGTGTATAAAGACCGAGCCAAAAACAAATCTGGTTTGATGAAGAATGATGTAAGAGGACAACATTTAGTCTTGATAATTGGCTAGGGTACCTGAAAGCCTTGAATGCTAAGTATCCCGGAGGGTTTTCATATGATTTTGAACCCCCTGTGTTTATACGCAGCATGCAGGGGGAAGAAAATTACAAGCGCACCGCACACTATAATTCAATCCAATAAAACAGCGCCACAATTTGAGGCATAAAAACAGCTATTTGAGTTAACGGATTTTTGATAGGCGCGACAAAAAGCTGAACACCGCGGAGCTAATATTTTTCTGCAGAGTGATCACATTAAACCGCCTCATTGCGCAGGTGTTCGCGTTATTGTGTCCACGGCCTCCGTTCATGCATATTCCCTCTGTGTCGCCCGCACTTCAGTCTGTGCACGCTCGGTGTGTGTGCACGCTCCCTCGTCCGTGTGTCTCACCTTGACTTCAGTGTGAATGTGGCGTATTTGCAGAGGACACTGGGACGCGGAGCCCAGCTGGGGAGAGAGTTGAAGCACAGCTGGGGATAATTAAACCCAGCACTGTCTCCATGAAGGGGCCGCGCAGCCAGCCTGGCCCGGTGTCCCCCAGACTGAGCAGCTTGGATTGGGACTGCCTCCACCACACCACAGTCTCCCCTTTCGCTGTGTTCCCCAGATCAGAGGGAAGAGACACAAATGTGACAGCGACTCAGCGGTGGAAATGTGTCTGGATGCAACCCCAAAGACACGACTCGACTTTGTTGTTATTTCCCTAAACGAGCAATACTTTGTGCTGCCACTCACCCGCTCCCGTCCCCCTCTGGTCTGTGCATTGCAGTGACAGACAATACAGGACAATTGGCTCTAGCACTGATAACACAGAGGTTAACTGTAACAGACCTGGCCAACTTCATCAGCTCTAAATTTGCCTTGGCTCCGTATGAAGAGTGGAAGCCGGCCATATCACAGCCAGGGCTTGCCCGCATCAAGCTGGGGGCTGGGGTTTGTCTAGTTTGAGGAATGCTTTTTTTTTTTTTTCCTGTTTCTCCTCCGCGAGTTTGATTAATGTACAATGGCAGCGCGCTCCGTCTCTGCACTTCAGTATCATTGGAAATGAAACGGTTTACTTTGGATGTTGTGTTAGAAAAGTGAAACCCCTCTCCAGATCTCCCAAATATCTTTTTAAAAACCTACGCGGGATGCCAACCCAAACAGCTTTAGATTGAACGAAGTGACCTGTCCCGCATTTAAAAAAGTCTTCTACTCGGTAGCGATGATAAAGCGCCACTTTTCCAACAACCATCAAACTCCGCGCCGTTGCCAAGGCTGTCGAGGTGAATGACCTAGCACGCAAAAATTGCAGCGTGATTAATCAGTGGAGGCTTTGGGGAGGAACGCACTGGCGGCTGTGCCTGTGCTATCACTACTGTGTTTTCACTTCCCACTGTTAGAAGAAGTTAGGCTGCTGAACAGAGCTGTTTGATTACAAAGGCACTGGGTTGGCTCATTAATGATGCCGTTAATGGTGTCCTCCATCATTCCAGAATCAGTGTTGTTGCACAAGCAGTCAATACAGCCGCCATTTCACGGCCTTTATTAAGTTACACTTTACTGGTCTGTAAAATTTGACGGCAGACATTTTATTTGCCGCTTCTCTATGGCCCCGCTGAAAATACGGGGGACATGTAGCATGTGGGTGTCTATCTTGTGAGCTTATCTCGCAGTCGCTAGGTTGTAAATAACGCTCGCCTCCCGTCTATATCGGCCCACTATTTGCCGACTTCCCTGCAGCCTTCACCTGTGAGCAGCTAGCGCTGTAAAAGGACGTTGGATGGGAGATCATTAGCTGTGGTTCGCTCAGTTATTTTTTTATGATCGCAGCCTTTATGGTTTGTTGGAGAATGTGCAATAATACATCTTCATTGCAGAAATCGTCTTTATGTATACCTCAGTAGCAGAGAGCCAAAATTGCACCAGTTGCAAGTGAACAGCTACGGGATTTTCTGATTAAATCCCAAGGTGCAGACTTAGACGAAATGAGCTTCATTGGCAGTGATGTTACCACTTATTGCCCGAGCTTCTCACACGGAATGGTGTTTTAACAAAGCCAAGCTCCTGTCTCCATCGCATTCGATTTCCATGACAAGCACGGATCTCGTAGGAAGCTGTCAGTAGCTCTGCCGGAGAACAACACGCACGCAAAGACACACAGACGAGTGCAGACAGACACGTGTACACATCATGATCAGTCAGACATGAGTTGCAAAATAGACTCTGGGTGCATTATCAAGCAGATTAGGAGCAAAACTGATAAAGCCTGCAAGCAGAGCGGCTCGCAAACAAGTTTTCTGTTTGTTCATTTGGCCTTCGTATTTGCTCCGTTCTCTGTAACCAGCGGAGAATGAGAACGACACTCACTTCATATCAGGTAACTATAGAGATTAGCAAACATGCTCTCCCGCTTCGGTTGCCATCGCGGCGCCGATAATAGCGCTCCCTTCCTCCGCTTTACACAAACAAGGCGCAATCCAAACATTTTAATTCCAGAGCATCTTCGTGTCTGTGGAAGGACCATTTAACCGAGGGCCTAATAAATGTGGCTAACCATGATGGATGGCTGAACGACTTCACAGTCCTCTTCCTGCCTCGATGGAGATAAGTTGTTCCTGCGATGCCTCATGCATTGTGACGTCTCCTCCGGGTTTCTTGCAGGGGAGGCGAATCACTCCACCCCTCGAAATCCATCAGGCTTTCGAGGGGGGCTCTATACAGCTTGTTAGAGTAACACGTATGACCATGTAGGAGCCCTAATGAGCGGGGAGCTACCCGGGAGAACCGTGTCTGGACGACAGAGAACATAAATCTCCTGTCCTGCTCTGCGCCCCGGGGACTGCACGAACACCAAAATCGTGCAAGTCTGCGTGAATCTACAGAGCGTGCATGTGTGTGTATGCGTGTGTGTGTGTGTGTGTGTGTGTGTGTGTGTGTGAGCGGGATGTGCGTGCACACGAACACACACATAATGCACATGACTATAGCAGCATCCTCCTGGGAGTCTCATCTACCATAGTTGAAAGAAGCAGGTTGTTTGAATTATGATCTAACAATAGTGTTCCACTCCCACTCTATAAATGAATCCAATACTGGCATATCTATCATTACCACAGGACTCGCACTCAGCTTGCTTCTTTTTATTTGGAACAAGTTTTTTGGAAATCAATCCGGGTCTACTCTGCTTCGCAAAAATCCGCCCTGTGGGTCATAATAATTCCTCCCTGTTTTCAGATTTGCTGTACATAAACTGCAGTCTACGGCATTGATCAGATTTAGTGCGTCTCACTCTCTTCCTTCCTGCTTCCTGAGAGGACTCGGCTATGTTTATCTCCTGGACCTCCGTGATATAGAGTAACATGTAGACTGGCAGACTATTCCCCGAGACGCGCTTTCATTCACCTTGCAGGGCCGCAGTGTGAGGTGTGTAATGGAGGTATGAAACTCCATTAAAATATTGATTTGTGGGTGAAGTTTACTTCTTCTACTGTTGGATAGACACAGTGTTCATGCCTGGGTGTCTGCATGAGTGAGAGAGAGAGAGAGTGAGTGAGAGAGAGAGAGAGTGAGAGAGAGAGAGAGAGAGAGAGAGAGAGAGTGAGAGAGAGACCTATGGACAGTGCATGCATGTGTGCCACTGGAATTTGCACCAGTGTGTGTGCGTGAGAGAGAGAGACAGTCTATGTGTGAGTTATACCGCCCCGGGGAGCTGCTATGGTCATATTTTAATAACTCACAGTATGTTGGATTATGTACTGCGGGCTTGTAATATCACACCGTCAGGGCAAAGCCCTAACAGATTCTCTGTTAGCTGGTCCTTAGCAGGAGGAAGAAAAAAAAGGAACACACATATCAGGGGACTCGCCAAAACATTGTTTTCAGTTCTGCAGCACTTGTGAAAATGTGAGCTCCCACATGATTCCAGTTCAAAGGTATGCCTTCGCCGTTTTGTCTGCCTCAGCACGCAGCGCTCTCTCTCCCGGCTACAATGAACAGAGCTCCAGGTTTAATAGGCCTTAAGTAGCGCACCCCCTTTGCTGCCTTTGAAGAGCAAACACTCTCTCTCTCTCTCTCTCTCTCTCTCACACACACACACACACATATATATATATATATACACACATTGCTGTGCGAGCAATAAAAAACTGTGGAACAGTGGCTAGTTCTCTCTCTGACACATCAAAAGGAGAGCTAAGGGGAGTAATGTGTGGAATGATGTGTGTGTAGACCAAGGCCGGGATGCCATTCATGGTTGTAGTGTTGTGGTTTTAACTGCCGGAGGAGGCTTTAAGGCTGCGGCTGGCGAGTTCCATACAGTAGTTTTAACACATGGCCTGCTGCAATCTTAAATCCTGTTTGTGCGTTGGAGAAAGATTTGCTTTGGTTTGTTCTTCTTCTTTTTTTTTTTTACCTGAACAAAGTTCAGACAATATAAATATATGACTGAAACATACACAATAAATATCTGAATGAAACCGTCGCTGACACAGTTACAGTCGTAAACCCTTGTTATTTGAGTTCATAAAGTCTTTAAAAGGTGATAAAAAATGTAATAAATAAGGTGTTACAAATGTAAATAAGAAATGTGTCTAAAAGGTCTCTATATAATGCAGAACAGACTGTATTCACAAGGCGGCCATTTTTCTCTGACGTCAGACTCAAGCTGCTGGGATCATGTTACCCTGCCGGGTTCCACGTTGGAATTTAAAAAAACATTTTATTATTTCAACTCCTCCTGATTGAAAGATAATGAATAGTGAGAATTTGGATAGACATGGGCCATATTTCAGGGTAAAACAACATATTTAAGAACCTGTTAGCTAAAGTTAGCATTCAACCACTTCCTAGTTAAATTTAATGGTTAAACCCCACAGAGCTGGTCCTGTGTATTAGCTCGCTTGCAGAATTGATGATAAATTCTTTCACATAACTGCAGTTGTCAATATAACCATTATTTGTTTTTTCTTCTGTACTTTTTCTGTGCGGAGGCGGCGGCCATGTTGGTGATGGTGACATATGTTGAGCGAGACAGTGTAGTTCAATGAGCACTGTCACACAGAACTAGGTGATATTTTACTACCTTAACGACAAACAGTGACTTAATTGACTTGAAATGTATTTATTTCTTAATTCATAGACATCATACGAGTGATCCATGGCACATTTCAAACATGATCAAAAATAAATTTGTCACTCTCCATTCAATACGCTGCATATTTTTTACGAAATAAGGTCCCTTGAGGTTCACTAGAAGGGGCCTTGATTTCGGCTCTCTATGATTTATTTAAAAAGGACCACAGTTTTGTTGAGGGCATTGTGTGAAATGTTCTGATGCCATGTGCCCAGTAGCATTATGGGTCAGGACCAACATGGCTGCAGATTCTACTCGCGCACACCAAAAGGCGCACACGGTAATTATCTGTCATTTGTTCCATATATATGTAAAATGTCGTGATACATTTTCAGTCATTTTTATTTTTTATTTCAGCCCGTTTCTATTGTGCTAACAGGTTTTGGGCTACTTATTAATGAACACTAGCTTGAGAGACTCACTGAGAGAAGTATGTTCTTTGGAACTCTTATGTCTTTTGTTTTGTTGTAGTTTTCAAAGCGTCTGCTGAAGTAGCAGACAGAAGGCAAAAATCAACCTTCAAGAGGCATCTTTCTCATTCAAGGTCAATATTTCACAGGACCCGTGTAGATACAATGACAGTCATGTGCTTGATAGAATATCTGCAGTATCGCTTCCTTGTGATCTGATATCCTCGTGGACGTCACATAGCAGACTCTACAAAGCAATAAAGACCGTAAACCACATTGAGAAAACATCCTGCTTTTTGAGAGACAGAAAGCGAAACCGTACTGGGTTGCACACACACACAGCACGGCTGCGTCTGTGCGAGCGTGTGCGCATTGCATGTGAGCACAAACGCATGTTCACGTGTCTGACTGTGAGCTATCGTATAACTCTGAAGGAGACGGGGAGAGTTACAATTACCCTCCTGCCGAAAGCGTAGCCTCATCCTACGAGCCATGTTTACGCTTTAGTCATGCAGTAATTACATATGTCGCCTTATGTTTTCTATTTCCCATAAAGTCGGGAACGTAATGAGGGAAAAAGCAAATTAGAAAAAAAAAACAAAAAAACTACTGCACTACACGGTGCTCTTTTTGTCTTCAAGCTCATTTAGGCCTCAGAGAACGTCTATGGGGTTTGAGATGGGAGGCGAAGGAGGGGAAGACGGGGCTGTAAACAGGGACTTTGCCTCTCCAGATGGGAAACTTCTGTTAAGCTATAATGAGAATGCATAATGACGCAAACAAGCTTGATGAAGTTAGACACGGCAGCGCCTTCATTCAGGAATATGAGAACAAAAAAAAAACCTATTACAACATCCTCTTTTTTTTCCTTCGTTTTCTTGCTTTATTCTCTATGATATCCATTTCGTGCTATAAGTGGGAGAGAAATGTCTTCATTAAATGTTTAAGGGAACATGTATCATTTCTTTTTCACTGTTCTTTTTTCTCCTCCCTGCCGTGCCCAATAGGGAGAGCCGTTAAAAAAAGGCAAGTACAAATGATAAAAAAACAAAGAGCAGGACTGACTGCTCCTAATGGGACTGTTTTCAGCAGCTGCATTAACAAGCCTGTTTGATTTCCTTCGCCTAAGTGAAGTTGTCAGCCCATGTGTCCAGAGTGCTATGTTTAGGATGTCTAAAAGAGTTGTGTTTTCTGGCACCGGCCGATAATAAATGCTAAAGGGGTGACCTTATGTCTCTTTCCCCTGTGTTGCTCTCCAGTCATTCTCAAAACAGAGTGAGAAATACTCCTGAGCCGAGGTCAAGAATCCATCACCGATGTTTTTACAATAACACTCATTTCCATACCGACTCCGTGAGAAACGGGCCTGAAGGGAGCGAGCGCTGCCTCCGGTTGTGACGGAGCTCCTCTCGAACACAAAAACACCATAAAGCAACACATTACTTCCAATTGAATCCCTCATGCGTCGAATAAGGTTAAAATACTTGTACCTCTCTCCGTGTGCTCCTTTACATATGCAAATGTGAGACTTCTGAATCGTCTGCTCCCATTTCCATAATGCGAATCATGAATTCGCCTTAGGTTTGCTTGGTTGATTTCCAGTTATGCTCCAAAACAAAATCCATATTTGGCACTGTTTAAGAGAGGCAAAGATTAGTGTATTGTGAGCAACGCCAGATTACACGCACACACACAATCCGTAGCAGGCACACGCATATGTATGAAAACACACACGATTTTCATAGACCAGTGTGTTGTGAAAGAGTCCTATGATTGTGAATTACTTCACCATGACTGTTTTGATGAGAATGTATCGCCTTGTCCTTGGAAATGTGGCGCAGCAGTCGATATGGTTCTACAGACTGGGTAATGCTTTCCACTGTGAAGGCAACAGACTAAAGACGCTCTTTGACTGTTGAAACAATAGAAGAGAGTTGGTGGTGGGATGAGGGGGGGGAAGCATTCTTTTGCAGAGTCGGCATTATTGGATTTGGATTGTAACATGGTGGTATCAAGTTAGGCCTGTGAATATTGCCTCGGAATCACAACAGACAAGGACCGATTGTTATTGCACCACACTTTCCATTAATAATTCAATCATTTGACCTGTGACATGATTTCCCGTAAAACAATCTGATCCTCTGAGGCCTGATGGAGATATTTGAAATCCGCCAGTGTGTGCGCCGCGCGTTTTTTGGTGTGCGCGTGTCTGTTTTTGACCTTCCCAGTACGACACAGAACCGGTGCCTGAGGCTACAAGTATAATATTTAGAGGAGGGGAGAGACAAGATATCAAAAAGTGTGTGTAGCAGCCAGGGTGTGCTGCGGCATTTTCCCCAACTAAAGATGCAGCTTGCCCCAAGGGTGCTCCAATAAGCGCGCCACAGGAATGGAAGGCCTTACACACACACACACGCACACACACTAGCTATGCACTCCAAAAACTGAGCAGCACTCTGGAAGCGCGAGCAGAAAATCAGTGCAATGTATCCAGAGTACATTAAGTATAAAAACAGTGTGTGAGAGAGGGTGGAAACTCAGCTCAGTAATGTTATAATACATTGTTTTAAGGATCACTACTGACAGGCAACGCTGCTATTCCGACTTAGGCCTTACACACACTTAGATGAATGCAGGGACACGGGCAAACACACACAACCATGCATGCGCTGGGAAAAAAAAAAAAAAAAGCCCGGGTGCCATCTATCAGGCTGCAGACGGGAGCCTTGGAAGGGGGAAATCTGTCCTGTGATGGCTCTAAATGAGGGCTGTGGCGGCGCTGTCACATTGCGTTTGGCTGGAACACGGGAGCGACGAGGGGCCGTGAGGGGCGGAGGGCACGGACACTGTGTACTGATATAATGAACTTGGGAGATGGCTTGGGAGCATGGGCAGACACTGTGATTCTGTCACAGCTAGTGGTGTTCTACTCCTGTTGCTGCAAGAGAAAAAGAAAAGACACAAAGAGAGAGAGAGAGAGAGAGAGGTGGTTGAGAGGAGAGGAAGTAAATTGAGTGCAGGGAAGACAAGAGTGAGGAAGAGGCACAGGCAATGATCAAGAAGACCGAAAAACAGAAGGAGAATGAGAGATGGAGAGGGGCTGGGAATGCATAAGCAGCCCCGCGGATAAACACAGCACTAATCGCTGCCGGATTGGAGAGGCAATACCAGTGTTATACCAGAAGAATATTTACTCTAATTAGAGGCAGCTAATGTGTCTCCAGGTATAAAGGCTGTCAGCACTTTCCTGAGAATAATTAGAAGCACAGAGCATGCATTGTCCAGGAGCGCGGCGCAGAGCTCCCTTTGTACATCATTAACAGTTCACTGACAACAAAAGCAGAGTTAATAGAATGTAATGTGGTCTCCTCACCCATCCGTTTGTTCAAATGGTCATTAGGGTAATGCAGAATAATTCCTTCCTTCTGCAACCCCGAAAAACTCCACAACTCCTCCCACCTCCCATGTGCCCGCTTTTTGTGATTTCTTTCTCTGAAGTCCTGCCTCCATTCCTTCTCTCTCTTTCCCCCTAGACGGAGAGAATTTTCTCCAGCCCCTGTCCTCCACATCGAGATGATAAACATGATTTCGCGGCGCGTTACAATCATCAGTCTTCGTAAAACACACGAAATCCTCCATAAAGGAATTAATTCTTGCTGTGGAGAGACAGCGCCAAATGTATAGATTTACTATTCCACAGTCGAGTTCCCCACCGTGTTTTAATGCATCATAAACACTTGGTGTTTTTTGGTCTCCGTTCCAATAAAAACAGAGAGCGCGGGGGTGTAATATCTGGAGCTGGGGGAAATTAAAGCTGAAGTTCCTCTCCTCCTCGGTGCACTCCCAGCTCACACACACTCATGCACACACACACACACACACACACACACACGCACGCACGCACGCACGCACGCACGCACGCACACACACACACACACTCACACACACACACACACACACACACACACACACACACACACACCCACACACACACACACACGGTTAATCAGCAGCCCAGAGAGAAATCTAAGACCACATCTACACCCAGTGGAGGGAACCTGATACAACCACATCTACCCCCCCACCGCTCCACCCTCAACCCCCAACACACACACACACACACACACACACGCACACACACACACACATTCCCCGCTTTCTCTTAATCATCAACGCACACACATGCTCCTCCTGCTGATAAATCACACGCAAGGTTCAGTATGATTAACTAAAGTTAATGAAGACTGAAAGTGATCTCAAACAAGGTAACCATAGAAGGGAAGTCTTTGAGAAAACACGCAGAGTGCATAAGAAAACCAGTGCACTTTCTTTTTCTTTTTTTTTCTTTTTTTCCATTTCTGCTTCTTCTGCTATTTCCAAAAGTCCTTTCAGTGTGCAGTGACAAACATAACCCTTCTGACTGGTGGAAAAATAAATCATACTTTCAAGTGAAGACAAATGCCTTATCCGTTGGGAGTAGCCTCAGGCTATAGTCATAATGGCCTCCCTCTATTTCTTTTCTGCCTCCCTCTCTCTCTCTTTCCTTCCTTCTTGTTGTCTCAAGGCGGGGAGTTTCCCTTGCACTACTGTAGTTTTAAATGTCCACTCGAACCAGGCTTATGCAGCACAAAACTAGCTCAAGGCAGATCAGTAGCAAGGTGAATATTCCTGTTTTAAGACTTGTTTTATGACCCACCCCGAGAGGGTGAGAAGCACTTCCAGTCCCCGGGGCAAAACTGCTGCTCGGCTGCAATTTTGAGCAAACAAGTGAAAACTCATCAGTCACATCTTCCGACTATCATAACACAATTACACCCCACGCATGGCACAGGGTCGTTACTCATGTCTGATCTTGTGTCACGGCCATAAAAACTGTGGTTTTCCTAACACTGCAATCAGCAATGTGTGCGTTTGGCCCGGCCCGGGCTTGGCCCTGCGCGGGCCGGGCCAGCTGCAGAAGTCTGTCTCCTCTCCTCTCTCGCCTCCTCCTGCTCTCAGTGCTATCAGGTTGCCACTCCTCCTCCTCCAGCCCATTACACAGGCCTCTTTATGCTGCGCTAAAAGCTGCTCATGTTCAAACACTCCTGGGAAAAGCTCCTTAAAACACGTCAGGATGAGAGGCCCTGTCTGGTAAAATATTAATAGGAACTTAATTGGTTGTTAATGGACTGGTGCTTGGGTAGGAATCACCCTCCATTAGATAGGCCACCGAAGCAACCCATTCAGGGGTGTCATCTTACCACCTCCACGATCTAATTGTTTTCCGGTCACTGTAGCCGTGAGTTGCCGTAACCTGGTGTTAAAGACATTACTGCTGGAGTTTTATGTAAGGTCCTGCGAGCGGTGCTGGACCTCTTGCCGACCACATTTCCTCGCCAGCTTGAGGAGTGTGGGTGTTCAGTTACTTTGGCATCAAGTTTGAACCAACTCCACTTCTCCACTCTTTTGTTTTCCTCTGTGCCATCCTCACACATTGAAGAAGCGAATCGTCACATTGAAAGTCCTGTTAATCTCTCCTCCAACTCCACATAAGGAAACAGTTTGAACTTTTGTTGTTTGTGGCCAGTGTGTTTGTGCTTTTCGCGGTTGCCATTACCCAACAGGAAAAATCCCTCTTCTGCTAGAGTAGGCATGTAATATTGATGCAGAGCAGACTCGCAGAGACACAGAAATCAAATGGAATCTGAACTGAAAGTTCAAATGTCGACATCAACACATACATTTTTGATCGCAGCAAACCTACGAGACGCCATTCCTTTTAAGGGAAGCCACAGGGGCCTGTGCAGCGGTGGAATATATTTAGAAATAAGTGATATTTCAGCGTGTCTTTCGATTCCCGACTTCGTTCAGCTCCAATTCATTTATGAGAGGGACAAACACTTGTTGAAAGAGGTTGTTCAGGAAATGGGACTTAAAATGGCGGAGGAGGTTCACCCAGACAGACTTTTTCTTTTACAGTGCACCATGTAAAAATAAACCAGCTCTCACAGATTGTTATTTTCTCATTGGCTCTGCAGACATTTGTTCGTATCAGTGGTTGAGTACATTTACAAAAGTGCTCTACTTTTATAACTGCAATTTTCAAAGTAATTGTATTTAACTTTAGCATTTTCATTTCACGCTTCTTTGTTTCTACTTCACTACATTGTGGAGGCAAATATTTTACTTTCCACTCCTCCACATTTACATGAGAGCTTTAGTAACTAGTTAATTTGAAGATTCAGATTAAACAATGTATTTAAATCAACCCCTATATTCTAATGTATCAAAATATGTTGTATATAATGTATTGTAAAATCAGTGCCACCTTTACCAGCTGCAACATTAAAGTAATGAACATATTAATGCATCAAATTATTTTTTTCCAGTGATATCAAATACAATTTTCAGAAATGGGCCATTCTGCATTATGAGTACTTTTAGTACTTTAAGTACATATTGACACTAATACTTTGTGCAATATGTAGGGGTTAGGGTTATTTTTCATTTTTTTCCTTTTTTAAATTAACTTACAAAAATAACAGTTTTGACATTATGACATCTTTGTATTTGTGCCACAGAGATATATACTGAAGTTAGCATGCTAACCAGCTAGCACAGTCCTGCTGTAAACCTCCTGTATATCTGGTGTAAACATCAACACCCAGTCTCGGACAGTTCTTACAAATTCCACCTTTGAGTATGATTTCCTACGCAAAACATTTACGTGTTACAGAGCAATTTAAACTCTACAGTACTGATATTTTTACTTAAAGCAATGACAAGGAACCTCCATTTTTTCTATCATGACCTGGTCTTTGGGGGCCTTGAAATAAAATTAAACTGTTTTATTGTCATACCACACCAACAGATGGCAGAGCAGCTTCCTTCTCTAGTCCGTGAGACTGATGCTTTTGTTTGCTTATATGGACCATACAGAGGCATCAGTATTAAATTGAGAGTGTTTTATAACCAGGTACAAACTCTTTGTAGTACACTTAATGAACAAGTCTATCCTCCATTCAATTATTACAGTATATTATTCGTTCAATTTATACTTTTTTTTTTATGAATAAAACTTCTAATAAAGTGTTACTTCCAATTCCTTGATTAAAGGATAAGTTCACCCAAAAATGAAAATTCTGTCCCTATCTTCTCACCCACAATGCTGATGGAAATTCAGATGAAGTTTTGTAATAGATAATAACTGAATTTTCATTTTTGAACGTATTCTTTAAGTTTTCACAATTAAACCCTGAACTCCCCCTCTTGATTGAAATGCCCTCTTTATTTACTTGTCTCCTTTACCGCTCTAAACTCCCATCTCGTGACTCTGACGATTTAACGGTAACCGTGTTCAAACACTGAGTGAATCCGTGTCCAATTACATTACGAAGCAAATGTCAATGGATCCAACAGATGTTGTCTCACCACACGAATGCTGAGTTTGGGTTTGCTGACGCACATTCAACACCCACCACTAGATGGTATCAAAACACAGGCGGCCCATTTCTGATGCCAGATCAGCAGACATGGCTGTTTCTCACAGGATAACGAGATGAAGTATGTCAGCCAGGCCTCCTGTTTGACTCCTGTGATATGTTCTGGTTCCCTGCTGTGATCTATTACCTGGCTGAGTGGAGGCTGAGATAATCCTGAGGGTTTGGTAATGCAGTGGTAGAGAAGACTCCACTGTCTGTTCGCTAAAGCCTGCCCGCTTGACTGCATTGTAGACTGAAATGAATCTATTAGACAGGAGGAAAAAACAGGAAGATTACCGTATCAACATGAGCATGCACTCAAAGGGGACCCAACTTTAACGAGATTTGTGCACATCTTTCACCCTGCCCTCATTATCAGCAAACAGATACACATTCATGCTTCAGTTTTATTACGTGTTAAGCCATCAGGGTTGCAACAAATGAGCAGATTCTTGGCTGGACCTTTAGCAAAAATGTCAGAGGCTACAAATGAACACAGGATGGTACACAACAAAGCGCTTTCAAAGACCACTTTTAGAAATAGTAGAAAAGTTACAACGGTATGAAATGTCCGATCTGGAAAAAAATTGTACTTGGATAACACTCGACACTCATAAACAAGCACACAAAAAAACAAAGTCCCCCATAGTGTTAGTCGACTAATGAGTCATTCCAGTAGTGTGTTTTGTGCAATTATTTTCATCATTGTTTCTGGTTTGCCCTTTTGACATCCCAACATTCATAAATATACATGAAACTTGCAGTCGCTCGCAGTTTATTTTGTCGCCGCCTAAAACTATTAGTCGACCATTAATTCTGTGGATGAGAACAGCGTTGAAAAAAACATTTTTTCTATGCCCTCAGGCAAGACAGGCTTCTCCTTAGCATGCATGCCACAGCCATTTATTAACTGTCAATCAACAACTTTGTTCATCTCAGGTGCACACAATAACATTCATTGTGGAAGAAAGTGAGTCCAAATGTCATAGTACTGTGCACAGACAAGCTATGGTGATGTGAACTCTGTTTTTTCTCATTACTGTCTCGGCGCTCAAAATGACAAGGCTGCGTGCCAGGTGGTTTGGCCGTTCAGGAGCTCATGTGGAGGAATGCATGCTACAAGGTGTTTTAATCGGCTCCAGAAACACTGGATGTGCGTGGTACAGATAACAGGCAGTAAGAAGAAAAGGAGCTGATGCAATTACAGGAATAAAAAGAACGTGCTGTTCACTCTCACCCTGCAGGTAAAAAGGGGGTCCGTACGCTTTACACCCTATAAAATCATATATCCTCTCGAGCTTTACTAGAAATGGTCAAAAGAGCTGGCTACTGGGCATCAAGTGACCTAAAGGGCAATCACAGCGACTCCTCTCTAGGCGGTATTGTGGAAAAGTATGGGCTTGACCATGCCTGAGAGGATCTTGGGCACGTGAACGCTCACAATCTCTGAGATCATCTCTGGAAAGTTGATCCGCGTCTGCAGGGACTGGGCTTGGATGAACAGATCATAGGTGAACTGGTGCAACTTCCTCACAATCTATGAATGAGAGACAGAGTGAGACAGAGATCAGGCATCGGGTTATTAATAACAAAGATGATACGCTTTAATGTGTACGGCATTGAAAAAGAACAAGGCCGGCGGATAAACGAGGAAATGACAAATGGCACTGAAGCCTGTCTTTGAGCTCTACGAGGTGATTTAAAGAGATGACACTGGTTGTGGCCGTCTAAGCCCCACAGGCAGGGGAAAAGCCGGCAGGGGTCTGAAGTGCAAAGTCTTGATCAACTGCATGGTTCTCTGCCCTAAAGGGCCCTGCCAGACAATCTGTCTGCCCTCTAGCTCATAAGGCATTAGACAATCTGAGATGTGAGTGGGACACAGACAAAGCTGAGCCTTTAAGGGTAAATCCACAGTGAGGCTGAAACTGCTGCGGTGGGACATTTTCCAGCTCGCCTGGTCATGCCCCGAAACACTGATGTCAGGAGTTTACTTCGAAATCTGTTTGTTTCTTACAATCAGTATTACAAGTTCAAGTAGTATTGAGGAGGAAAACTGCTGATCTGCACCCTCTAGTGGAGGCAGCCAAGAATCTTCAGTCACATCTCCATTCACCGAACACTGTTTCAGACCCATAAAAGAGTAGTTTTTAAGCCCGTACAGTGACATTTCATCGTAACGAAAGTCAATGTGAACAGTTTCATGTGTACAAATATAATCAGCTACTCAGGCCTTGATAAATGCTTTCAGAAAGTTCTCTAAGCATGCTTTCTTTTACATTTTAGGGACTTCAATTATCTTGGCTTGACATGAAGCAGGGGGATGGGCCGAAATAAAGTCAAGAATGATACAATAAATGACGGCAGAAAACATTAAATTTGAGCCTTTTGGTTGGTTAAACCTCTCATTAGAGTCGGATTGTTACCTTAAAGTAAACTGGGAGCTTCAAATCTGAAATCCCTGTTCATTTGTTATTTGAGTTTTATGAAGGAAATGTTTACTTTATTTGATTTTTGTTTAAGGAAAAACAATACAAAAACACGTGGACGCTCACTGGCCACCTCATCAGGTCAACCTGTATGCTGTCATGTATAATCCAATACAACAGCTGTGGCATAAATATTGCCCTTACAGAGATGATAATGTTCTGCATTGTGTTTATCTAAACAAACATTTAATGGATGAGGTTGTTTGAAGTAGTGCCATTTATGTACATGAGAGGGGCGGAACACGAGAAACACTTTAATAAACACAAAGTTTAAACCTCACCAAAAAAACTGAGACATTTTAAGCTTTATAAAAGTTAATTTTACATTAGAGCTTTTCAATTGGTTTGCATTGCCTTGTACAGGTGTACCTAATGAAGTGGCCAGTGAGTGCATATCTATTTAGAAATATCTGAAGAACTGAAGGCAGTTCTCATCTCTGTCGCTGCTGTTTCCTTTTTGTGAAAGCTTCTGTGGTTTAACAACAACACTTAACCCCACATCAGCTAAAAACAAACAATTATATAACAAAATAAAAGATAAAGTTGTCACACTGTTCTTCACTGGATGTTAAATTCAAATTCAGCACGCGGCTGTAAAACTGTAACAGCTTTTAAGACTGCAGCTTAAATTGTAAGTGTGTCTGTTCAAGTGTAAACTGTCTCCAGAGATAATCAACTATCCATAGTGAATTAGTGTACCATTAAATACACAGATGTGCAAATAATTCACATTCTTTGACAGGATTTGTTCAGTCTACATTTTCTTTTATTGCTTTAAAATTGTCCTCGACTTCATCTGGAGTCAGAAACTCTTCCATCCCGCAGTATTTCATTACATCTGCCTATCTGAACTTTGGCTGCCATGTGTCTTGGCAGTGCAGTGTGTCAAATCTGACCTGCAATAGGGTGCTGGGTGACCTGCCAAACATCTTTTAACCTTTATTTAGACAGAAGAGCTCAGAGATATAACAGGAATTGGGAAGAGGGAGTGGGGGGGATGACATGCAGTGTCACAGGCTGGAATCGAACCCAGGACTCCGCTGAAGACCTCTGCCTCTGTTAGCTCTATGAGGGGCACACTCTACCAGGTGAGCCACCAAACTTTTTCTAATTCTCAATAAAAATAAAATGGTTCAGAAAGGGATTTTCTTTTGACCGAAGAAGTGTTTTAACTGCTTCACGAGAAGTTGACGGAAAAGTAGGCCAATCTTGTATCAGGAGAGACTTCAGGAATGTGGTCTGAAGTGTTCTGGAGCACACAGATTCAGAAAACAAACTTTTTATTAAAGGACTAACGTTTCAATGCCAGGTGCGTCTTTATCAGAGTCAAACGATACAGAGACTCGCTTCTTTTTGAATAACCTCCCCTAATTAGGACGTTAATCCAGCAAATGCTGAAATAAACAGGGGGGGGGGGGGGGGGGAATAAACTGCATGTTTTGGTTTGTTTATGCCAATTAGTAAATGTTCAGTAGTTTCCTTTTGCAGTTTTGTACAGTGGGATAAATTATGCTGTTAGTAACAGAGAGAAGTTCCTTGCATGATGGCTGTGCAAATTGCTGTCACACAGGCCCAGTGCAAATCATGAATACATTCATTTAGTTAATAATAAATAAGTCTGTTCATTTGAAACTAACGGCTTTCACAGGAATATGAGTTATCAGCCTTTTCATGTTCATTCATTTTGCATGTTAATGTTATTAATATTGTAAATGAACTGGCAAGGGCAGCTGTGGCTCAGGGGTAGCACCAGCGTCTCGTTATTGGAAGGCTGCTGGTTCAATTCCCCTAGTCTGCATGTCAAAGTGTTTTTGGGCAAAACACTGAACCCCAAACTGCTCCTGATGTGCTGGCCGGCACCTTGCATGGCAGCCACCTCCATCTGTGTATGAATGTGTATATGAATTACTGTAAGTTGCTTTGGACAAAAGCTAAACTCCCTAAATGTAAAATGGCCACAGGCTTCCTGCTATTTTGCAAAAGTAGACCTCGGACAAACCAAGCTGGCTATCCCTGCAGTAAGAATCAAAGGTTGGACTGGAAGTGCAGTCTGTAGCTGCTGGGCGTACTGGCTATGACCAGACTGCATCATGGACAATGTGAGTCAATTTGTTTCAGAGTTTTTTCTGATGTAGCAATGCTAACAGCGGAGGGTAACTGTCATTTTCCATCCAGAAGTTCAACCAGTCAAGAGCAGCTTGTTGACACCTGGTGTGTATTTGATTTAAACTGATTCCTAAACAAACCGATGGCGTACCCCAGTTCGTGATAAGACTGAAATTACTGCTTAACGTAAACACTCTTGCTTACATTTTAATTGTAATAACTGATTGAAGTAGCTTACACTACTACTACTATTACACTGGTTAATACGTTTACACTATTTTGCTGTAAACCAACTTTCTTGTTTGTGGACTTGTGGGAGCCACACTTTAATCTACTTGCTCACTAACTAAAATTACATTTATACAATAGTTAATGGAGTCACAGCAGGGCTGTTTTCATATGAGAGGCAGAGTTGTGTCTATTACCGACTGGAGGTAGTCCAGCAGCTGTGTGAGCTGGAACAGCCTCTGTGTACGGGTGGTCTCCCCGCAGTGACTGGCCAAGCGGTCCAGCTCCTTGATGTAGGAGGTCCGCAGTTCATCAAAACATCGCTGGCTCTTCAGGCCCTCCACTGGCACTGTGACCACAAAGCCAGAACACAACAATAACTCTCACAGACTTTATCCATCCTGTCAATCCTCTGAAGTATGGCTGCACTCTATTTGTCATATTTCACTTTCTGAGTTGACATTAAACTTAATATTTCAGAGCCGGTCCCAGCAGACTCACTGATGCTGAAGAGGACCAGGGCCTTCATGCAGAGGAACTCCTCCTTGGTGACCTTCAGCATGCAGAACCTTTGGGACAGCAGCTTCATCCTCACACAGTGTTCATACATACTGGACACCTGCATCCGCTGGCTGTGAGGGGAACAAAAAAAAAGAAGAAAAGAAATGCTGTAAGGAGGAGGAAGAAGGAGCACGCGGTGCGACAAGAGCAGAAGTGAGAAGACAAGAGAGGGTCGGGCGGGGAGGGACACAGAGAGGTGGAAGACAATTAACGATGGCAGGAGCGAGAGTGGAGGAAAGGAAGAGAGGAAAAAGCAGCAGAGGTGAGAAAAATGAGTGAGATGGATAATGGAAAAAAAGAACGACAGGGAGGCAGAGAAAAATGAGGGTCAGCAGCAAGGGCAGGCATATCCATTACCATGCAGGTCAGAAGCAGCCCGATAGAGTGAAAGAGGTCTAATGCAGACAGAATGAGTGTTTTGCTAATGTTGCACGGAACACCGGCCAAGTGAAAGCTGCTCTGTGGGCCTGCCTGTGGCCGGATTAAGCATTCTGAGCTACACCCTCCTTAAGACAATTCAATAATAAGTGGAGGTGGAATTGTTACTCGTACAATGTACAGTGATCTGCTACACAAATTCTGCATTAAGTTCCTCAAAGTACAAAGAAAAGACAAAAGACAAGGAGTCGGGGTGTCAGAAACGTTTCGATCAAGGCTGGAGGAAGTTGAAAACTTGTCAAAGTGAAAAAAAGAAACAAGTCAATGTTGTTAAGATGAAACGGAATAAATCATCAGAGGTGATCCCTCTGCGGCCACGTATACCAGACGTAAAGGAAACGGCAGGAACAGAACAGACTTGTTTACTGTCTTGCCGAGACGAGACGACATTCGTCGTCTGATTTTTAAAATCTTCCTCTGAAGCTCGTATTCCACTGTGCCTTTCTTTCCAACTGTGATGACAGGTGAAGTCTCATGAAACTCCAACAAACCCAATGTCATGATGATTATTACGGCTGTTTAGGCCCGAACCTATCAAACTTTGTTTGATAAAGAGACTTCAACAGCTTCAAAAAACTTCAACTAACTTTGTTTACCTGAACTGAACTTTTATCTTGTGTGTCCTGTCCTCTTTAAGTCCTCACCATAGTGGAGAGGAGGTCATGTAGACATCTAACCCTAAACCTGTCTGTCCTGGGAGAGGCATCCCCCCTTTGAGGCTCTTGCTGAGGTTTCTCTCAGCCTTCCCCCTGCTACAACGGTTTTTCTGCAGAGTTTTTCTAAGGACAGAGGATGTTACTCACTGTACAGATTGTAAAGCCCTCTGAAGCAACATGATTGTGATTTTGGGCCGTAAAAATAACATGACTTTATTGACTGACTGACTTGACTCAACAGAACAGTCTATTTTTCATGACTCACTCGTTGAAGACAAGGTCCGGAGCGAAGTAGAGCATGGAGCTGTTGGTGAGTGTGTAGGACCTCCAGCCCAAAGCGAACACCATCACCCCCATCCACGACAACTGAATCACTGACATCTGATCATCCACATGGAGGTCACGGAAACCTGTTGGAAACACTCATTTTTATCAAACATCTGCTAATGTGAGAATAACAAATGGACACTTCACAGGCTGAACAAATAAATGTGAAGACTTCTGATTGGTGACAACAGAGATATCATAGTATCACACACTGCTGGCCATTTTCAGCCCAACATTCCTGGCTTAACTATGAACATATCCCCCTCTAGTGGTTAATATTTGAACAGGTTTGCAGTACATGGGATTGTCTGACCCATCATTGAAGTTCAATAGGCTTAAAATTCTGGTGACAGTGAGAATGATGTTGAGGCCAAACGTATTATATACTTTTCCGATAGCTTTATACCTTTTGGGGGTTATACTCATGGGACGTCTTTGCACTTGATTGTCCACTCTTGCTCAACACGAGTCTGGCCTTGCAGTGTTTTCCTTGGCATGAATAGTTTGTTTAGGATTACGCGACAGCTGAAACAACTGCTGCAGCAATTTATCCCACACAGCCTTGGCAGAAACACTTCCATGTGGCCTGGACTCATCTGAGGAGCGTTACCTTGGCCGGGGGATGCATTTACCTGGTATCGCCTTGGCCCAACGCACCACGGTTACCAGCTGTCTCTCCCCCAGCTCGTTGAGGCTGGTGAGCAAGGACGCCGGGCTGTCCGGCAAGGCATGGTCGTGTCCGGCATTGACCACAGGCGGCTCGATGGTCTGCAGGATGCTGAGGAGGGAGAGGCAGGAGCGCAGGGTCGGGGGGATGGCCATCGTGAGGGCCTGGGAAGCTGGTAGAGACAAAGAGACAGAATGACACACAGAAAGGAGGAATAGTAGAAATAGTAGAAAATATG
The DNA here is from genome assembly GCA_963678695.2 of Diplodus puntazzo. Taxonomy (NCBI): domain Eukaryota; kingdom Metazoa; phylum Chordata; class Actinopteri; order Spariformes; family Sparidae; genus Diplodus; species Diplodus puntazzo. Next base: position 18,227,354 of record OZ023158.1, on the reverse strand, counting down.
ACACCAGTCCTCACCCTGAGCCCTGGCAGCTGCACTTCCGGGCTCTAACCTCTGGCTGCCATGAACCTGAGGCTGCTCGTCCTCACCGTTTCTCGCCTGGCCGGCTCCCTTCAGCCTGCGACCTAGAACCCATCAAGACAAGTCGAAGACGAGAGGGTGAAAAAGGAGACACGCATTTTAAGCTGATTTTTAGACGACAGCTCTGCAAATAAAGATGTAATACTACACTACGAATGACTAATCTATCGCGCTGTGTTCAAGCTGGAACATTTTTCTACTACTATTTCAGTGCATTTGAGGTATTTGACCACCCTGAACCTGTTTTTTTCCAAAAAAACACACCACATATACCTTCCTTCATACCTCCCCCACTCTGTTGTCATCTCCCTCACCTTTGAGGCTCATTCCTGACATGAAGCACCTCTTCAAGCGACACGACGCGCAGTTCTTCCGCCTCAGCTTGTCGATGGTGCAGTCATTGCGGCTGGCGCAAAGGTGGTTCTGCTTACCTGGTGGCACACACATGAACACACACACACATACACACACACACACAAAATCCCCAGATGGGTGAGCAAGAGAGAGTTCAACAATGCCTGGGCTTCCACTCATAGCAACGACATGTGGGTGTTTGCTGAACACAAATTGCTCGCTCGCATAATGTCAGGTCAATGCGCCCTGCGCGCCCGCAAAAACCGGCGAGTGGGCGTACGAAATTAAATCGGCAGACTGGTAATTGCGTGGATGCACTTGCCTGCGTGTGTCCCACCCACCTGCAGCGGCTCTCTTGAAGAAAACTTTGCAGCTGCCACAGGTGACTGCTCCATAGTGACAACCTGAGGCATCATCGCCGCACACCTGACACACCCTCCGGTCCGACAGGTACACAGCGGGAAACAAATCTTCATGCCTGCACACACATGCACACACACGCACACACACACACACACACACACACACACACACACACACACACACACACACACACACACTTCAATATTGCTAACAAGGCACTACATTTCTCCACTGTCTAAGATGGGACTTCTGTTTCTGGTCATTTGGAAAATACAAACACAGAATAGTAAAACTTCTCTTAATGTCTTTTAGCACAATATTACTTCAAAAGTGTTCTTTTAATTTTCTTAAAGAAATTGCCAAGAGGTGACTTGCATCCTCCTGCGTCCTTCCACACACACACACACACACACACACACACACACACACACACACACACACAATCCAGTTATAAGATCAGATTAAGGTCACTGTGTCTGCCCTCAGAGTGTCTAGGATGCCTGCCGTGGCATTCAGAGCACTAATTCCCTAAATACAATCCAACTACAAAAGGAGATTCTCCCTGTCATGATTGAATGTATGACAACAAGAGAAGTTATCTACGAGATAAGCAAAGCTGTGATTAAAGAGTTAACGCTTTTGCTCAGGAGGACTCCCGGAAACATCTCCTTTCATTCAGAGCACAGAACTGGCAACAGGTGCTCTATCTCCTGTTTATAGAGACACTGATATATTGGCTCTCATCTTGTGCGAACTTAGTCACAGCACAAATAAGGACAGTTGTGGAAGGCTGGGGTTGGTTATAGGGTGAACTTTGATTCTGCGTGCTGTAACACAACTTGGCCAAGGACAAGAGGAGCATGTGGGGCTGTCTGTGCAGGAATGATTCAAGCGCTGTCACACAGCTGCCTCTCGGGCATGGTTCTACTTCGACAGGAGGAATTAAAAACTAAACAGAGTAAGCACGTTCGTGTCGGCTTTGATTTATGTGTGCTTCCCAGTTTAAATGCTCCCTTGAAGAAAATACCGAGAAGATCTAAGAGGACAGTGCAGCTTTAGAGTGAGATAAAAAAAAAAGGTTTAATAAGGCATCAAATTTGTGAACTAAAGCACAGGAAATCCAACAATGCAACACTCATTGAGACTTAAGTGTAAAGCCTGGCAGATTAAAGCATGCCCACTAGACACACAGCATGCGTCTTTTTGCTTCCGATGAGAGGAGGATGAGGCTGATGAGAGGATGCGTGTGGCAACCTGTTGACTGGATTTCCCTGCAATAAAAAGAAAAAGAAGAAGAACAACAACAACAAACAACAAAACGTGTTAAAATCTGTTATTTACCTGAAAGTGCGGTCTGTGTAGTCCATCCAAACAGCAGGCTCGCTCTTGATAGTGGGGAAAGTGCCGTGCCCTTGAGGAACTGCACTTTGATAACTTTCCACTTGACCGTACTCGTGTGCCATCGCTGTGTGTGTGCCACCTTTGCGACCCAGCTCCTCCTTGCTGTACCAGACACAGCGGCACTCCTGCCTGGATCCATTAGAGGCTTGCCCACAATTACAGTATTTACACAACAAAGTATGCCCATTGGATCCGCCCGTCTCCGGCTCGGATCGTCCGCTGTACGCGCACCACACACCCGGGGCATCCCTGTATTGGCTTGGATTGGCAGAGTAGGCAGGGTACGGCTTCGCAGGTGCGTACCCGTCCACCTGCAGGGGTGCGGGCAGCTCCGCCACCGGGTTGATGTACAAGTTTGATTCCATGCCCACGTATCTGGATATCACCGGGCCGCGCGTCCCGGCTTGCGCGCTCTCCATTTCACCCGATCTGAGCAGATCCATGCAGCTCACTTGCTCAGCGCCGTGGCACACCTCCCCAAAGTCGTCCCCTCTTTGGTACGTGCCCGAGTTCATGTTTCGAGGCGCTCCAAGATTCGGCGCACCCCGAGGATTGCTCTCCACTGCGTGCTGTAAGTCTGCAAAGGCGCTGCCGGAGGAGCGCTGGTTCATGCTGCCGAACGGAGAAGAAGAGGACACCGTATCCAAGCCCAAGGACACCGACACCGCCTTGCTGAGCTCAGCTGTGGTCGGGCACGCACAGGTGTCCGCGGTATCCGAGCGATCCCCCGGCTCATTCATCATTATCAATGACTTTGACGTTTCTTCTATATCAGACGCGCTCGACTGAAAGGCCATCTTCAGCGAGAGTTTTGGAGAGAGGGGGGGAACAACTAAGGCAACTCTTTTGTAGGCGAGAAGACGCCTACCCCGACGAGACTCCGCTCATGTTTCTCAGCGGAGGGAAAGCGCAGAGCTGTCGTCGCCGTGAGTAGTTATAGGGAAGGGACGTCCCGCCGATCTGTTCCGCCAGTGAAGAAGGGCTGACGAACTTTCTACAAAGTGACCTGTTTCCCTCACACAGAGGCTCTGTTCGCCTAAAGTCCGTCTGCCTTCACTCCATAAGTCACCGTTAGAGAACACGGAGGAGGACTTTGTACTCTTCTGGCATGGTGACCTGCTTACACGCTGAACAACGGCGCTAACTGTAACTTATTATCTCAATTTGCGCCGCGCGATCCTGTTACACGGCCGCAGACGCTACACCCAAGGTCTCGCGAGATAGCCAGCGCAATCGGCGTGTAGACAGGCTGTCACGGACCTCGGCACCACCCTGACTGAGTGCTGGCCCAGGGCCCAGTCACAGGATGGAGCTCACTGTGGCACACGTGCAACTGGTGACAAACACTGTAAACAAACAAGGGGATGCTTCATAAACCATTGATCAAGCCTAACCCAAACAGTTACAACATGAAGGTAATCAAAATAAAGTTCAAGATGAACAAAGTTTACCAACTCAACTTTAGGATAAACAATTGCCTAAAGGTGCAATATGTAAGAATTTTTTGACTGAGAGTATGTCAAACTTCAACTATCAACAGAAAGCGAATCAAATTTGACACTGTGATGTCCATGTATTTTTTTTTTAATATAAAGCATGTTTATAGTTTAGCATGTTGTGTAAATACAAAACTCTTTCCCGCATACTCCGAGCTCCCAGTCCAGACTGCTACCTGCAGAGCTAACTGAGCAAACGGCAACTGAGCAGGTTGCTTTGACATGCTGCTTTCTATTTGTTTGGAGTTTGGATTCAAATAGGTGGCAAATTTCTTTCATACCACATCTTTAATACAAAGGTAAAGGTTTTTTTTTTTTTAAGCATTTCATTTTTTGTTAATAGTGAAATAACTATAAACTAGAGATGAATAAACTAATAATTCACTGTAAATATACACCTAATCATAAAGTTAGGCCAAGTTCTATATTTTTGCTTTTTTATTTGCATTTCTTTATTCATACACCATTCTTGCATTATAGGAAAGCTATAAACCTGTCTTATTTGATTTACATTTCATTTCAATGTATGTGTAACTGCACTAAAACTGGATAGAGTGGAATCCAAAGTATTGCAACACCTGTTGTCATTGGCTATTCTTTCTGTAAAAAGGATCATTCTGATGAACTGGAAAATAAGAAAAGCAAATTGTTTTTGTTTAGACCACTGGCTAAAGGATTTTATAGATCTGATAATGATGGAGCAAGCAGCCATTCCCCTGCTGGAATCCTACAGGGATAGTGAACTAAACAATTTATGGACATCTGTTCGGGAATATGTACAGGAAAGACAATAAAAAAGCATTAGGCTCTGTATTTTTCTGTTTTCCTTCCTTGAGAAGAACGAAACTCTGATTTAATACTCACCGAGAAATAAATGAATACCTTTTTGAAATGTAATTAATCTGTGCTCCCCTGACGCATGTACTGTTATTGTTGTGTTTGTATTGTCTGTATTATTTTATATTATTATTATTATTATTATTATTATTTTCCTTATGTCTAAGTCTTGTGTTATGCTGTGTTATGTTAAATCATAAAATGTAAACAAAAAAAAACAAACATTTCATTTCAATGTGTCTGTACTTATTAAAGGGGCACTATGTAAACCCTGAAATATTTACTTTTTCCATAACTAAATAAACAAGCTGTTCTCAGAGAAAAATAAGGTCCCAGATCACTGTTCGAAGCTAGAAAGGTGTCAGGGTCCGCCACATATAAACATAATAAAACAGTATGGAACTGCGCTGTCCTTTATAGTCAGTTTACTTATTCATTTTCTCAGTCATGAAAATGGAGAGAGTTGGTTTATTTAGTTCAATATAGTTGTTTATTCCACACACTGATGTTTAATCAAAAATATATGAAAAAATGTCAAATATAAACACTGAAATAATGTTTTAAATCAGGAAGCTTCTTAAGATCTTTGGCGAGGAGGCTCTAGGTTTGTGCCATGAATGCCTGCCTATATATTATATATATATAAGCTTGTTTGTAGGCTTATTCACAAAAAGGTAGTTCTGACATGGAAGACAGCAGAAAATATTCACAACAAAATGGAAACTACATCTTTTACAGGGATGGTCATTGGATGGTCTAATACTCACGCTATTCACTTTGATATCTGTTTGTAGTTTTGGACAGCATGTGATGGATGAGGATGTCGACAAGAAGAGAAAGGTGGAGCCAACAACCGTCACAATCAAAAGAATCCCATTTTATTTATGGGCATTGTTTTTATGTTAGGCATATTTCTTTCTGCTATCAAGTGATAAGTGAACAAAAGAAGAGTGTTGTTGTTTGTTTCTGGGTTGCTTTGTTTCCTGCAGTAGTTGGAGGCAATGACATGGCAGAGGTGCAGTCATCAGATTATAAAGCACATAAGTGGCAATGTGATGTTTTCTTTAAGTTTCCAGTTTATTAATATTATATCGACGATTAGAAGACAACGACAATAACAGCTGGCCTCAGTGGGCGATGCTTCTCCGTTCAAATAGGAAGTGATGCACACACAACACACTGACAGTGTTTCAGTATATATTTTATTTCAGTCGCACATAGAAGAGGATTTAACATTTAGAAGGAATAATAACAAGTGTCTTTAATGTCATTTCGTTCATTTATCACTATTAATAAGGTTTTCATTAATTGGCATATTGAGATTGACACATTTCATAAAAGTGAGAGTATGAATAATGGACATTTTCAAGACTAAAACAGACCATGAATATGTTTTTGTTCCTGTGAGATTAACAATGTATTTTCTACACTGACTTGTCTCCAGATTAAACTGCATTAAAATCACGGACATTAAAGGCATCAAAGCACAGAAACAATATCATTTGCCATCATATTCATCCTATAATGTCAATAATCTACACCTACACTTCTAAAATCTCTCAACGTGTCATCTACTCTCATCTTGTCCTCAGTCTTTTTTGGGCCTACAGCAGCCTCTCTCACATGGACTCAAATTCATCAATGCGTTGTTTAGTATTACCCTGACGAATCTGACGTAAAGTCTTGTATTTGTCACGGCCCGCCTTCACATTCTCAGCGTGGATCAGGTCATTGGGGGTCTTTTTGCTCTCGTCTACAGCTCCGGCCAGCTCGGTGCTCAGGAACTGAAAGAGAGCACAAACACACAGTGAATGAAATCTACTTCCCCGAGAGTCTTTAGGAGACTATTCAGGAGCCTCGTCCCTCTCGCCTCACCCCTGTCCTCCTCTCACTCCCCATCTGAAGACACTCTATTGTCCGTAGTTATTAAGTCCATTTTTGTGTTGAGTCCTCTATGCAACATCATATCTTGTTTTGGTTGTGAGATAGACAGCAATTTCATTTCAGTTGGAATAGGCCTGGATTGTCTGGATTAGATTTGCGACCTAAATGAAGCCCCAAGAAATGATAATGTACCTGCATCAATGTTTGATTATGTGGAGTGCACTTAGTTCCTCATGAAGCACACATTTTGGTGCCATTAGTCTGCCATCTTTAAAGTGGAGTCATAGCCTCTATATGACTGTGACTATGGACAAAACAACTATTGAACCAAAACACTTTAAAATGATTTCACCGCACAGCAGCAAGTAAAAATAATTCCTCTTTCATACTGGTCAAAAAAACCCACAAACATCCATTAATATGTGGGTTTTGTGTTCTGTGGTGAAGGGAACATTCATTCCTGGGTCAACTGACTATCGATGTGTATTTTAATCAGCTCCAGCTAAAAGAGAATCAGGACATGTGACACATTCTATGATGCATGTTGAGGTTAAGGACGGCGGCACGAGAATGGTTTGCCACCGTCTCCACTCAAGCAACACCTGAACATTGTTCAGTCAGCTTTCAGTTTGAAACAGAGACTTGAGTAAAAGATATTAAAAAAGCAACCATAACATTGTTACAGATGGCAAAATCAATGGCCTATTGTTAGTCGGTTTACCCACATTTAAAGAAACCTGCATACATGTGCTGACTTTGTTTTGAAAATAAGGTTGGTCAAGGAAGCGGCAACAACAATGGCTGCGGGTGCTATCCTAAGAGACGTGTCACACTTATGAGGCCTTGAATGTTCTAAATCAAACAGCTACGATAAATAGTTATGAAGATTTAAATCAAGGGATTGAAGCAAGATTTTGAGTCTACAGACAGCAGATCTGTGAGGCGGTCGAGGGACATTCAATATCTGTTAGAAAGGTCACAGATATCCATCCAATACCAAAGACCATGCCAAGAATGTCAACATCATGGTGCCATCAGCTGAAAAGGGAGTCAAAGTCTGTGCAATAAATTAACTGGGAAACTTGATCTGAACAAAGTTTGGCGCCTATCCAACAAGTAGATACCAATCCATGCCAAGTGGAATCTTTGAACTGTTGGTGACCTCAGAGGAAAAGTCAAGGGAACATCAATATTTGGTGCCGATCCAACAAGTGGATATAAAGAAATTTCACTGAATATGTGGGAACCTGTTAGTGGCACCAGTGAAAACGTCAGGGGAACTGAAATTATTTGGATTCATCTTCTGGGGATGTGAGGGAAATTCTCTAATGTCCCTTCATTGTTTTGATATATTGTTCTTGCTTATGAAACCTAACAAATATAGATGCAACATGAATACGTGTGTAGGGGGAAATCTTGTGTCTTTGGGCTTTCCAACATGAGGTTTGTCTTGTGACAGATATGTGGTTGCAGAGTGTGAATGGATGTATTCATGTCATGTTTATGGTATAATGTGTTGTGAAAATTAACAAAAGGAAATTAGATAAGGAGTTCATCCTGAAGGGGGGTCAGTGAAGCCTCTTCCTGTGGTGTTTTGACCTTAGGTTGGCGTATGACACACAGCAATGGCTGAAGTGTATATGAAGTTTAATGCGTATCCTGAGGCGGACGTGGAGGTGATTAGAGTGTTTTCTGGAGTGAGATCACATGCTATCTTGTTTACTATGCTACAATTTTTGCTGTTTTAAAGGTGACGGCCTCTCTTCGTCATCATCTCATCTGCTGATGACTGACCCTAAAGAATTGTGTCAAACTTGATGTTTTGAGACTGTAGACTGAGGCAGTTGCGCTCTGGCCTCAGCATTTGGCTGGAATGGTTCCTTATTTACAAAGTGCATAACCACTGAGTAAGAGCATCAAAGACCTTTTTTGATTCACTTGTCTGCACTCTCCAAAGCTCCAGGACAGTCCCAAGACTGCTAATGTCTTGCTATACATGTCCTCTGACCTGAGGGCGAACAAGAGAACAGCGAATCCACACAATCAGAAATTTGATTATATTCATTAACCTTACCTTGAGGTTTTTCTGCAGTCTCTGGTTCTTCTGGGCCTCTGTTACTCTCTCCTCCTCGCTGCGATCTCGGACCATACCTGGAATAGTCAGCTCAGCGCTTGCCTCTGCACTGCTCTCGTCTGTCTCGTCGTGATCATGCATATGAGGGTGGACTGACTCCTGGATATGGACACCCATGAGTTTAGTCTTCAGCTCCTCTTTGGTTCGCTCCAAATCGGCTTCCACCACGACGGCCTGTCGACACAGACTACTTGCAGTGAAGTGCTGTGGTTGGAAATTAAAGTAGCCTACTAGATTTCTTCCAAAATGTGATTTATTGACAACAAAACATTCCTATTCTGACTAAATGAAGCCACAACACTGAAAAAAAATGAAGGTACTTCTTGAGAATAAAAGATAACAGGATGACCCATGGCAACATCTGGCACTTCTACTGTTTAGTCATATCTAAAGAGATATTTGACCCAAAATACACAGACATTGTCACTGTTTTTCATTCTCCCTGAAGATGTTGTCTAATCTCCCTGAAGATGTTGTCTAATCGTATCCCTGGTAAAAGGGTAACTAAACCAATTTCACATTAGTGTGTTTAAAGGTCTTGGGAAGTACTGCTACATGTAAGCCAAACAAATAGTTTAAAGCCTTTTTTTCTTGCTCCAGAAGAGGCTGCATGAAATCTGATAAATTGACTCCAGTGATTTCACTCAGTGGCTAAGGTGTATTGTGGGTAATGTAGGCACCAGGTCTTGAAAAGCAGGGCACTGGTCTATTGCGCCCCTGTTACGCTGTTGGACTCATTATGGAGGTTTAAACTCAACAGTCAAAATCGAAGCAGAGATATCTCCTTTACTATTCCACACAGCTTTTTTTTTCTTTGCAAAACCGGACGCCTACATTACCCATGATCCAACTTTCCACTGAGTGACATCACTGGAGGCAAATTATGAGATTTTACCTACAGTTTCCTCTGGAGTCTTAAAAGGCTTTAGTTTTTTCACATATGCAGAAGTACTCCTCAAGATCTGTAAACACACTTTAATGTGTGCAATTTGAGTTGCTCTTTAAGATACACCACTCACTAATGAAGGCCAAATGTCCTAAATATGTTGTTTTCTATAACTGGTAGGAATTTTTGTCTTTATGTGCAACAGTCTCCCATGGTGGATAGAAAACAGAAATAATCATAAGACAGCAACATTATACACAATAATGTTGACACTACTTAAGTTATTAGAATCAGTACCCCTTACTTTTATGCAACTATTTGCATCTGCTCAAGGGTATTGCCAACTATTTCTGCACATACTTACACCAAAATGTCAGTTTGTTTCAGCCAACTACGGCTTCACAGAGTTGAGGTTTGCTATATGTGACAGTGCAGTGTAACATATAATCACAGCTTGAAAGCTGAGTGATATACTTGTCTGTGGCTGGCGCCTGACTTTCTATTTCACCAGAGTCGAATACTTAGTAGTGTCAGACATGGCTCTTTGCTCACGTTTGATTCACCTTTTATCTCTCTCATGCTCTCTCTTTCATTAATTCTCACCCTTTTCTGCCATCTCTGTGCCTCCTCGTCCTTTTTCTTCTTGGCGTCTTCCAGCTGGGAGATCTTAGAGGTAAGCTCCGCCAGCTCAGTGGCCTATACACACACGCACACAAATGGGAAGAGAGTTAAGAGTGCTCCTGATCTGAGGTCATTGTGCTCTGTCTGCGAGTGCACAGGCGTGTCAGAGAGAGAATGTGTGTCTTTGTGTGTCTGTGCGTGCACGGATGTGTTCCTACGCAGCGTCGCGGCTCGGGTCAACTGACTTTCTATTCAATCAGCTAAAAATGTTAATTGTTTAAAATATACCATCAAGCTCAATTTGTGAATCACTTGTGTGTCAATATGTTACCAGTGTTTTTTCTAGCTTAAAGGGTTCTTAATCAATATATGTAAATACACTGTAATGAGTCCTTGATCATGGTTAGAAAGTAAAAATGCTGAATGATGACTTTACCGTTTTTCAGTTGGTAGGTTTGGAGAAAATGCATCTGATAATTAAATCTATTCAGCTAAATGTACAATTAATCAAACAGCATGCAGGTGTTTGTTTGTGCGTGTGTGTGCGTGTGTATAAGTACCAGGCTTTCCTGGTTCTTGATCTGGGTTTCAGAATGGTACAGCAGGGCTGCTTTAGCCTCCACTGCAACTCTGCGTTCCCTGTCCAGGCGCTCAGCCTCCTCCTGAGCAATTGTTCTCTCCTTCTCCAGCTCAAGAGCCCTGCGAGTCTGCTCCTCCAGCTCTGAAACACACACGTACATGTGCGCAAAAACATCCGACAGACACACACACACACACGCCCATATAGCATTAGCTATGTAGAGATCCTAAAAGTTATAATATGTCAGTATACTAAGCCATTCTTTTAATGTTCTGAAACAGCAAGACACAAAACTCAAGTTGTGGAACATTTGTATTCAGAAAGTTGTCAGACCATCTTGAGCTCTCTTTGTCTGCTCTTCAATCTGTCTCAATCTCTCCATCAGCTCCATGGTCTCACGAGCAATCTTCTCTGTTTCCTTCTCAGCATTTTCTCGCTTCTTTTTCTCACTTTCGAGCAGAGCCCTGACAGGAGAATTGTGCATAAATACACATTTTGGAAAAAAAAAACTATATCTCCTGACAGTTCTTTCTTTAAGCAGAGAGAACACACTGTAAACTGTAAAAAATAATATAAAATAAATAATAATAATAATAAAAAAAGCCTTATTTCCTCCTTCCTCACCTCTCCATCTGCCTCTTGTTCTTCTCCTCCCTGGCCTGGGCCTTCATCTGCTGCACCTCAATGGTGTCAGGTTTACGTCTGCGCATGTACAGGTCATGATTGCCCATACAAAGGGCCAGGATACGTTTGTTGATGCGAAGACGAGGCACGTAGAAAACAAAGTCCTTTAACACAAATATCAGCGGTCAGTGATCTACCCATAGCCCGATTCGACACACCATTAGCATCTCTGCGCTGTTTAACAGCTAAGGCTGGGTTTAAATAATCTCATGGGATAGTTTTGTCTGGGAGAATTTCATTAGTTTTTCTGAGCTCTTGGAAGCTTTCCTTAAATCTGTGCATGCAGGCAGATGCCAAATTAAAATATGAGGCTAAATTCATGTTTGTGAATGAGATCAAGTAGCAGCTGCTCTCATCGCACTGCTTGCCGTAACTTATGCACAGCAAGATTTTGTTATTTCACCAGACACGGGGATGTGGGTTTCTCTCACACCTCCTGTTTATAGCCACAGTGAATAACAACTGAAAAAAAAGATCCTACAAAGAATATTTCAGGATCTTGTGCGTTGTTGTGAAAATGTTGTTATAAAAATTGCTAATGCTGAGGTGATGAGTACTACTTAACGCTGAGCTCTGCAGAAGGAGTAGCTATTTTATTAATCCCATCCACAAACATCCATGAATGGAATGTTTGTGAGACTAATACAAGCTCACAGGTCAGAATACCACCAAGCTGCCTGACTTTAGGTTGGAAAAATAGCAAATATCCTATAAATTAAAAAAGTCATGTTCTTAATTTAATGTGATCATGTGATTGAAAAATTGTAGAAGACGCTGCACACTCATAAATTATGGTTTATGCATACCGGAGCTTTCTTGTCGATTGGTTTGATGAGGAACTTCTTGTCATTGAAGGAAATATTTCTGATCTCGCTCCAGGGGAAGCCGATCTTTGGGGTCATCCTGTGAAATAGTGGCATGGTTTACCATTATGGTCACTGGTGTACTTACGGTAACAGAGTTTATCATATTATTTACAAAAAAGTTAAAACATGGTTATTACACAAAGAAAAGTCGGACCAGAGTCTACAACCGAGCTGTGACGTTGTGAGACAGCAGTGTTTTCAGCTAATGTCAGCATGCTAATATGGCCTACGTACATCATTTTTCTCCATCTTATTTTGGTGTGTTATCGTGCCAAATCCAGCTAATTAGCACTATAACCACAAGTACAACTGTGTCAGTACAAATGTACGTTTTACATACCAAAGTCTTGGACATACTAAAAGCTTGACTTCATAGTAAAGTTCAAGTCGCCCTCTGCTATAACACGTTTTGTTTATAGTTCCTTGATTTGGATGTGTGACCTTCGAAGTGCAGATGGCTGTTTTCACATTCTTGTCCTGAAGGGGGAAAGTTTCTCAGAGCTCAAGTTGAATCTGACTTTAAAGCATGTCTGGAGGGGATGTTTAAGGGTTCACCAAAGTCACTGCAGGACTGCCACACTGCAGGACTGCCATACAGGAGCACACAACAGTATTCATACATTAAGTCAAGCGTACACAAGTGTACATTTTCAAAAGTATCTTACCTGTCCTTTTTGTCATAGATGTTCAGCCCCAGGGCGTCCACTCCCAGCCACAGCTCTGATCCTTTTTTGTTCTTGATATTGAAGTAGTTTACCCCGTACATCTCCAGATCCTGGGCTATCTTCAGGTACTCCACCATGGCGTCTTCTCTGTGTTATGGGACAATTTAATGAACTACAGAACACCAAGTTGTTTACGGGCATTTCTTGTTTACAAGAAATGTATTCATGACTTTGCGGTAGTTAGACTGCTGTACCTCAGCATTCCCTTGTGCTCTTGATGCCACACCTGTATTCTTTCCTCCCACTGATTCTTATTCAGCTTGTGCTGCTCCAAAACCCTGGTGTCACGATTAAAGAGGACACAGTGGTTAGAATTCAAATGACTGAAACTTGAATCGAGTTAAACTTTGGTTAAAGCTTATATCCACAGGAATCAGTACCTCTGCGGCAGCATCTTCTCTCTGGTGAGGTATCCCGGTACGTGATAATCTTTCTTGTAGTCCCCATGTTTGACCTGAACGGCATAGGAGGCCAAGAGCACGGCAGTCTCAGGTGGGCAGTATATGTCATCATTCAGGATGTACTCTTTTACCTAAAACATAGAAAAAAGTTTTTTAAAAAATGCTTCAAATGTGTCATTTGTAGAATATGGCCAAACAAAAACAGGGGGGCAGCATATCACCAGAATAATGGAAAACTGCTGCACTTTGCTAGCTATCCTTGGCTGTTACGAGCATCTTAGCTAACTGCTTATTAGCCAATGGCTTTTTTAGCCATGGAGCTAGTTTCTCTAGATCCTCTAAGACCAACAAAGGTCTGTCTGACAACAGACGATACAGGAAGGAGGTGATTTACAGTGGCTCTGACCAGGACTATGACTTAAGAGACGAGAAGAAGCCAGTGTTTGGTCTCTTTTGGGGGACCTGCTCCATCTGTTGATATAAAAGGCTCATTTTAAGTCATGTTTCAGGTGAATATACACAAGTAAAAACATAATAATGAATGTTATATTCCATTTATGCCCCTGAATCCCCCTAAATCCTATGCACTGGACCTTTAAGGGAACTCAGTTACATGTTTTGATGCTTCTGTCACAGCACCTGGATCCATTTTTTTTGTCTACAAGTAATCCCTCATGAAAAACACAAAAGAGATCCAGGTGAGTCATCATGGAACCCCCACTGGTCTTTAAGAAAGGTTCAGCATTTTGTTTTGATGTGGATTCCTTATTTATCATTACACCTGTAAGGTATCACACTTGCCTAAGCCAGCAAGTTTTTACAGTGTGATATCCACTTAATGTGAATTTAAATGTGTCTTTTTTGAGTAAATAAATGGATTGCGAGTCTGCTAATGGCATGCAATTATGCCTTAAGTATGGCACGTTTCTGGAGTGGGAATTTACAACAAAATTCCCTTTAAAAATGTCACAGTCCTTGTACATGTACTCATCTCCAACCTGTAGGAAGAAGAGGCGCTGGGTCGCCTCCTGGATCAGTTCATCTGCGACATCCTCAGGGTAAAACTTGGCCCTGAACTTGATCAACAAGGGGTTGTCCCTCTTCACATCTTGAGCGGTCACCTGGGATCGGCACGCCACAGCAAGGGGAAGCCGGAGCAAAGACATTGGTGCTAATGAGCCTCGATGGAGTGAATCACCAGCATTACCAAAACCATAACCATGATTACATCTTCACTTAAATCTAGCTGTCAGGGGAGTCGAGCTATGTCACCATGGGATGTGAAGTTGACACAAAAGTTCTCCTCACCCTCTTGTTCAGTTTGAGCCAGGTGGAGAATCCTTTGCTGTCCTGATACTGGAGGCCAAAGAACCAGGTTTCCCTCAGCCCGATCGTCTTCACTATCTAAACAAACACAACACATTACATGATCACTGCATGCTTGTCTTTTAAAAACACATGTTCGATTGTAATGCTCAGTGTACCTGGTCAAAAAGCTGCTTGCCGGTCGTGCTGGGCAGGATGGCAAACTCCAGCTCAGCGTCCATGGTTGTAACTCGGACATTTATCTGCCGGGGGAAAACACTCATGGTGAGATACAGGAGGGAAAAAAAGTCGCTGCTGTTCATTCATCTGTGTCGCTGGAGAAGCTTCAAGGAACATGCAGAGCAACAACTGGGTGAAAAAAAAAGTGTGTACTGTGATGACTTTGTTTGTTCTTTTGAAACAATTTGTTGGTTCTTTGACAGCAAAATGACCAAAAAGAGTGTTCCTTACGTTCTTCTGATCAACCAGGAGCATCCAATCGCAAGAGGTTGGTGGGGACTACAATCAAGAAATGAAGCCCACAGTAGATTTTACACTCAACTCAGAACATGGGGTTCACTCATTGATGCATAAGTATTAACGACTGGGTCAAAACAGTAACACCCATTAAGCGTTAATCTTGCACATTAGTTTCGAACCATAAACACATATCTCCAGTTATTGACTTGTACAACAGGAAAAGGAAAAGCAGCATAGAGGAGTAAAAGTAGTTGGCTCCATTCCTCATAGACTTCATTAATACCTGTTATAATAATCACAGCAAAATTATTGTCGACCCCTGCAGTTTGCTGAACAGACTGTGTCAATTAAAGTGTACGAGTGCAAGAGGAGAAAGTTTGACTCGACTTCGTAGCCTTTACAGAGGAGGCTCACAAACTCTAATCATACCACTACAGTCGCAATCTAAACATGTGTACTAAATATGAAACACAGAAAATAAAGATACATAAAAAATAAAAGTTAGCTACTTACAGTTGACATTTGTATTTTTTTTTATTTTTATCTGTAGCCGAAACACTCCTTCCGAGAGGTACTTGTCGTAGCCTTTTCTCTGTGGAGTCATATGAGACTTCTTGCAATACCTACAAGGATTATGCTGAGTGAGAATGGACCATTGTATTGTTCCCAAGTACTTCTCTCTCTTGGTTAATCCAATGGCAGCCCGGGGCCCACACAGTTCAGAGAGGCAGCCTTCATCCTCTGTGAAGTGTTTTTTTTTTTTTTTTTTTTTTTATTGATACGGTTTTGACTGTGTGTCACTCATTCTGGACCCAGCCAGGATCTTTGTCTCTCAGATCTATTTATAAAGGGACACAACTGGACAGTACCTCAGCAGCACCTGACGTACCAGTAGCAGTGGAGGCACCAGCTCTACAACCACTTTCTGCTAATCTAATAATCCTACCAGTTCACTTTTTTAAGCGTATGTTGTTATGGCATATGGTGTGGTGTTTAGTTTGAGGGCTTGTTGCTAACAACACATATAGTGTTTGTGTTGGCTATAGGGTCATAGCCAGGCACATAAATCCTTGTGAGAGGAATCATTGGTAAGTTTTTTTTTTTTAACTTCTATTTGACTGTATGTCATAAACATTGCAATATTTACTGCACCACATGTATTTTAGAATAGTAGTCATACATTACTTTAAAGATTAAAGGGGCTCTGTCTAACAGTTTGTAGCAAATTAATCACTTCCTTGGCAATATCTGAGCAGATTTTAACATGGTGTGAAAAATTAGACCTTCCCCATCTCTCTCGGTTGCCCCTGTGGACCATTTTGTTTAAGCTGTTTAACACTGCTGAAATACTGAAAGGATGTGACGTTTAGCACGTTCTCTAGGGCCTCGTCTCAGGGCCTCTTTCCGCTCCTCTAACAGAGGACAGCAGCTCATGTTAGTTTAGAAAATTACTGGTTCCCACGACACCACCGAAGTTACACACAGCCGCCCTGATATTTCCCATATAAAATGTAAAATTCGCATACTTTGGGCAGTTGATTTTTGTATCAACAACCTAAAAGTGGAGGCTATTTTTGAGTGTTACATGTCGAACGGTTAGCATTGTTTCATTATTGTTTGACTGTATGAGGTTAATAATTTAAGTTTAACGCCATGTGAGAAAAGAGGAGGCTAAAACCGAAAAATGTGAAATAATTTTAATCAGCTCCACTTTAAGCTGCAACATCGAAATGCACTATTCTCTATTAAAAATGAACAAATGTTATAACACATAATAATATAAAATTTCCAAGGGCCATTCTGCATCATAATTATTTTATACATAAAAAAAATCTAGTTTAAGACTTTTACTTAAGAGAATCTTTGTGGTATTTCTACTTTCACTGAAGTTATCTGACATGAAGACTTCATTCCCCACAGCTACAGCCCGACAGGCCAATCATAGGTCTAGAGATAATGGATATGATAATAACATTTTGTCGTTCTTGACCTGCTCCTTCCACCATGAAGAAGTCAAAAATGCTTCTGTTATTATTTAATGTTAATGTGGAGAGAAGTTGTGTAAATGCCGATTTAAAGGTGCACCATGTAGTTTTGGGGAATACATTTTAATCAGATTTGTTGGTTTTTTTTTTTACACCTAAACAAACATAAATAAACAAACTGTCTTCGTTTTCACGAGTGAATAAACCGAGTAAACAAACCGACCACACAACACAATTTCATACCGTTTCACTCTGAGAACAGCTTGTTTGATCAGGTATTGGAAACATAAATGTTTCTGATGTGTCTGTTTTATGACCTCATTAATATTGTAAATGTTAAAAATACGAGTTACCTTTAACTCATACTTTATGTCAACGTATTAAAAAGATGTATAAAAAGCTGGTTAAAGGAAATGTTTATACTTTCGACTTAATAACATGCTGCGTGTGTATGCGTGTGTGTGCGCGCGCCGAGTGCTCGCGCCGCAACACGTAGCAAAGGTTTCACATCGCGGCCGCGTGCTCGCGTGCGCGCTCACCCCGGCTATTGTGTTTTTATCAACAAGGAGACCACCGTGGCCCTGCGAGTGACTGCGCTGCTCAACTGACCGACAAGGGACTGCTAAACCATGGCGGACGAACAAGAAATAATGTGCAAGTTGGAAAATATCCTGGAAATACGGTAGGACCTGGAAATTAATGGCTGTCAGCTGTTTGACGCGTACAGAGAAACGTTATCTTAGCTAACGTTAGCCGACCAAGAACAAACCCCCCTTGGCTCCGCTTTTGTCACAGAGCTAGCTAATATTAGCCGGTCCGCTGCGGACCCTGCCGTTAATAGTGCTGTTCTACTTTTAGCTAGTTTCCGACAGGCTCGGTCAGCAGCCACCACGGGTTAAACAATACAGATACAAACGAGCTGTACTCAAAGTGCAGGTTCGGGTCAGACACATCAACATTCCAGATGTGTGCCAACTAAATGCCAGATGTGCGCTGCTAATTATTCCCGTGGGTAATCTAGCTACTTAGCTAGGAAGCTTCTCGGTCTGGCAACAGCTCACTGAACGCAGCGGCGCTGGTAGGAGGGTGTTTGTGTTTGCCCTGATGTGCCTTTAGCAGTCATACGTAGTAAGTGTGTAACAGATATACAGAATACATTAACTCATGTACTTAATCACATGAATCCACAGCTGTATGAATGTTCACCCCCCCCGTAAAACCAATGCAAGAGAGCATTTATTAAGTTGTTAAAAGTGTAAAAGATAAATCAAAACAAAGCAGGCTGGAAAAGAGTATTTGGATTTTAGATGTTGTTTTTATTAGAGGAATATCTGTCTTTTTTTTTTTTTTTTATCTCTGTGGGGTAGAAAACCTGACAGCTGCTGGTGTCTTTTGTCTGTGTGGTCTCTGCCACTGGCTACAGGAACAAGACCGTCCAGATGCAGAAGATCAAGTCTCGTCTTAAGGTTGAGTTTGAGGCTCTGGAGTCTGAAGAGAAGCATCTTAAAGAGTACAAACAAGAGATGGACCTGCTTCTGCAAGAGAAAATGGCACATGTGGAGGAGCTGCGGCTTATCCACGCTGACATCAATGTGGTGAGTTACTAGCTCCATTTTAAGAGGAAGTGTGACTAAAATCTCAGCTCGGCTTTCAGGTCAGTACAATCTAGAAACAGCGTTGAGGGAAGCAACAGCACATCCCAAAATGTCACTTTTGTCATTATTTGACGAGTTGGGACTCAAATATTAGGGGTGTCCCGATCCGATATTCTTATCGGATCAGACGCCGATATGCCCTTGTTTGGGCAAATTTGTATCGGCGAACCCTCCAGTCTAAGCACCGATCCGATCCCTACCGAATTCCACCAGGCATTTCCTCCCGGCGCGCCATGTGATCGTGTGATGTGCGCTGTGGACGTGCACCCGGAAACTAAACAACAACTACAGCATGTGCTGCAGCAGAGTAGAGCGCGTTGGACGGAGGATACAAAATATCAGCAGTTTGGGAGTTTTTTTACGTTGGATTCACCCACCAGCAAAACAGCAAAGTGCAACCGCAGTGCGAAGGATATTCCGAGGGGTGGCACAAAAGTCGCCATTGTTAACACAAGCAACTTAATTAGCCACTTGGAGAAGAAGCATGCTAAAGAGTATGCTGCTTTTGTCGAGAACAAGAAAAAAAGGAGTACCGTATTGACCCGAATATAAGACGACCCCGATTATAAGACGTCCCCTCTTTTCAAGACCAATCTTCAGAAAAAAAACTCTGTTAACCAAAATTCATTTCTCAATAACAAATTCACATACCCTCCTGTCAATCTCTTGGAAGCAGCAGCTTAGCGGACCATGATACGTTTTTCTCTTACTGTTCGCGTTTTCAGACGGTCTTTTTGGACCCGCCATCTTCGGACGTTACACTCCGTAACTCCATATTTCTTGGCCGGCTGACAGTCGTTTGGCACCTCCGCTGCGTTGACCACCATTATCTCAAAATTAGCATCATAGCTCCGTCTCAGATGTTTAAACTTGCCCCACTTTTGATCCACTTTGCTCTGTACAAACACGGTGCCTCTCCATTTTCATCTCCCGTCACTTCTTCTCCGCTGTGATTGACAGATAACACAGTGGCAGTGATGTCTCTACAATAAGCTGGCGCCCTCTGCTGTTGCAGTCGTGCAGCGACCCAGACAAATAATAATATTTAATTGCTTTTTTAAGCACTCCGTTATCGGAAATGTTATCGGTATCGGCTGACATGGAATTCTGGTATCGGGATCGGATCAGGAAGGGAAAAAACCATATCGGGACATCACTATCAAATATCAACTTTTCTTGCGAATAGCACCTTTAAGGGTCATTGTTACTGATAATAACAATTATAATAATTGTTTATTAGCAAAAAAAATCGTACTGTGAGAATCTGTCCTACTTCTATCATACAACCCTAACAACCACAAAGCTGATACTGATTTATTATTATGTTCTGAAAAATACCCGCCCTTGTCCCCCTCAGATGGAGAGCACCATCAAGCAGTCGGAGAATGACCTGAATAAACTGCTAGAAACGACTCGCCGCCTGCATGATGAGTACAAACCTCTGAAGGAGCACGTCGATGCCCTCAGGATGACTTTAGGTCTACACAGACTTCCTAACCTGAATGAAGAGGAGGAGAAGCTATCCCTGGAGTCAGTATACGCACATCAACAGACACAAACACACAAAACTGCTCCAAGGCACACTGAAATTCTTTTGAATTCTTTTCTTGTTAACTTTACAGTGCGTTTACAACAGTCTTTTATGTCATCTTAAGATCTCATAAAGTTACTCATACAATAATATAATAATATTAACATAGTAAACATAATAACATAGTGGTTTTTACAACCAATTATTATTGATTGTAGTCTGTACATGGTAGTTCTGACTAGATGAAAGAGAGATGAAAAGAGACTTTTTTATTACTTCAGATAGACGGTTGCAGACATCAAGCAACTTTCTTTTATTGCCATTGTGCCTTTGTGATATAAACAATCATATAATACAGTCTTATAATTCAAAAGCACATCGTACAGTAAATATGAAATACTGTCTTTATGGCAGAGTGGAAGAAATACATGGTCACTGTCTAGGTGCATTTGTGTAAAGTTTTCACAGAGTGATTGCAGCAACAGTTGACATTTCTGTGTGCGTCCATATAGTGATTGCAGCAACAGTTGACATTTCTGTGTGCGTCCATATAGTGATGCAGGGGTAGAGAAGGTGTTGGTGAGTAGATTAGTACATTTTGTTCATGCTCATATAAATTTAGCTCAAGCAAAGTCCAAGCATGGAGTTTTAGTACATGTAATCAGTGACTTTGAGAGAACAAACACATTCACAAAATGTTTGAATTACCATCCAATCAAAGAAAACCATTCCTGTGCAGTCCTTTAAAGGGGCACTGTGTAGTTTAAGAGAGGAAATTGAAACTCAGACTTTTAATATTTACAATAATAATGAGGTAATAATACAAACTCAGAAATATTTAATTGCTTAAACAAGCTGTTCTCAGAGGACAATCAGATTCCCAGAACACTGTTTGAAGCTTGAAGGGTGGCAGGGTCCCACAAATATAAACAAAGTCAGACAGTTTGAAATTGTGTCGTCCTTTAAGGTCAATTTGTTTATACAATTTATTTTTTATTTAGTATTTTGGGCATAAGAAAATCAGTCACTGATTCCCAAAACTACAGTGCACCTTAAAAAGATACGTTTCATAGTCCACAAAATATTTCTGGAGCCTCACAGCAAAACGACGTCCTCAACAACTTAAGTAGATGTGGATGCGAAGAAAACAACTGAAAATACACTTAAATTGGCTCCATACAGCTGGTCTGGCATATCCAAATTTGAGCAGAATATTTATGCCAGTTTACAAGCTGAAACCTTCCCTGAAGCTTTGTAACGTTTTAAAGCGAGTCCCCAAATACTTAGTAGTTGTTCAGGAGAATGCTGCAATGCTGTTTTGCTGTGACGCTCGAGGAATGCATTGTGGACTAAGAAATAGGGCTGTCAAAATTAGAAGTGCACAGATCCGATATTAAGATCGGATATCGGCCCCGATATTGACAAAACAGCTGGATTGGGGATCGGAAATATGAACGGATCCACGGGCCGATCCAGTTTGTTTTTTTTTCTCCGTCGCAGCACATCCTACGTCATTCGTCAGCGACAGTGTGTCCCATGCTGGAAGAGCGCAAGTTGTTGTTTGACCAACTTTTTATTAGTTTATTCTCAGGTTCAGCTGCTATGTTTTATTTTGGATTCCTGTTTGCAGGACGTTGCACTTACTCACGTCACATTTCTCTGCTGATTAGCTAGTAGACCCGCCATCAGTTGTTAGCCTCACCGATCAGCCGACGTACTCAATACTATGTGGGCTGTCCATCGTTGCTCCGTTGGTTGTCCCTCCACCACAACCTCAGGGTTACTCACCGCCAGGCTTGCTTTGTCGCTCTCCTCTGCTGCTGCAGTCTCCCCGGCTCGCAGCGATGTTGGATGGTCGCTACTCCACCGCTGCTGGCGAGGTCTTCAGGTGTTCGGCACAGGAACACCTGGACCACTGCTGTCACTTCACCCCAGGCTTCATCGCTTGGATTGGATCTCTTGGTCTCCTGCGTCGCCCCCGCTGTGTGCACGGAGCCTCCAGACGCTAGTTTGTACACGGACGGTGCTACTGACTTCGGTGCAAGTGTTCCCCCCGTGCTGACTGACAGGCGCTCCATTTATTCTGTTTTGTTTGTTCCACTTTGTTAAGTGTCCTTGGGTACCCTGACAGGCGCTATACAAATTAAATGTATTATTATTATTATTATTATTATTATTATTATTAATGTTACACATGTTTACAATGTTTGGTATATGTTTGATCATTTTGTCTTAGTTAGGAAAGTAATGTTTAGTTAGGAAAGTCTGGTGCCTTTAGTCTCTTCCACATGGTATAAGGTGGACGGTATACAGTTAATTATTAGTCAAAATTGCTCCAAAATGACGTTCGTATATTCCCTCCAAAAAAAAACCATATAGGTCCGAACCATTCGAATATCTATATTTGCGCATTAGGTGCTGTTATACATTTCTTCGATGCTATTGGTGATTGTTCTACGGCTGGGGATACGGTACCTCGGTTCCAATTATTGACAACTCTCTGAAGCTCGTGCTGTCAATGATACTGATCGGCCTCATGTCCTTGAATATGAACGAAGCATGTTTCCTGGTGCACGCCTCTTGTCGTGCTGCAGACAAAGAGCTTGTGCGAGTGGTGAAAAATATGAGTCGAGACGTGGCTGTTTATTTGGAGTTCCAGACATCATGGCATGCTCATTTGGGTGCATATTTTCGAGATGTGCCCTCATGTTGCTAGTGGTGGAATGGTAAGCTAACTGTAGCTTACACAGCTTGCATACAACTTTATCTCGAGGCTCCGCATTTTTGTTTGCAAAGCAGCCGCTGATGTGTTTTTTTTTCAACAGTCGAATGTTCATTTTCACAATCGGATCTCCGTTTTTTTTTTTAATATTCAAATATATATTCGAATTTAAAATATTTGTTGACAGCCCTACAAAGAAACTTCACCTGACTTAAGATTAAGTCATTGCTCCAGTCTATTAAGAAGGACACTTGGTCTAATTTATCAATTGCTGAACTACAACCTAGTGGCAGTAGCAGCATTAGGCTTTTTTTTTTTTTTGTTCAAGGGTTGCACACAAGTAACCATAAAATGTTCAGACACAACCACAGAACAGAAAGTAATCTGCTTGCGAGACAGATATCTCAATAACATTTATGAGTCAGTAGCAAAACCATTTGACACTGCCTTGTTGTGGATACAAAGTTTCCATCCGTTGTAGTTGAGGACATGAGCAAATTTGTCCCGTTTAAAGCGTGAATTAGTTAAATAGAGAGCTTGGGAGATTTCTTGTATCAGATTTCCCCGAAAGCAAGGCAGCATTGTGCAACAACACAAAAGTACACAAACAAAATAGCTTTAATGACAGTTGAGATTATGGCAGCGAGGAATGTTATGGGCTGGTTTAAATCAAAGTCTGTGAAGGTAGCAGTTGAAATGTCAGACTGTTGTAGGTCACGAGGACAAGAGAAGAGAAGTTTTGGATCAGATGTTCAGATCAGTCTTCTCAAATATCAAGGGCGAATGGCAGCTCTTGACTCTTTTGTCACCAGGGTGTCATATGTTATGATGGGTAGTGTGAGCTTATTCTCAAGAGACTGTGAGGTGGAGCAAAGCTAAATCTGAGGCAGTGTGGTTGTGAAGCAGTTAATATCCTTTCAGTGGTCTGAATTACCTGATTGATTTGTCTGATTTTACAATATTTAGTCATTGATCTTTATGTAATGGTAACCAGGCTTTGAACATGTCATCTGTGGATATTCTTATCTTTGATATTGTGGGAAAACATGTGACTCTTAAGGTGCCTAAAATGTAGTAATTAAGTACAAATAGTTAAAATGCTGCATTGAGTCTTAGTAAAAATGCCAATGTTCCTTTTTTTCTTTCATCATTTACTGAAAATATGTTTCTCAAGAGCTAATTTTAAATTCTTTAACATGTCGTGGTGGTCATATGGAGGGCATCTGAATAATTTAAAACTTAAAAAGTATCTGATAGATGTTCTCTTGATTCACAAGTCTATAAGCCCATTCAGACATTCAGATCAGACTTAATTTTCCTTTCAATTTGTCTGGATTCTTTTGTCTACAGAGACTGGCATAAATGCCAACAAGCAATAATTTGGTTATCAAGCTTCAGCAGGTCCCTGATATTCAAAAAATTGCAGGCACATGATGGGGGGCAGACAGCTGGACTCTCAGCACAAACTGCAGTCTGACATCCATCAGCAGCGGGTGACATTAAATTGGACTGTTTACTGCGGATCTAATCTCACATGGTGGTGCTAGAATATGAAAGTCGGGTTGATCTCAGTGTTGGAGAAAGAGGCGATCAGGTCTTGTTTGCTTTTTGCTTTTATCATTCAGACATTTTGCTGGATAGGAAAACCTGCAAAAGCTTCATGGCTTTAAATACGGAACAGCATGCTACTGGCCTGGATACTGAATGAAAAATGATAAGTGGTCAGGTGTGTTTAAAAGTTTGCTTTGATGTGTGCGTTATTATGACAGATTTTTAGCAGTTTTGTAGCTTGCTCACTCAGTCCACAAAAATTTCTCCACCCTTTGGCAACCTCAGTTTTTGCCCTAAGAGGCTGAGATTTGGCAAGGACTTTAAGGGAAAGGGGCGTGGAATTGGGAGTGGCCTTTTACCCAAAACATACATTACATCTAAATAGATTCACCAAACCAGTCTAGTGTTTGTGAGGTTAAGTGTTTGCGCATGCAAGCACCTACATGGTTGCACTTGTTGCAAATGAGTTTTGTTTATGGTCATGGGTGTTTTTGTGTGTCCAAGGTTTATGTTTTCAAGTAGGTTAGGATAGTTGTAGAAAAAATACTTTTTATATTGTATTTTTTTCCTCCATCAAATATAGACCCAGTTCAACAGTATTGAATCTGCCAATTATTAATCCGGTCCGTCACTCATAGGTACAGCTGCCAAGATGTGTCTCTCCGGCTCACTTTTGGGAAATGTTCTTCAAGTCGAGAGATCATAGGGAACTTCTGATTTGAACTGTAATTTTTCATTTTCACTGTGAGGATATTATCTCTACTGCAAATTGAAATTTAGCTCACAAATAAAGAGCTTTATTTGTAAGGCAGTGTGCCGCTGCTGCTCTACACGCTGACAGCATTGTTGGCAGGCTGGGTTTTCAGTTCTGCTGCACACTGAGTGGAAGCTCAGATGATGAGTTCATTTCTTACCAGATGGTAGTCGTCTCTCTTTTCTTTCTCAGTGGCGTGTTCCTTGAGTTTATGAGATACTTAGAGAAAGTTGAGGCTTATCACTGTCGGCCTTCAGTGGTTTTTCTTAGAAGACAGAGCTCATCACAGAGAGAGAATTATGATAATGTCTGGGGAGAAAAAACTCACCTCGGTATCTTACCGCCCGCAAAGTAATTGTAAGGAAATTTTACCTAACAGTAATAGTGAACACTGTAATTGTTTTACAAGGTGTGATCGAGCACCCTTGTAGAAAATTAAATCAAACCTCACAGGCTTGTGGGGTGTTAGGACATTTTACTCTGATGGTGATATACCAGCATAAGAATGAACACTCTACACCTCGGTAATAGCAAAAAATGTGTCTAAAATATCGTATGAAAGCAGGAATGAGACAGAATCCATGTCATATAAATGTGTATTAACTGTAATATTGGTGTGTTGGAGGCTTTAGTGGATCATGGCAACAGGAAATACAACCCATTAAATTTGTTCTACGAATGCTCAACTCTATCACAAACCTATTTTGAGAGAAACCAGAGAGCGTAAAGAAATTGGATATCACTTTTTTCACGTTTGAAAATGGGCCAGTCAGGCATAAAGTCCAAGGCCAAATTTCTTTCCCAGCCCTCCCCTGCCCACACACACTCACATGCATGCAGACAAACATTCTCACAATCGCTATACTTTTTTTTTTACCTAAAAAAGAGAATGTGTGCGACTGACTACAATGTTCTATTCTAATGTACGTCTCCATTGTATTTGTTTTTGCCACTCCACATGTTGAGAGACATGTCGTTGATGGGATAATCTCGACTATGACATGATTCATAACCTGTAAATGAGAATCACCGCTAGCCTGTTTCCTCTCTTTCTTCACTTTCAACAGTTACTTTGAGAAGCAGAAAGCTGAGTGGCAGAAAGAGCCACATGAGCCTGCCATCCCAGAATCCCTTGCTGCTGCTGCAGCGGCAGCTCAGCAGCTTCAGGTGTCCAGGAAGCAAGATGCACGCCAGACAGCCACCTTTAGACAGCAACCACCACCGATGAAGGTATTGGTCTTACTGATGGGATGTGACATGACTAAATATTGTATTTTTCTAGTTTGATGGTGGATGGTCTGACCTAACAGAAGAGCCGCCGTTTTCAATTAAGGACTAAGTTACAGTGAATCAAGCTGCATATTGCTGCCTATTTATTATTAATGAAAAAGCACTTTGAATATCCACTATATTAATTGGCTCCTCATCAGACCATATTTGGAGAAAATGGTAAGCAAACAATCTCAAACACCACCATTAAGACGCTTGAATAAATAAAAGATAATGCTTAGTCAAACACGCCCAGATACAACCCAACTGATCTGCTTGCTTATCTTTATAGTACAGCAAGAAGGACATAATATGACATGATTCCCCCCCCTCCTCTCTCCAGGCCTGCTTGTCCTGCCACCAGCAGATTCATCGTAATGCTCCCATCTGCCCGCTGTGCAAGGCCAAGAGCCGCTCCCGCAACCCAAAGAAGCCCAAGAGGAAGCCAGATGAGTAGATCCTACCCTGCCTGCAGCCAAAGTACCGTTTAAAAGGGACCTGGTCCAATACAATGATCTCAGATCAGCCATTTACATTAAGGAATATATGGCTGAAGTAACAGATTTGTGCTACTGGACAATTTCCACAAACAGTCCCCACTTTAACAAATTGTCTTAGTACCTTTTTCATAAACTGTCAATGATTGATGGAAGATCTGGTTATGTCATCCTGTTTGTTTTTATCAGTGCTTTGGATGTGTTATATGTAACTGTACGACTCCTATAGTAGGTTTACTAGCCCCTAACCATGTAGCTGAAATAATGCAACAAATGAAACATTGGTCTAAATACCCAATGCCCATGTTGCTATGGTTTGTTGCCTTAGATATTGTACTGTACTTTCTACATTAATTTGCAATGCATGCGTGCTTCCATGGCTATCTGTTGTGTATTTTTTGTGCCAATATAAAATAGGTTTAATTGCAAAGTTAAATTAAACATGTTGTTTTAATGTTTACAGTGTTCAAGTGACCACAAAGTGGAGGGAAAAAAATGCCAGACTAATTTGTGTTGTGTTTAACTTTAATACAGTGATAAGAAAATAAATTGCTGTTTTGTACAAACCTTGTTAGCATGTTGTTTTTTTACACTCAAAACAAAGGCTAGACATTTGTTGTGTTTGTAGCTGTGTGAACATAAACACAGCTGCAGCTGAGCAGGCTAAACAAGGACACCGCCAGCAGCATATGGATCAGTGTTTGCTGGGCAAATGGGTGGGTGTAAAAAAGGGATAGTAATATGTTTGACTCCACGACAACATTGTCCCTTTCACTGAATTAATACTGTGCCTGTCATGTCTGCAGCTATCTTTCTGAAAAAGGACAGCGAGGGCTTGCTAAATGAGTTCCTATAGTGTTTTTGTCAGGGTAACCCCTCATTTCATCTGTTGCCAGGGCAACTCCACGTTCCTGAGTCGTTGCTACGGCAACCCCAGGTTGCTGTGACCCGCATGTGTCCACCAAGTAGTTCCTCCTAAATCCAGTGAGGAGCATTGTCAAAGAGCCTACACTCCTTCAACAGAGAGAATATCTTGAGTCCGGAGGAAATAATCAGTGGTGGAAGCACTCAGATCTATACTACTATACTTGATACTTAAAAGTATGAATGGCGCAATGTTGAAATACTCTTTTACCAGTAAAAGTAAAAAAAAGAAAATTAAAACTATATTACTGGCATCAAACTTTACTTGAACTACCAAATGTAAAATATTCATTCTGCGGAAAGGCCAATTTCACAATGATACTTACAATAGTATTGATGTATTATTTGCCTTACAGGGTACGCTATGTAGTAGCTTTGGAGAAGAAACTGAAACTCAGAATTTAAATATTTAAACATTTTAAGGTAATAATACAAACTCAGAAATATTTATTTTTTCCATAACCTAATTAACAAACTGTTCTCAGAGGAAAATCAGGTCCCGGGAACACTGAAGCTAGAAAGGTGGCCGCCACATATAAACAAAGTAAGACCAGATGAAACGGTGTTGTCCTTTAAGGTCAGTTTGTTAATTCAGTTTATTTATTTTAGTTTCTTTACACATAAAAAAAAGTAAATAATCAGTCAATGAAAATCTTTGTCTTCTGGTAAAGATTTCTTCCCCCAAACTACGCAGTGCACCTTTAATAATCTCAACCTGCAAAGTAACTAGTAATTAAACCTGTCAAATAATTGTAATGGGGCTAAAAAGTACATTATCTGCATCTATGGTGTTGTGGAGCAGAGAATCATCAAATGGAAATACTAAAGTAATGCAAAAGTACCCCACAAAGTTGTACTGTACTTGAATAAATGTACATAGTTACTTTCCACAAGTGTAGCCGAATTTAGTGAGAGGCATCATGAAGGCCTCTGGGAGATGTTGCACCTACTATCCCGACGCGCACCCTCCTATAACAGAGAGAACACTTCAAATCCTGTAAAAAATCAGTGCGATCAGTCGGACTGACGCTCACATTAGTTGTCAGTTGAGACTAATAACTCTCCCCCCCCCCCCCTCCAGAGCTCAAGTGCGTGTTTAGTCTGGCCTTCAGTGACTGGTACCGCAGTTCTGTCGTCTTCCTCCTGATAAAACTCTTCAAGGCCAGAGAAGCCTGTTCCTGCTCACACACACCGCACACGGCGGGGTCGTGGAGCTCCACCTCCGCCGCCTGCCAAAAAACACAGAAACCCATGAACATGTTTAGAGAAATATGGCGACGTCTACAAACAGACTTTGACGACTTAGTGTAAGAATTGCTTCAGAATAGAGTGTTTTTTTTCTCTCTCTTCCTGACCCGTCTCATCTCCTCCTCGAAAGTCTTGAGCTTCAGCACTGAGATGAGCTGAGGAGGGACGGGCTGGACTTCGGGACCTTGACATTTAAGACCGGGGGAGTTCTGGTCCCTCTCTCGTCTCTCACGCTCGCTCCTCTGCCTCCCTCCGGCTCCTTTGTGTGCGAGTCTCCTGGTTTCCAATGAGGACTCGAGCTGCTGCTGTTTGCTTCGGACAAGAGAAATCATTTCTCTGCAGTGATTAGTTCGGGCCACCTCCTCCTCCTCCGCCTCCATTTTGAAGAAACGTTACACACAGCACCTGACTGCTCACACTGTGGAGACTGAATCCCAGAGCAGATGTTATCATTTACTCAGTGACGCAGCCTGGAAATTTAACGGTGGTACAGAGTTGTAAAGGGAAATTAACCAGTGTAGCGTTACCAACCCGTTCCTTTTGGCTTAGTCAAGCATGTAGAAGTGAAAATAAAACGTAACTTAGAAAGAACAAAAGTCAACCATTGATTTTCCCCTCGCCAGTGTTTACGCTTCTTTTACTGTTACTACAGCTCCACTTCCTGCCATCAGCGCGCCACTACCGCCATCTGGTGGCCGACAGGGGAACATCAGGCACAACATTATTATATTATTTTTAATTGAGTCTTTTATTTATTTATGTAAATTATGTGTGTATACATATATTAAATATTCAATCATATTTATATTAAAAATATATAAACCAAACATTGAACCATTTTTTATTTATGCATTTCATTACATTCAAATGATTGTTCTCCCTGTCTCTTTGCTGTTGTTTTGTATGTGTTGTTGCTGTTGTGGTGTTCTCTCTTCCACCCTTTTACACTTTGTCTATTCTCTTTTCTTACTGGTCTTGACTAGTCCCCCTTGTACTGTGATTTGTCATATGTGTGTGTGTGTGTGTTGATCACCTGTATTGCATTCTGAATTAAAAACAACAAAAACGTGTTGATGTGACACACAAGACTAGGGCTTAATCCAACAAAAATACATTACACATCAGAAATATTTAGTTATATGTATTCATAAAGTATAAGCGAAACCGTATGCCCTTTATTTATGCGTCTAATTGCATTAAAATTGTTTTACTCTCCCCCTTTTTTTTGCGTTGCTCTTGGTTTGTTCGTCTGGTTGTTCTCTCTCCGTCCCTGTTGTTGTTGTTGTTGTTGCTTTTACAGTTTGTTCATTGTCTTTTCTTAATGACAGTACCGCTTGTACTGTGCTATGTCATATGTGTATGTTAATCACTTGTACTGCATTGTAAATAAATATTGATAAATAAATAAACAAATAAATAAATGAATAAATGAAATAACATATACATTGCTGGATGTACAGTGAAATGTAAAGTGACACACAAACCTGTGGCTAAAATAATGTGTACAATACAAATATAATGTACTTATTAAATAATTAGATTTAATGATATGTATTAATCGCATGTGAACCAAAGGGTGTACAGTGAAATGTAAAGTGACAAGGGTCACAAGACTAGTAAATCCAACAGCAACAATATGTGAAAGCAAACCATTAAAACAACTTGTGTATCATTTAGACAAAAACAATATGTGCATCCAGAAGCATTCCTCATCTGTGGCTCTCTGTGTGAGGTTTCTGTCAGTCTCTCCCCTGCTGAAAGGGTTTTTTGGGGGGGGCTGACTTTTCCCTTACTTGGATAGAGGATCTGAGGAAAGAGGGCGTTGTTCGATGTGCAGGTTGTAAAGCCCCCTGAAGCATTGTGATTTGTAACATTGGGTTATTTAAATAAAACTGACTGGATTTAGGCTGTACTACCACACCAACCCTTTTTCTATTACATGTAAATAAATGTACGTTATGGTCATGATCATCAACAGTAGGAAAGGCAATGGACTGAGTTTACTTGTTCTCTCTTTGTACAGTCGCAATATCACATATGTTTGACACTACAACGTGAGTGCATAGCTGGATGGATGCTTGGATCACATTCACTTCTGTTTTGTATGAGAATATATCCACAAATGGTATAAGAAAGAATGCTGAGCAAATGTTATAGAAAATGTTAAAAAGATGCTTGTTCAATTCTTGACAATTAATATATAACAATGATTGTGGAGTGTATTTACAGCACAGCACATTCACTCTTCCTGTAACGTGGTGACTGATGGTCTCATTTTGTCACTGTTCTGGGGTCAGCAATTGGGAAGTTGGCATTAATAGCAGATCTCAGCCATGTTCTGTGTCTGTGTTCCCCGAAAGAATGAATAAATGAAGTCCCCTCGTGTGTTTGTACTATGCCAGGAATTTGGACTCTCGTGCCATCTGCTGAAAAAATGTGGTTAGTCACAGCCTCCCTCCCAAACATGGGACAGTATGAAGACGGGTGGGTTTGGGCAGAGGAACAGCTGACTGTCCTGCAGCTGACGCTCACTCAAATGGCTCCCTTGGTGTGAATCAGGGGAAACAGGGTGATACCAGGGCGCACGCAGCAAGCTTACCAGCCGCGGTCACACTGGGGAGCGTAACAATGCGGCTCTTCGGCCCTTCGTGTTGTTTACTGCCCGTTTGATGAGCTGAAACACAAACTGGAGCCTCACCATGTGACACAGGGACGTCTCCATTTCATTTTTTTGTTTTCACTCATGAGACAGGGAGAGACAGTCGCCCACCCTCTCACAGACAGGGTGTCACACTTGTATCACTTTTTCTAATTATAAACCAGAGCCAGGACTCTCCAAGAATGGAAGTTTGGCCAGGCCCATCTGTGGCCTAAAATTAGCCCCCGCCAACCCCCAGCAAGGAGCTCTGACCCCCCTGTCAGTTAACGCACACATGCACGCACACACACAAAACAAATTGCACTTTTCACACAGCTCCCGTGGAAGCATCCCACACTCCTCGGAGGATCTGTCTTCCCTTCTCTCTTTCATGTGACTTATTATTATTATTATTATGGGATTTATCTTCTCTTCTTTTCTGATGTCTTCGGAAATAACACCAGCGAGTGTCTAGAAGAGGTAAGCGTCTCGTTGCAGTTTGCCACTGTTGACACAAGCCATCTAACTTTGTTACTACTGAGCACATTCCGTGGATCTTTAGGGGAGAAAGCATGAATTTTTAATGTCTATAAGTAAAAATAGACGCACACGTTATATCTGCTCTGTCTTTTTTTAGGCTTTGTTACTGTGATTTGCCTACAGTCATTGTGTTGTGTAAACAAACTGCATGGGCTGATTGTATCGGCGTGTGGTCAGAAGCAATTCTTGCTTTCGTGTAGATACATTTTTAGCTGAAAAAGAAAAAAAAGAAAGAAAAGACAATCATGCCGAACAAAAAAATAACCCAGTATGACAGGAGCATGTCAGGCTTGCGTGTCTTTGGGTGTATTGTCATCTTTCTCTGCCATTTTCGTCATTGCAGATGGAAGAGCTTTGACTTGCATCAGCCTGCAGTCACATTATGGTTCTGGGCCAAGCTGTCAACATGAGTTTGATGGACATTTCGAAGATCTTCTCCCTGCTGCAGCCCAAGGAGGAGGATGAGGACAACGAGCAGTGTCAGGCCTTGAACAACGCCGTGAGCGGCGACGACGTGGCCCTGCTCTCCGAGCTCCTGTCTCAGGAGAGTTTCAGGAGGTCTATCAACGCTCGGAGCGGGTGGGGGGTCCCTGTGACACCCCTGCGCACTGCTGCTGCTCTTGGACACCTGAGGTGTTTGGAGCTGTTGTTGGGGCACGGTGCAGAGGTGAGATACACAGAGAGTGTTCTGTTGTACAGCTTTCGGATGAGGATGTTTGAGAGCAGGTGTGGAGGACAATACACTGATAATAGGTTGTTTGATAATCAACATTATATCAGCCAGACACTGCAACTTTTTTTATTTTAGAAGCCAGAGAGTGTTCCTACGTTCTTCCTGCAGGTCTTCTTCAGAATAAGCAAGATTAGACTTTCACTACATTCAGCACTTGGGGCATTAAAACTGCACTAATCAATATATTTCTATGAACAATAGATCAAATTGTTTAATGTGAAAGGGGTCACTGGTGGGAACAAGCCCGTACAGAATTATGACCCAACTCTGCTGTTAACTTCAATTCTAGAGAACTCTTTTAGCGCCTTTTGGCTCATTGTTTTGGTTTTGCTGTGCTTTGAATCCTGCTGTCATTAATGCAGCTTCCAGAAGCAGCAGGCAGCTATTTCGTTTGCAAAAAAAAAGCTATGATGACCCAAGTGTGCACTACCTGACCAGTTACCTAATGGCAGACAATGTTAGCAACTAGCTAAGGAAATGGATGTCTGACTCAGCAGGGGCAGACTGTAGGCCATTGGGCAACTATTTCAGTCCTCCCTTGCGCCAACTGCAGGAAAGATAAGATAAGATAAGACAGACCTTTATTAACCCCCGAAGGGAGATGCTGTGCCAGAGGTCGCTACAAAAAACAACAACCTACATGCTAAAAATGGCGACATACTCTACCCTGGTTGATAAGGGTACAAACATATCCAAGTAGCTGTTGTTACCTTTCTTCTGTGGGGTTTTAGCCTGTTGAAGGCCACATACAAATGTTTCCTCCTGAAACCATTTTGCTGGGGCTACATTCTGTGCTAAGCCTGTCGCTGTAATTGGTTTAAAGAAATAAAAACAAGCAAGAGCATTTCCCCCCCATACCACAAGCCATGTCATGTACAGCCAGACCTTCCTCCATCCTCTACACAGCAGAGGAAACAGGTTCTGTATGCAAAACTAAGGCAGGCTGAGCATTTAGTTGGTAAGAAGATATATATTTCCCTATGGGGTATAATATATCAGGTGAATAAATGGATCCTCAGTCTCCTCTGGACAGGGATTCTTTGCTAATATGTTAATACAACGCGAGAGGTTTTGCTTACAGCCAAAATGGTTTCAGTTTTAATGGGTCACTATGTAGTTTTAGAGAAGAAAATCAAACTCAGAATTTTAATATCTATAATATTAATAAGGAAATTATACAAGCTCAGAGATATTTATTTTGTCCATAACTAAAATAACATGCTGTTCTCAGAGGACAATTAGTTCCCCAGAACACTGTTTGAAGCTAGAAAAGGTGGCAGGGTCCGCCAAATAAAAACAAATAGAAAACATTGTATTGTCCATTAAAGTCAGTTTGCTTATTCAGGCACGAAAACTAAGAGAGTTTGTTTAGGCATGAGAATATTGGGCAATTAAGATCTTCCTCGTCCTCTTTCTCAGAACTACATAGTGCTCCTGTAATAACACAAAATACACATCACTCAAGTTCTAGAATAACCAAATCACAATAAGTCAGGAATGTGTTACTATTTTTACATGTTGGTGCAATGCTGTGCTTGACTCTAGATCGACAGCCTGGACGTGAAGGCCCAGACACCCCTGTTCACAGCTGTCAGTGGGAAACATCTGGACTGTGTGGTCGCTCTGCTGAAGGCCGGAGCCGATCCCAACGGCAGCCAGTACAACAACTGCTCCCCGGTGCTGACTGCCGCCCGCGAGGGCGACCTAGACGTGCTCCGAGAGCTGCTGAGGTACAGGGCTGAGGTGGACGTGAGACCCAAAGTCCCAGAGTGGGCCTCCAATGCCACGGCCTGCAGGGGGCCCCTTTACATCTCAGCTGTTTATGGACACCTGGACTGCTTTAAACTGCTGCTCCTCCACGGGGCCAACCCCAACTACAACTGCACGGACGAGAAGATGCTGGCCCGGATCAAGCAGCCAAAGACAGTCCTGGAGGTGTGTCTCCGTTATGGCTGCGGGGTGGAGTACATCCAGCTTCTCATAGACTTTGGGGCAGACGTGTATCTGCCTACACTGATCATCGATAAAACTACCAAGCAGAATGAAGCTCTGCTTCTGCTGCTCAAAGAGAGAGGTGAGACACCCAATGCAGGCTCAATACGTGTGTGAATGTCTCAGGTTGCTCATGTTGACCCACCTTTATTTGTCTCTTTCTGCTCCAGTTTACCCCAAAACACTGATGTCTCAGACTCGGCTAGCCATCCGAAGATACCTCCCCCCGGCCAATAAGGAGGAGGCCATCGACAGTTTGGACATTCCTCTCATCCTGAGGAACTACCTGAAGCATGACACCTCTGAACTCATGTGATGCTCACGTTGGCATCAGGACATACGGCCAGTGATGTTATATTTTTTTAACCTCATTTCTGTGCCTCTTTCAAGGACAAGAAAATGGACACGCACAACAAATGTCAGTGTGTAATATTTATCTCTGGCTCCCTAAGGGGTCACTGTAATTTCCCAGTTCTGTAAATTCTTGTTTTTTTTTAATTATTTATACATGAAGTTTATAACGTGTGAGTAATTTTAAGTGGATATTTGAGCTCTACAAAGCTTATAGAAGTGCCTTTGTCAAACACAGAGAGATGATCTCCCGACGGGCTCCATGTTGGAAGGTCTGCCCTGTCCTTGAGCAGTGTAACACCACAGTCGACCACTAGAGACCACAGTAACACTGTCAATGCTCTTATCCAAATATGAGGCTTCTCATTGGCTAATGAGAACATCTGCTAATGTCTCTTCGCGTCACCTTTTGCTCCGTCTTTTGTACAGGTGACATCGAACAATCCAAAAATAGTCCCCCTTTAGTCATTTAAACATCCAGACACATCTGGAGAAGCACACACACACACACACACACACACACACACACACACACACACACACACACACACACACACACACACACACACACACACACACACACACACACACACACACAGATAAGAGGCTGTATCTCACCAGGGTGTCTTAGATCTTGCCTGAAAAACAGTCTTGCATCTTCAAAACATTAGGAAGCGGAGTGATCAGCCTACACTGCAGCACAGCCAACTGGGGAGAATATATTTGCATAAGTCTCATCACTTATTGATTACAGCATAGTTGTTTGCAGGCTACAATGTGTGGCTGGAAGTTTGTTGAAAATGTTTTCTTTTGTGACTCGTGAGCACCATCCGATCACATCATTATATCATGTTTTCCTGCCCTTGAATCTTTCTTTTGTATTACTCAACGACTCCGTAGTGAGTCAGCTGTGTGGAATGGGGCCTGCAAACAGGAAATGACATCACGCGACAGGAAGCCCGAGCACAATGCTCTCACTCGCACACTGACGGTCTAGACACGCAGCTTCTGTAGAGGTTTTATTTTCAACAAAAGTACAGCTATATCAGATATGGATTTATTTTTACAGCAAAGTACAACATATTCCCAGTGCTTCTGATTACATCAAAACATATAATGTACATACAGTTGACATCTCCACTCTCCCATTCACAGTTTCTGGATTGAATAGGCATTATTTTTCAGGTTTTTCATCTCTACAACAAATAATCAAACTCAAAAAGGCCAGCAGGAAAGAAAATGACAAATGTTTGCATATGACGACAAAGGATATGAATATTGTGAGTGACGTTTTTCTGTGATAGGCAAAAAATCCAGACCTCAAACTAGATGGTAATATACAATGGATAGATTCCTAAAACAAGGGATGTCAGTCTTCTGTTAATCTTGTTGCCATTGAACATCACATCAGTTTATGGCTCATTGAAGACTCTGTTGCAGCCAGTCTATTCTGAAACAACACTGGACTGCGTGACCAACTGCAAGGAGTTCCTACTGAAGACGCTATGCTAAATGTGAGTGAACGCGGCTAGCGGCTCAAGTACACCCTGGACTAAAAAAGGAAATGACGTAAATCTGAGCAACCTCTGATGCGTCCGATTGACAGTATGCTAACTTGGCTGCCTTGGAAAAAGAGATAAAATGAACGAAAATCTTTAACTGCACAGAAGGCTGTCCTCAGCTCTCAGCAGGAGGTCGGGATGAGAGTTATACGAGGAGATAAAAACCAATATATACATCCTTTTTTAACAATGTGGCCAAAATGGTACAATTTAATACTGCGTTCAATAAATACAAGTGAGGAATTAATTTGTCCTGTCAAGTCATTGTACTTCAAAGCATCATTTTCTTAAGTAGAAACAAGAGCATGATATGAATTGCAATGAAGTACTGTGTGTGTGTGTGTGTGTGTGTGTGTGTGTGTGTGTGTTCAGGATTATGTTTATTTTTAGCTCATCCCGAGAGGTTTCGCAGTTATTCAACTCTTCTGCTTGACTACAAATCTATACACAAACACCCATGATCAGTGCTAACTCCTATTTGGTTCACTGTTGTCATAGAAAAATTATACCCGTTTTGCCTCAGCGGTTGATGGCATGAAAAGAAAAAGAAAAGAAATCAAAAAAAGGACAACAAAGAAAAAGCAGTTTGGACCATGCAAGTCAAAGAAAAGAAACCAGAAATTCAAAATAATGTTACAGTTCGCCCATTATATGTGGGCCAAAAGAGAGCATCAGTGCCTTTCATTTCACCTATCAACAGTTCAGTCTTTGATTCAGCATGGGGAAGGACGTTCCCCGCTACTCGACAATAAATAAAAAATAAAAAAAAAAACAGAAGCTACAACCTGTGATGTATAGTGAGCAGGAGACAGGTGGACAGAGAAAAGAACTCCCTTTTAAGTGAGATGGTATGGGTTCACGGGATGAGTGGATTTCCGCGTCGTTGGAAATAAAATCCCATTTGGAAGTTAAATGAAACTGAACAATCTGCTAAGAGTTGTCTTAAGTCTCATGCAAAATATTGGATGCCACAAGCATGCATTTACCTGGTACTGAGGTCGACCGCACGCTAGAACTGGAACAACATTCGTCTCCAACGCAAAATACCAATATCCAAATATATGATCTGTTCTTTTTACATTATTTACAGTGTGTAGCTGATAAAGGTAAAATAGATGATTCTTTTGATTCGTAACTCACTTTTAATAATATACTTTGAAATATGAAACCTATCTCGACTAATGAAAATCTGCTTCCTACTATATACTCAAATTAAAACTGTCTCTCAGCAGTGTTAAATAGATAACAATAAAAGGAACTCTATGTGGTTTCTTAAATTAACTTCTTTCTGTGCAATAAAGTTAACGCTATGTGAGTGTGATAGAATATAATAATGTTTTATTTTTTTTTTATTATTTTTTTTATAAGTGTTTCAGTCAGACAGCACAGTATCTACTCATATGGAAAAAAGGCCTGACCTCTGGGTTTCTGTCCAAGTGGATCTCGTGCACTGGGGAAGGAGGAATTCCCAGTGTGTTTCAGAGAGAGAGAGAGAGGGAGAGAGAGATATAGAGCGAGTGATAAAGAGAGGGAGCCAGAGAGAGAGAGAGAGAGAGAGAGATGCGAGTCCCACACTGAAGGGAAAACACATGACTAATTCAAATCTGCCTGTGAAACTGAATAGATAATCACTAGTGGAATGCTGGAAGGCACTGTTAGATAGCATCTCTCTTCTCCGCAGCAGAACGGGCCAGCAAGTGCGTATGATTATGTGTCTCTGCGTGTGTATGTGTGCGCGCGTGTGTGTTTGCGTGCATGCTTGCATCTGTATGTCGGTACTGGTGGCGGCGTGGAGTAGGGGGGGAATGAGGGTGGGGGCGAGGGAGTTGAGGGGTGGGGGGTGGGCGTAGCACGGGACCTGAGGTTATCATGGCCTGGGAACCACATCTGTGTTTTTTTTTTGTTTTTTTTTTGCTGCGCCAGACAAGGGAATTATCTTCCACAACAATCTCACTGGGAGCCATCTCTACAGACACCAGCAGCCAACTCACCCGTTTCTCAACTTTCTTTACTGAAACAGAACATAAATTACACAACATACAAAGCAATTCTATAAGGTCTTTTTTTCCAAATAGGTTATAAGGCCTATAAGAAGGCAAACAAATGACATAGAACGATATATAACTCTTTCATATCACATTGTAGTGAATAGTGAAGATATATAATGATATATCACATTGCACAAGTTGTCATACTGTATATGTACTGTCCATCAGGTGATATAATTCAACACAAAATGTACTTCTGTATCTGAGGTCAAAATATGAGCACAAACCAAGGACAGATGTGTCACTTACATTCCAACTGTAGAAAAGAATACACCTTCATAATGTGTGTAAATTAGTCGCTTCTCTTCTCTTTAAGGAGCACGGGGACCTCGCTCACAGCAGTTTCAGGGGCCAGAGTGGGGGAGGGCGGGAGGGGCATAGTTGATACTAAACAAATCAATTTGATTGGGCCACAGTCTTCTGTGAAATCACTTAAGGGCGCTGAGCTAACTGGCAGAACATGGATCAGATCTGGAAAAAGCAACGTGACGGGGGATGGGGGGGCCAAGATTTTTGAGGCTGGAGTCTTTAGAGACGCATGAATGTCAGAGGACACCTGCATGCTACAGATCAACTTCACCTTCTTGCCTCCCTGTAGTGTTGGCTCGCACCTCTGTGGTGCGCTGCTCTCTTTCGCTGCTGCCTCACAACCAGCTGATACAGTATGGTTGTCCAGTCTGTTTAGAATTACTGCCATTTTTTTGAGACCATCTCCCCCTCGTGCTGGTCAAGGTTCATTCTAATTTCTCACACTGTGGCATCTGAGAGAAAAAAAAACTCCTCAGATGGAATATGTGCTGTGCTTTTTACAATGTGAGCAATACAAAATAGTTAAGTCAGCTGAAGAAGAGGTCTTTTTTTTTTCCTTGTTTTTTTTAACAGCTGACAGTGAAACATGGATATCATTTTAGACCTTGGCCAATGCATCGACTTCACTTTTAGCTCTCAGTGGAGATCCGGAGGTAGGCTGTGCTCTTTCCAAACACCCAGTGAGCTGCCAGCACAGTGCTACAGGGGTGGTCTCTGGGGAGAGTGGGGAGGGGCTCTGACACGAGGCAGGTGGAGCGTAGCCCACCTATCTCCTGCTCCCGGCTGTTTCATCTGAGCAGTGAGCCCTCCGTCAATACGCGAACTCGCAGCCCCTCGGCGTGATCGGTTATGAATACCCTGTCAAAAGTGGTTGGTGAAAGGATGCAAATATTCTATTGATGCTCCCACTATTGATTTGTTCCCTGACCCATCGTATCATGGCCAATGGCAGGTTTCCAACAGAATGAAGCACTTCCTCTGAGAGCCACTGACTCACAGAGGCTGAGCAGGTGGGTAGAGAGATAGAGAGGAGGACAAGAGGGATGTAAAGAGTGAGGGAAACAGTGTGAACATCAGAATTGGTGAAGAGAGGGCTACTATGTATGCAAACAGCTAAAGAGAGGAGTATGGAGTGTTGAGAGTGAGGGGGAGATCCAGACGTCGGCGGAGCAGAGACGGCCCGACTGACCGGTCTGTGATCAGTGGCAGAATGGATCGAACTCAGAGATGATGCTGACAGCAGAGCTTCATAGGTCCTTCAGACGACCGCAGCCAAGTGAGTTGAGGTCCGTCATTATTCACTCTCACATTCAGAAGAATGCAACCAGTAATCTCACATAGCAGCACAGCAAGAGCTCAGCTTTTTTGGACACAATCATACTACTAGGAATGCCCTGGCTCGGCCTCGTCGTTATTTCCAGGTGATGGATTGAAAAATGAAATAATAGAACAATCTCGAGAACTCCAGGACATTCAGATGGCGTGAAGATGCAGAATCCGAGGGAAAGAGTTCATGACAGTCGACTCAGCTGGAGAAGTGTGATAACTAAGAACGTTACTAACATATATGAATTGTAAAGTTTTATTTTTTCCTCAATTTCTCAAGTCTTCAGTCCTCTTGCTGCTTCCAGTCACACTCTATATTAACATTTGTCCTTAACTTCAAAGTCTCTTGTGTATGTGTGATTTTTTTTCTCCGTATTTTTCCTCATGATCATCCAGTGTTTAGTGCTTCTAAGAAAAATAGCTGGTCCTTCAGGAGAGTCTGTGTATCTCTATTTCTTAAATGGAGCTAATCTACTAAAATTCTGCCAGAAAGGAGCCTGGCCTCTTTTGGATTGACTGAATTCAAAAACCTCTCCTTGTGCCATGTCCTCCGTTACCTCATACTGCCCCGCACTGAGGGGGTCCTGCGGGGGTGGGTATGAGGGGGGCGTGCACCTGTTTACACCTAGGAAGGCAGGTGCAAAAAGAGCCAGAAAGGAGTGCAAGGGGGTTGGGGGGGAAAAGGAGGCAGCGCAGGGCATAAAGCGAAAGAGAAAAAAGCAGGGGAGGTGGATAGCAAAACAGGAAACATTGTCAGTAATGTATCTGAAACAGACACAACAACACAACACCAAGTCATGCTTCCAAAGAAAGCAGGCACAAAGACATACGAAATGAGCCGCCTGTGTTAACATTCCTGCATATTAAACCTGAGATATGATACAATATGATCATATGATGACAGCTGAATTGGAGGAAACGTGGAATTCAGCTCTAGCAATGACACAAGGGAGACTAAAGATGCTATTCAATCAAACTCTGTAGCAGGCAAACAAGAGAACCCACGGATTACGTCTGATACAATGATGAAAACCAGGCATTTGGACGAGGGACATTGTTCTTCCATGTTTGTTGACAGCACGTTTGTTTGAATAGCACCCTCGACACTCGAGAACAAAAATAGAGCCAACAAAAAGCCGTTAATATGCATTTAACTACAGTCTACAATGTCATTTAGCTACAGTCTACAAGCATCACAAACTATGCTAATGCAATTAAAAATTAGATACAATCAATATTTGGAGATGAAATATCCAAAAGTTGCCATGGCATCTTGGAAAAGGAATGCAAAGATGAGAAACAGTGTGTTTTGTTACGGCTATTTTGCCAAACACTGTTTTTTTTTTTTTAGCAGTTAGAAGGGTTTGATCTGTTTGTGTTAGAGGAACCTGTTTATCTTGGATCAGTCAAGATAATGCTTGTAAACAGATTGGACTGTGACTGCATGCTCCAATGCCAACGTTAATCACAACGCCTCCCAATGCTGCTTAGCAGTTGCCATGGCATCTTATTGTGCTAGCTCTAAGGAGAACTCTAATGCATATACCTTTATCATTTTCAAACCATGTCCATACAACATGGCCCTCTTTCTCAAGATGAAATCTATAAATGAATCTGAAATTCAAGAGAGTACTTCACCTTGTGCCAGCCATGTACACATACAGCACTTAGAAACACACAACATTTACTTCTGACAGACATCTACAGGGATCCTAACGTCAGAGAGAACATTCCAGCAGTGGTTAATTAATACCTTAATGGATGGTCATGCTTATAGTGAAACTGGCAATAGCAAGAACATCAGTAAT
Organism: Diplodus puntazzo; assembly: GCA_963678695.2. Taxonomy (NCBI): domain Eukaryota; kingdom Metazoa; phylum Chordata; class Actinopteri; order Spariformes; family Sparidae; genus Diplodus; species Diplodus puntazzo. The sequence continues at coordinate 18,184,816 of OZ023158.1, read as the reverse complement.
GGTCAATGTACAAACATCTAGCCTGGCACTAAAATGGCTAAAACTTAAAGGATCATGCCAGCAGTTTTACACATGTGGGTCCCCTGTCTGGTGCTTCGTCAGGAGCTAGCATTGTTGAATAACTTGTTTGACATGTTTTCCTTTTACTGAGATAGGCAGAAGCTGTTGGTGGTTGGGAGTATTTTCACTGTACATAATAGGAATAGGTAACACGATTACTTGATGTTTCAGTCTAATGTCAGTCTCTTACTTCTAGTGATTGCATGTATGCTTCAAAAATCCTAAAAGTGGTATTGATTTGTGAAGATTATCTTCCTGAACAAAATGCGTAAGTATCATAAACTTGTATTTGCCACAGAGCTAATTGTCTGTAATAACTGAAAATCCAATTGAAATCCCATAGGCTTTATGTCGAGGGAGCAAGGGCAAAGCTAACATCTAAGTTAGCCTACAAAGAGTCATCCCTGTCACTCCCTATTAGCATCCCTGTTAACTTCAGTTGTCATGAATTTCGGCTGCATCTCGCAAAAATAACTTAGCTGAAAGCTTAGCTCCACTCTCTCATCTAAACATGGTCACTTCTGGCTCCAAAAACCAAAATATGGCAATGTCTCAAATGTCAAATCAAGAGCTTCACAAAGGGTAATCCACAAACCACTAGGCAATGTCAGGGTGTCTACGTCCACTTCTTTTATAAAGTCTACAAATCTGCAATTTAAATGCTGTAATAAAACAAAAACTGACCACAGACTACACATGAGAAGTAACCAAAAAGGGTGATTTTTGTTTAGGGTATACTGTGACAATCTGAATGTAAACAGAAGTGGTAAGCACCAACAACCACCCTAACTCAGTAAAAGAAAAAATGCAAACAATCGTCTGAGGCATGAAGTTTTTTAAGACAAGCGTGACACAGGACCCACATGCCATGAACACTGGCATCACCCTTTAAACTGAATACTTCATGCAAACAGCCCTCTGTCTTTTCATTGATGCTTAACAGCTGCTTTAACTCATATCAGGTCATCCTTGTGTATGTGCTGACAGACATTTGGCTCAACGGTAAAATATTGAAAGTAATAAAGCGAGAAGACATGAATCCACGTGACATTTTCTAGCTTACTTAGTACACAGTCTAGGTCCATTCAGAAACAAAGTCGGCGTGTTTAAGAAACGGTATAGAAAGTAAAAAAAGAGAGCAGGTTAAAGGAAGAGTAAACAGCGATGAGAAGACAGAGCACATCAGCGAGGAAAAGAAAAGGAAAATCACCTGATATCTTCTTGTTGCCTCACCTTTCTGTTTGGTCACCTTTCTCACCGTCATGGCCGCCTGTCGCTTCTGATACTCAGAGATCTCAAAACCTAAACAACAAACAGCATTGTATGTTTTATAAATGTTCCACTTGAATGACATGATTTACTATGCCTTTTACTGTGACTTAAAAACTGCCATTACATGTGCAATATGTAAGAATTGGACACCTGTGTAATCAATACTTACAAACAAATACAAGGCAGCATATTACTAGAGTAACTACTACCTGCTGCCAACTGTTGTTGCTGCTGCTGTTGGCTAGTTAGCTCAGTTAGCCCAGCAGCTAGTGGTATGGACTAGGAGATTGGGGACCAGTTTTGGTGTTTACACAGTTCATTAGCATGCTAACTTAAATCTCTGTAATAATATACATACATCTGATAATTTCAAAACTGCTAGAATTCTTACATGTTGCACATTTAAAGTCACAGTACAAAACCTACTTAAAGACACTGGGTGGGTGAATATGTTAAAAATTACCATGATATTTCCCCAGTTGAGCAAATGAGTCATTATCTATTGATACATCTGAAAACTGGATCGAATCAGGTAAAAAAAAATCCTGTTTCATTTTGTTGAAATCATAAATCAGTAAAACAGCAGTCATAAAAAAATGTATAAATCAGGCTATGAATGATATATGAACTAAACCCCTCAGTATAATCAATCCTTCAAAATAAAGATATGCATGAGTACTGAAGTGGAGAGTTATGTTAGTTATGTTAGTTAGTTAGTTCAAAGTATAAGAAATAACTCATTTTGAGAAAATGGCTTTTAAAGATACGGACTTATAGTATTCCATACACATATACAACAAGCGAAAAGGATTAAAAATAAATATCAGCATGAAACTTCCCAAGTTCACTACTTACATTAAGACCATTATTTCCTCATCTTTGAAAATGCGAATTGGGCATTACCTAATCAAATATGTGCTAATTTACAAAAACCTTCGTCAAAATAAGTCTGACTTTAATGTGTATTTTCGATATTTTCTTTCCATCAATCAGAAAGAATAGCTCTCAATTTGGCCATTGCATGGAAAACATTGTTTTTGCCTGTCAAGGCATGATCCCGTGAGGAAGAGCTAAGGTCTGATTGCCTCACTCACTCACTTTACAGCTTCAATGTTATGCACATTTCCTGGGAAATTCATGTTTAGTACTGAAAAAAGTCACCAAGTAGTGTGCTGCAATAAAGTCAACATGTAACTGAAGCTCTATTGCCCATTGTGAATGAAACTAATGCTTTCCAAACAGGGAGGTGCGTGACTAACCGATTTTCTCATCCTCCTGCACCATCTTCCTCTCCTCGTGGAAGGCCCTGAGCCAGCGGATCTTCTCCTCTGGCTTCTTGGCCAGGAAGATGTGGATCTCCTCGCTGTCTTTGTTGCACAATTTGAAGGCGTTCTTCACGCTGACGTTGAAATCGTCGTCACGGCCGTCTATGGCATCCCGCACCTCGTAGCGATCCATGTCGATGCGGCCCTTATAGTACAGGATGTCCCGGCGTATCAGATCCTGGGAGAGGAAGAGGAGAGGGTCTGTTTGTTAATGTGTGCGTGCATGTGTGCTGAACCTTAGAGGTGTCAACAAGCATCCTTCCCTCGGTATCCTGAGAGTCTGTCTTATGCAACCCATTCCATCTGCTGCCCAAACATACAAACACCTTCCAAACACATTGCTGAATGCCAAGTTTCTCAGCGAATGTGCTTGAGACTCAATATCACAAATTGTAGAAAACACTATTTCAACAATGGCAGCTACTCCAGTCTAATGTTATGCGCAACCACACAACAACATTGGAATAAATCCAGTCTTCTTTGTGTCTTCATTATAAGCATCTTTGTGATGCTTATAATGGTGTTTTCTGATGACAGTTTGCTTCAGTTTATTCAACTCTTGTAAATTTTGAGATTATTGTTTGCAGTTAATCCACGAGAAATTGTGCATAATGTGTCTATCCAAGATGTCTTGATAAAACTTGTTTAGTCCAACCAACAGTCCAAAACTGATTGATATCTTCAATACCATACAATAAAATTTAATACAAGAAAATTCAGAGAATGACAAAACAACAAATCATCTCCCTGAGCTGTGTAGTGCAGTTAATATGATAAAAGTTGTAAGGAAATTGATTACAATTCTTATTGAAGATAAAAAAGATACCAAAGAATAACATTGATACTAAGATAAAATAGGCATTAAAAGGATTTGACTATTTTGGACTATAAAATGTCAGAAAAATTGTGTCATCCACAATTTCCAATAGCCTAAAACTTAAAAACTCTTTTGATTTTTGGTTGACCAACGGTTAGAAATCCAATATTAGGTGTACCATAACATAAGATAAAAAAAGAAAAACAAATCATGACCTAATTTGATAAATTTGGCAAAATAGGCAATTCATTTTCTAGGATCGACTATTTTTTCCAGCTCTGTAGCAGTTCATGATCCACAAACAACCTTAACCTCATGTTACTTTAAGAATTTGCAGGAATAAATGATAAAAAAAACACAATATATAAAAAGTCTCCATTGTGACTGTTGCCTTGGGACCAAAGAACATCCAGTCCCAATATGAGGTCAAGGAAGGTAAAAAGAAGAAAATTAAGAACAGGGATCTTTTAATAAGCGTGCAGAGACCAATCTGCATCTCCTGATAAGGAAGAGATGAGAAGAAAAGATGGGAGGCAACATGCAACGTGTTACTAACACACCCTGAGGGCTGCCGTTACACATGTTGTGCAAAGGATGCTGGATAAGGATATACATAACAAAGGCTTGAATTTATATTTCAATATGTCTCTGAGCAGAATTTATTGAGTGGACTAGAACAGCTCGGAAACCAGGTGATCTGCAAAGTTCATTTCCAGTGGTTGTTTTTTTGTGTGTGTGTGTGTTATTCTGAGTAATTGTGAAATTAATATTTGTCTCTGTGTAGACATTTGTGCGATGGCGCAGTTATTCAGCCCTTGTATGTTAGCGTGAAAGTGTCTTTCTGCATTTGTGTCTGTGTCTGTGGGTGCATGTACTGTAGTGTAGAGTGTAGCCGAGCGTGAACATCCGTCTGACAGGAGAGCACAGCCTTGGTGCTTCGGAGCCCAAACTACCACAGCCCCATTTTGTGAAAGGTGCTGAGGATTTGAATGCATCTTCGCTAGGGGTTGGTGCATCTCATATAGGGCATTATGTAATCTATTTGCAGCTCTCGAGTAAGGTTGAAGAAGAAGTCACATCTTCAAGCATCTCTGCCACCAGCCATGTGATACACAACTTTGAAGAACACAGACTGAGGGTGCGTTTTGGCTTATCAGCAGGCTTTCAGCTGACGAAGTCATCAAAAAAAAAAAAGGAAGAAAGTGAACAAAAAGACAGCGAGAGAGCCTACCTTCTTACAGAGGACCAGCTGGTGATCAAAGAGGAAGAAGACTCGCTGCTGGCTACGTCCATACGGCTGATAGATCCATGACAACTCCCCAGTGTAGATGAGCTCCGAGCTCCTGTCCAAGATATCATCCCCCTACACACACACACACAAACACACACACACAAGAACACACATACGCGATTTATAAATGAAAAAGATACTAAAAAGACAGAATTATGTATGTGATGGTACTGCCAAAAGCTTGACTTCACTAATTCTACTCTTACAGTAAAGACCAGTCGTAGTTAGCAGTTCTAATGTATTCTGTGGCTCTGAAGGTACTTTATCAAGTCTAAACCTACCCCAATGATGTCATAGTGATGTCACCAGGTGTACATCAGTTTTGTCTCTAAAGATAATTGTTTCCACACAAAACCTGCTTTACAAATGGGACATACAGTAGGGTTAATAAGACGTGCCTAGATTCTGTCTCTTACAGGCCTCCCGACTTCATATTTGATATGATGCAATAATAAATTGTTGCCATAGCCATTTAAATAGGCTGAAATCCCATGAGAGACATGGCCCCCTTATTCTGGGAAAAATACAGTTTGTCCCCCCTAATATTTTACTGTAAACACAATTATGTAATTCACTAATCTAAATAATATGCAATGAAAGCACATGGGCTGATTATATAACACACTTTTGAGGTAGAAACTTTCCATTTTTTCTGTTTTAAATTACAGGTCACTCTTTATGTTACCTAAGCGTTAGCTTATGTTTACTAGTGAGCCACAATAACATTAAACCAGTGTTTGCAGCCGTTTAAGTTAGAGTCAGTGAGAGAAGCACTCAATGCAATGCAGTGCTCCTTAGCTGGCAGGATGATAGTGTGTTTGTTAGCAGAGTGACAGGACTACTTTTGGAATTGCTACTTTGGAATTGCTCGTGACAGGACTACTTTGGAATTCCTGTCTTGTGATTGTCCTCTCCATAGTTGATTTTCACCCCAGTGTCTTTCAACAATATTGAAAATGTGACTTATATTATAACAACAAGCTATCTATTATGTCTACTTCTCAAAGTGTGAAAGTGAAAATTGAGAGAGAGGACATTTTTAAACAGCTTAAAAGTATTTTTTTGGTTTGTTCAGAAGACGTGAGAAAGTCATCTCAAGTGTATTTTGGTATTTTTATGATATTTCATCTCTTCTGAGACCTTCCCTGACAATGTTGCTGAGCCACACTGTGCACCAAATAATTCTTGACAAACAACTTAATTTTGCACTCAAAGTAACAAGTGTCAGCTGTTTCCTAAAAAGGAATGTATGGCTATAGTGTAATTGATGAGTCATGTGTAATCCTCCAAGCTTGGTGTATATGGTTTATAAATTGTCTAGTAGCAGTAAATCTACAGTATAGGTTATAGTTTTCCCAGGAATAAACTCTGCCGCTCCTGAATACCCCAGAGGAATTATGTTTTAAACTTTTGCTATACCTGCTGATATTCACTGATTCTGTCCAGAATCTATCCATGCTAAAATCGCATGACGTTCTAGTGATAGAACTGAAGTCTGGTTGCGACGGTAATGGAATACGAACAAGTATTAACCACACCCCCTTTCTTTGTTTGAGAAAGAATGTTTACACAGGAACAAACACTGACTGCAGTGGGGATGTAAAGAATTTACATGCAGACACAAACACAAAATGTAATGTTTTCACAAAGTAAACGGCTGGTGCAGTAAAACTGTCTACATTTAGTGACATCTTTATAGAATAAAATGCAAGTTCTTTCATCTCTAAGCAGAGTCTGTGATTAAACAGATGGTCTAAACAGACCAGAGCAGATTTTGCCAGTAAAACAACATCAGATGCTCGGTAATTACTCCACAGTCTAAACATACACATACCTCCCAGTCCAGAACAGAAGCTTGCCACTGGGCGATCTTGTCAATGTTCTCCAGCCTCCTCTTCCTCTCGTTGATCTGCTGAGTGACGTTCCGCATTACTGCCAGCGCTGCTGCCACGTATCGATAGTCACTACGGACACAGTACACACATAATTACTCCTGGGGTGTTAAAGGGAGAAGTTATGGCTCTTGGATATCGGCCACTCTTTAAAGAAGACATGTAATGTTGCGGTAGTGAATGATACAGAGTGGCCTATTAAAGGTCGAGGGTTATAAACTCAAGGAACAGCAGTCTGCTGGAGCACAGTCAAAATAACACAGTGCTATTTAATTCTAATCAGCCACTTTCTCTCTCCACAGTTAACTCTGACTGCGTCTATGCTAACTGAGCTGGATTTATCCCTCTGGCTTAGATGTGCTACAGATCCAATCCTCACTTTGGAAGATAATGCTTGTGTGTGTGACAGCGCTGCGAGTGTGTGTGACAGAGAGAAGGCCTATATCTGGCAGATTCTCCACAGCTCCTAACAGTCAAACACTGTGATCTGGCAGGCAGAGCTGGCAGAGCTGGCACCTGTCCCTCTCTGGCTGAGAACGCATGGTTTGTGAATGACCTGGAGCTGGCTGAGACACGCTGAATCACTTACACCATGTTTCTGTGGGTTTGCATGCATGAGTTTGCACATCTGGATGCTCGTGTTATGAGAGAGATCATCTGCAAATGTTTAGATTGTGTACTGCGCTTCTGTGCCGTGCGCACAGTGTGTGTGGAGAATGCTGATGCTTGTGCATGTGCCAGCAAATGCCCAAATCCATATTTAATCTGCAGATCTATTTATATCGAGAGTTCTATGCAGTGATCCTATGGCCATGTATTAAAATGAAAATGACTGACTCTGAATACAGTACAGTACAAACTGAGATTCCTTGATTAAATGTTTTCCTCTAACATTCACAGAAAGCTGGTGAAACAGTGCAGAAGAATATTTATTTCAGTTCACACACTGATTATCACCAGTTCCGTAGAATAAACCCGACACATGCAAATGCTCAATTGCAACACAATGCATCTGGAGCACAACAATGCATCAGTAATGTCTCCTTTTTAGAAACAAATGGGCTGCCATCAGAAAGCGACACAATCAGCAGATTAAATGTGACCTTGGCCAGAGGGTGCAGTACCTATGCTCCTGCGCGGTGTATTTGAGAAGCTCAGCCAACTGGAGTGGATATTTGCAGATTTTCTGGACAGGGGTGAGCAAGAAGCCGTCTATGGCGATGTCGATCATTTGCTGGAGGAGGCGACAGGCCTCGAAGAAGTGCTGGTACCTGCCATCCCTCATCAGTTTGCTCAGCTCCATACAGGCATCCAAGTGGTTGTTACAGTATTCTGAGTAGATCCAAAAACCATCTTGCTGTAGAAGTAAAGAAGTGGAAATACGCATGATGAGAGAGGAAAACATCGTTAAATAAAAAATTGCTGTGTACAAAAGAGAGGCTCCGGTTGCTACATTTTTTATAAGAGCCGTTTCCTCAAGATCATGACTTAATTATCTCATTATCTCGAGATAAACTGTTTGCTGGGGACTTAATTACCTCCACAACTTAACTATAATCTCAAGATAACAAGATATTATAGATCAGACAAAAAGTCTGATCTTGAGATAAGATGTTTTACAAAATGATTAGTAATAATGTCTGCTTGCAGCTGGACAGCTTGTATGAGTTTTTTTTTTTTTTTTGAGTGTTTAGAAAAGAGCTATTAAAAGGGACTAAAAGGGTAAGCGCCATCACAACTCACATGTTCTAAAAAGCATGGTCCGATTTCAGAGAGGTGTGGTTCCTCTGTGTTGTACTGTTTCTCCAAGTCTCTGACAAAGCCCATCTGGAAGCGGTAGATGTCCTCTATGTTCCCGAAGATGACCTTCAGCTGGTCGTCATTGAACATGTCCACACGCTTCCTGCACTGGCGCAAGTATCCCTGCAACAATATGGGTTACAACTTCTGTGAGGCTTTCCGAGGGGATACAGCTCAAGTGGCATGTCCTGAATTGTGACATGGCTGCGAGGCTGTGAGTCAGAAAACGCTACAGAAAAAGCCTGAGCATGCTTCATCTCAATACTATTTTGGCTAATTCTTTGTAATAAACATGTGAAGTCATTCCTTAAATATAATTTACTGGGATAAAAATGAACTTTGATTCCTTAGAAGCTTAGAAGATGTGGAGTCAGAGACAATTTTGTCTAGGTCGAACTGTGGCCTCAATTTGTCTGTTCAATTCTTGTGGTTAATTAAATGCCCTGAAGCTTTGGCGCATTGGGAAAAGATTTGCAGTAAGAGGTAGGTTTTTCTCACTATTTCACACTCCAATACCCAGAATTCTCTCTGTTGAAATACAAATGCTAAGCCTTTATGTTTTGTTTTAACTCATCTTCAATACAAATAATCAAAAATAAGATGAATATAAGATAAATCCAAAATAATAAGATTAAAAACAAATCATTGAATATATTTTACAGTAAGATGGGAAGCTTCTTCTGACACACAGCCACTGCAGCAATGTGTTCCCTGAACAACCAAGAACATATCAACAGCTTAGTGACATTTTGACTTCATGCGTGCAGGCACTCCACAGCAATTCTTTCCTCTAGCAGGCTTCCCTAAATCCTTAAAGCCTTTACTTTTACCTTCTTGTAACACACAGTTTGAAAACAGCTCTGACAAAGTATGAATTTCACCTTTGACTGGTTTCTCCATATCTGTTTTTACAAACAAAAATAGCTATTTACTCTCCTTACCTGTGCATGTTTATAGCAAGGTGTAAACACTGGGCTCTCAAGAGGTGAGCATGTAAAATTTAAGCTCTGTTGCAACATTTGGGGAAGTATATACTGTAGGTAAGACAGCATTTGCACAACAGAATCTTGCCAAACTGAAGTAATGATAGAAAGGTATGTATGGAATTACTCATTCTTATTACAGCTAACTTTTATTTTTGTGATTTTTTTGTGATCCATTAAAACTATGTTATGTTTTCTGTCACGCATATAAAAAAAATGGAGCTAGGGGGTTATGACTATTAATCTTAATGCCGGGTCATCAGTTCACATTAACATAATCCAACAATTATCTTCTGGTCCCATAGATATTTGTTCTTTTGAACCAATTATCATGTGGCACGGCTTCCTATTGACTTCTTGATTTTAGCATCAAGACAGCGACAGACATGCAAAGATAAAACTGTTCAGTGTTAAATAATATGAAATAGAATAAATCCCGTGTCTGTGCTGTACATGCATACATGTTTTATGCTACAAAGTGAACTAGCACTGCACCATGTAAGACCAGGCCTGTTTACATGCTAAGCTATAGAAATTAGCAACTAGTAAAAATTACAGAATTATATCAGTAGACAAATTTAGGAATGTACTGATACATACATAACAATTATCTAACGTGTGTCTGACATGGTTTTTCCATAAAAAGGGTCAATTACATTGTTACAAATCCAAAACAAATTACTATGCAAGTATCTGTCGTTTGACGATTATTACTATTGAACACATGATGTCTCCTACTTCCTTTTAAAGTCCATTGTTAGTGTACTGTATGTGCAAAGGAAGCTTCAAGTTTCCACACTGCACTTGTCTATGCTAAATATTGGTCAAGGACTGGCTTCCAAACTCTAGTCATGTCACAAGAAATGCTCATAGCTCTGCTTCTTAAAAACAGATTTTCAGTGAGAACAGATTTTCACTATATAATCATGGCCAAACAAATACACAATAAGGATATTACTGCGATATCTACAGAAAGTAGAAAATAAATGTTTGCAATCAAATCTATCTTTACATTTGTTGTTTTGTTTCTTTTTTGGCAAAAAAAATAACTTCAAAATATGAGTGTAGGGAGGTGGCGAGAGAGTCTGTAACCATAGATGAGCAAAAAGTGTACAAAAATGTTTTACTATAGACGACTCAATTTCTGGTGAAAAGGCAACCAGTTGAACTCATTAAAAAAGATTCATCAGGCCCAACATCTTCACTGGACTCCTCAGACGATATTACAATTCATTATGAACACAATATCATTCATTCTAATTAATTTTCTTAATATCACGGTTATCATGAATATCGCAATATTGCAACACCCCTAAATGAGCACAGACAAAAATGTACACTTTAAGTGATGAATGTGTTCAAAGCTGAAGCATTCAACTGGAGGAAAAAGAAAAAAAAAATTTTGACTGAGGGGGGACTAATATATTCAAATTCATGATTTGAATAATAGGTCAAGATATTGTATCTAAATTTAAATTTGGGCGTGTCATGATTTGAGTCTTCATAAAAGGCTTGCCGTCCTAAAAATATAACAACTGGCAAGGCATTTGTTTAATTTTATTAGGTGTGAATTCTAGTTTGTCACATCGGCATGATTCATAATAAAATGACAAATTGAATCTGGACTGGATCACTCCAAGTATGTCAGCTGCCAATGTGTGTTTTCATTTCTAACAGAAAGAGAATTATTTCTGGACAGTATTGAAATAAACAGAAAAAATACTGTATGTTTTGAATGAAAGTGTGAATGTGGGAGTGTAAAGAATTACGGACCCTTGTGTGGCATTAAAGGGGCTGCTTGTTTTCTCCTACACTTTTCCGTTCATTCATTCTTTACCATTACTTTTCTCACGGTCTCTTTGGTATCAAAGCATGCCCTGGAGCATTAGGCTGTGCGTATGTACTATATGTGTGTGCACGTGTTTAGTACCTCACAGATGTCCTTGAGGTGTTTGATGTAGTGTCTCTCTGTGCTCATGATCTCATTGATGACGTTGGCTCTCATCTGGTCTCTGTTCTGGAGGGGTGAGCCCAGACACAGGCAGTCATTGGTTGGGTCCAGGTGCCCGTTCTGTACCTCGCTGGTTCCCTCGGCTGGCTCTGCTCCTCCGTCCTCCTGGTTCACCCACAGCTGAATGCAGAACACATTCACACACATAGAGCCACACACACGTGAGCTTAAATAAGAAATGTGCTCAGCTCAGTGGTAAGTGAATAAAGCTGATGAAGACAGTATTAGTAAGCAGATACATTTAGGTTTTCACGTCACAAAATCCTTGGTACTACTCACTCCTCATGAGCATGAATGCACACAACACACATACATCACCTACATGAACACACATCTCACACACACAGAGCTTCATTTAGAGGGTCTCTGGTAGTTTGGACAGAGAGTGAGACTGTTGGTCCAGCAGGTCAGAGAGGGGAGCGACAAACTGCCAAACACTCCAGAGTTTCAAAAAGCCTCTTTCTGAGACTGGTGCCCAGAGGATATTCAATGCCCAACTTCGGCCCTGTGTGTGACTCAAATAAATCTCCCCCCTGCACATATGCATGCACATACACTTGCACACATCCTCACACTTTCCTCACACATGCACCGACACACGCACGCACACGACCACACACAGTTCCACACACATAGCATATTCCACTCTCGCTCATAGAAAGGGCCAAGTGAGCGTGGTTTCAGATGTCCAGCAGCCAACACCTGATGACACACAGTTTGCCAAGAGAACATCAAAGAACCGACGGGTAGAATGCCAAACACAAGATGAGAAATGCAGCGCCACAGACAAGCAGAGTGACGGGTGGTAGAGCACTGACTGCAGACGAGAACTACTAGCGCAGCATTAAGACTGAGAATTAGTCAGAGTCAATAGTAAATAGAGTGCTGAAAAAATATCAATATTTAAAATAGAAACAAGCATGACATGATTCCATAATCAATCTTATTCTATATGAATCTATTTGTAGCATTATGACTACAGGCATGAAGACATTTGGTTTTTTACTTTTGACTCATCAGTTCTGTTTTACTTTTGACTCATCAGTTCTGCCTCTCTATCGACCCCGTTGAGGATGATGTGAGAACGCCATGGGAACGTTAATGTTTGGTAATGTCGAGGGAACGTTGTGTGGACAGACTGGAGCGGGCGGGTGGGCGGGCGGGCAGGCTGGATGGGTAGATGAAGCTGGGAAAAAAACGCACCTTTGACGTGGTGTTTTGGAACCGTGGAGTTGCTATGGGGTTGATATAGAAAACCTGTTTTGTTTGGGGCTGAGGAGGGTGGGGTTCCACCTTGGAGAGAGAGAATGACAGAACAGAGAGATACTTTTTGGTCGACAGTCAGTCAGCCTGTCTGCCCTGCCCTCTCAGGAGTGAATATGGAAGGGTGGAGAGGTGGGGATGGCCATGAAGAGTGTGTGGAGGGCGGGGGAAGAGGGGAATGCTCTGCTGTGGAACAAGGATGCTATTTCTTCCCTCAGTAATAAAGACAAAGAATTACAAAATAACATACAGTTGTTTCATCAGAGCTTTGTGCTGGGTTTAGTTGAGCTCACATGTGGGTGAGATTACATAATGACGATGTAAAGTGAGGACGTTGTAAATTTAAGTAGTTTTCAAGGGTAGGAGTTGAAGGTGATGCCACACTAAAAAAGGGGTTCATCAGCATCTTTGTTTCGCGTCCCTGAACACCCGATAAAGGCACTTAGCTAGCTGTTCTCTGATCTCTTTGAGTGTTATGTATTATTCAAATATAGTGTTATTCAACTGTGTGGAGCAAGCATATCATTGTGTGCGCTTTGAGTATATAAAAAAAGACTTGTACATGTGCACCTTCCTCTGGGTATTTATCAGTGTTTGTGCATATGTTCATGTGCCTCCATTTCTGTGTGTGTGGGTGTGTGTTGTGTCTATGGTCGCTGGCCAGCCATGGCTGCAGCTAACTCACCCGTACAAAACTGGCAGGGAACCATCCTTCCTCCTCATCAATCTGGCCCCACCACCAGTCCTTGTTGGAGGCGTCCAGCACCTTGATGACGTCACCGGCCTTAAACGCCAACTCCCGGTCCGCCATGGTCACATGGTCCCATACCGCCTCAGCGTTGACGATTGAACCTCCACTTATCAACTGGAGAAATCAGAGGGAAAGACACAGGCTGTATCTTATGCTTTTACTCTCATCGCATGCAGCCACTGACACAGCATGGACAGCACTGCAGACACAAACCAATAAATGTGGATCCACGTGATCTAAAACAGCATAGAAATCAAATTTGAAAAGTGATTGTAATTCAGTACTCAGCCTCATTTTGGCCTCGATTTGTGTGTGAATCCTTGTTGTTAAACCCACTCAGATTACTAATGGATGCAAATACACACCCTCAAAGCCAGGGCCCACTGGCAGCTTAGGGATTGCAAATAGAACGACACAAAAGCCAACACAGACCACAGTACAACACAACAAAATACAACAAGACAAAAAAGGCAGAGCTATTAGTGGAGAAACAACAAAGTGTTCAGAAGCACAGCACCAGTCTCCACGCAGGGACAGTAATTGGCCCATTATGACATTAGAATAATTACATGTGTTAATGTAATATAAATGCTGAGGAGCAAATGAATGTGAAGGGATAATCTCCCTTCCTTCATGCTGTCACCCGGGCTTGTTGTTTTATCTGCAGCACGAAACATGCAAGGATGACTCATCAAATCTTTTCTATTGATTTTAGCATCATGAATAAGTAATGTGGACATTATGCAGCGCTGAAAGTAAATGCCTAAATTGTACAACTATGCTCATGCACGATAGCAGACTGTTATTCTGTGTGTATGCTTTATGGGCATGGTCTATAAGGGTACAGGATAGCTGTCAGGTGACCAGTATTCTTTCGGGGATTTAGAAAGGCTAAAGGTTGTTCTCATTAAAGGACAAGAGGCAGTGGACAATGTTCCAAGGAATGACCTGAGCGTGACATCACCCATCTACCAAGCAGCCTCACCATCCATCACACTGAGGACTTCGGTGCCTTGAAGCATGCACAAACACTCACAAACACACACTCATGCAGCTGTACTTTAAGCTTCATATACATAAAAACTCCTGTATGCAACTGTTGCACAGCTCCAACTGTTTGTTCCAATTGCTCGCTCAAAAGTAGTGTTCATCAGCATTCTCCAGTCCAGAGCTAACCATGCATCCAGTCCCCGGGGCTGTGGGCAGAGCAGCCAGCGCTAACCAAGCCTGACAGGAGCTGCTTAGGCTCTAGGTAAGGAGTTATCAAAGGCCTGGAGACAGGGATGTCACGTTGATGGACGTTAAATTAATTGTTTACTTGTATTAAGGCTTTGGCATATTAATACTGAGCCAATGTTATTTTCTAAATGGAGTTAGTTCTGTTCTCTTTTTTTTTAGCAGTCCTTGCCTCTTTTAAAATTAAATGCTTAGATGGGAAAACCTTTTGATATGCACCTCATCACTCTAGCACAAAAATGCTATTCCACCTATGTGCTGATGCAGTGCGTTTGTAAGGAATGTCCATGAGAATGAGCAGATTGTGTGTGTGTGTGTGTGTGTGTGTGTGTGTGTGTGTGTGTGTCTCTATGTGTTTGTTTGTTTGTCTTCAACCGGACCCCCCGTGAGGATTTAAGCTCTCAGACTCAGCAGCTATGCTGCCCCTCAACCTGTAGACAAGTCTACTTCCCTGATGGCTTACCGAGACAGCTATGGGGGATATAAGCCTATCAGGGCAAAGGAGTGAACACAGGGAGGGACGTCCATGCCTGGAAGGGAGAGAGCTGTCGTCGTCATGGCGACAGATGAGGATGCTTCACTGGTATTGACAAGATGACAGGATGAGGCAAGGACACTTCAGAATATTTCCAAATTTAGGTGTGTGTGTGTGTGTGTGTGTGTGTGTGTGTGTGTGTGTGTGTGTGTGTGTCAAGATCAACCAGTGAGTAAAAGCAACTCTTTTGTTAAGATGACAAACCAATCAGATTAGAGAATCCAGTAACATGAGCAGTCCCATGTCTCCATGTCTCTTCTGGTTTTAAATCAAAGATGCCATTGAGTAGGTTGATTCAATCAGGTTCCACATAGGGCTGGGTGCTGGGGTAACAATAGCAGTAGCCTATATCTCAACGCTCTCCACTACAGGAAAAGAGAGGGATTACCGCAAAAACATGTGTCACGCTGCCATGGAAACAGGACCAATGAATAGTACTCAAAAAGGTTTTTTAAAAAATCATTGTTGATTCAGGAACAGGAATTTGCTTTGATCGCTCATTACACAAATGGATAGTTTTAAACAACACACACGCACGGCAATGGCTAGTGGAAGCCAAATCAGTTCTACTTTAAAACAGCACTCACAGAACAGATGAGCCTTGGCACTGAGGTCAGTCTTGCTTCTTGCTCCTTCACTGTAATGTCTGCTCGCCCTAATCCCCTCCCTCCCTCCCTCCCTCCCTCCCTCCCCACCCTCCAACCCTACCTCCAGCACACTACTCCATTTTCAGCCCCATTCACTCCAAGCACAATCTCTTCAGTCCCCCATCAATCTGCTGTAATACAGGCAACAGACAGAGAGAAGCGAGGGAGAGAGACTGATAGAGATCCATTCACAGCCAATGTTCTTCCCTGCTTACTTTTCTCCTTCCCCTCATCCCTCCATCTCTCTAATGAGATCAGCACTGCCCTCTCCAATACATTGTATCCTTTTTTCCCTCTACATGTCTGAATAAATTAAAAGCATTACATAATCAGTCCCCCCAATTCCTGCCTTAGCACAACCTCATAACTAGCTTGATCAAATGGCACACAGCAAACACACAAACAGAGAGAAGTCTTGCCACAACACTCATCATTACTTGGGTGTCTAGCAGCTGTAATGACCTATGTCATCATTATGGTTACACTGCAGTTACAACATCAAAGATCAGAGTGCGAAACAGCCGTCTTGAAACCGCAGAACCTGTATTTGGGTCAATGCAAATGAATGCAGAGGAGATCTATCCCTATACGTTACACATGGACGTACATGACAATGCTTTCTGTTACAGGTTCAGCAAAGACATGAAGACTGACAAGGAAATATGCAATAATAGAAAGCAGATTCCCTCGCTTAAATCATCTTTGCAGCACAACACATCAGCATTCACTGCACTGGCAGCTCCACTGCATTCCAACATCCTCCTCTATCTCTAGCCATAGCACATCTGCACCAAAGCACCTACAGCATCCCTGAGCAAACACACACACACTGACACACAGATGCACGCCTTTAGCCAGCCTTACCATGTTTGTGGCATGTAACTGTTCAGAGAGTGTATGCATGGAGAAGTCCGGCTCATACAATCATGATAATTAAATCTCTTTTGGTAGCGGTTGAGGTGATGGTCCTCCGCAAGTGGTGAGCCTGCGATGTCGAGTAACAAGGTGCTGTATTCCAGAAAGAGGCTTCTCTTTCCGACGCACCGTGTGAGTCTCGCGGTCCGTCCTCCCTGTGTCTGCCAACCCTGTTATGTAATACACTTATACCCCGAGTCTGGGAGCCAATCAAAGATGCTCTCCCTAAAACCGGTGAGAAATACACACGCATCCTCTCACACACATGCCGTTGTCGCACTCGCACACACCGTCCGCACATTGACATTTCTGACTGCACAGCGTTTAACAGAACTCTATTAGAAGGCACCTGCCCCTGAGGGGAATTGCAAATGTGTGAACGCTTGGGACATGTGCACAACTCTGATTTAAAGAGGAACTACAGATAACACCCACCAAGGCTGTCTCACACACTCATACACATGCAACTTAACATGCTCACATGCTTACAAGTGAACACACGTGTATGCAGCACTATGCTATCACTGCTAACCATTGCAGTGCACAAAACTGTGTTGCTATGTTTACAGTCCTGTGGGGGTCCCCGCTAGGAAGGATGCTTCACCACAGTGATGAAAACACCGGCCCACATGCCTCAGCATGTGATGGAGGTATCTGTGTTCATAATACATGGCCAGCCAAAAAATTCTCTCTACACCTACAGTACAACATTTGCCACTTAAGTAGGCACACAGAAAACACTGCACTTAGCCACGAGTGTGTGAGAGCACATACAGCACCTTTAAAAAAAAGGAAAAAAAAAAAAAGAAACAGCCTGCCTACCATTCCTATTAATAGGACTGTCATGGACGAATCTGGGATAGGCTTTTAGCATATCTATTTCTGACGTTCATTCAACATTCATGACACCTGCCTCCAATCCTTTATTAGATTAAGCCACTGCATGTGGAAAAAAAGTAAAAGGCTTTGTTATCTCCAGCTGACAGTCCCTTTCTCTTATAAGATCTGTAAGAAATATGCACATATTCAGGTAATCATTTTATTAGTCTCTGTATAGTTTAATAACGTGCGGGCTTGAGAAACAGGTGGCACTCTGACATGTTGTAAACGGGAGAAATGTGAATATTGTGGGCTATGAAATGGGAGCTGAGTTTAGCTGCATCTAAAATGGGGGAAACCTGGAGTGACGGAGAGGCCCTCCTTTATTAGGCCTAGCCCTGCCTGCTATTGGTTACTGTTCAGCTGAGATTACAATGATCCTCTAGAGTTTGTGATCAACAGTACAAACCTCTCACTTGCACCGCTATTTGCAACAAATATCCCACTTGCTTCAGTGGAGAGATCAGTGCTCAGCTATTAGCTGCCATATTGTGGATGTGGCTACAGTGGATCACAATAGCAAAACAAGTCCTGACGCAGCAGAAGACTGCTGTTAAAAACAAGACCATCAGAATCATATTTTCATCTAAGAAGCACATTATTAGTGACTACATTGAATCCATGCGCATAATCCACAATATACAACATGGAGGAGAGAGGGAGATCGACGTAGGGAGGGGGGGACATGTTTATATGCGGGGGATATGAATTTCCAGTCACCACAGAAAAGGTAAGAGCATCACAGATCTGTATCCGCACAACTACGACCACCACCAGACAACACTAGCTATCACAAACGGTGAGAGGACACAAGACATAACGAAGGATTGGGGAGGGGGGTAACAGAAAGACATTATGTTGTACCAACGTCATTCATTTCAACGCGTAGCCGTGATGGAGCGCCGGGTGTCCCCGCTCTCGACCAACGCGCACTGCCTTTCTCTCCTCTCCTGTGTGAAAGTGTGGTGCGCTGCGAACTGGGCCCCAATCGCAGATCCATTAACGAGTACCGAGGATGAACATCAACAGCACGTTCACAAGCACCAGAACCGCGATCACCGTAAACACCGCGAACGTCTGGACATCCAAGGCCATGGCGCAGCGCTGCGGGCCGCTGCTGAGATGCGCTCTCAGTGACGGGCGGAATTCAGCTCTCCCGTCAAGACACGTCGCCTCAAGTGCGACCGAGAAATCCACCATTACAGTTAGGCAAGAAATGGAGAGAAAAGGATGCCCCTACGCCTCTTCACACTACGCGATGTAATTCATAAAGGCACGGGAAGAGATGCATCATCCTCACCATCATCATCGTCATCAGTCTGCACCGCGATTTCTCCCCTCTAGAGAACACCTGCCGGTGTTTCGCCTCTTCCCCCTAAACCGACCGACTCTCAGGCCAATAGATTCTCAAAGAAAACAAGAGAGAGGCTGTGCGCAGGCTGTTCGCAGCTGCCGAGCTGCCTTCCGGTGAGTGGGGACCGCAGAGAGATCGGCTGTGAGGCTGAGAGGCGGTCCTGTATTAATACTGATCAGCGCTCCGCTGCTAGACTACCGGCTTCAGCCATCACCGACAGTCGGGGGAGGGGCACAGCCGGCCCCTCGCTGACTACATCGACCACAGAGGCCAGAATCATAACCTCATTCATCTCCCACCCCATCTAAAAATATCACCGTGCCGCGGTGATTTATCATTTATCATTAGCAGCCCCTGATGAAGGAGAATAAATGTCAGAATAATGGATGCACGTTCCTCAGAGTGATCACCATCTTGTAATTTTATTGGCATAATGTCAGCTTTGTCTGTGGCCACGCATCAATCAGATACAGTGTGCCCAGCTGATCTGATAATCAAGCACATTTACACTCTGCACTACCCCTGGTGCACCGCACAAACATCACTAATGCAAGCAGCACGTTTTTAAAGGTTCCATTCAAATCATAAGCAACTACACATGATTCAAAAATGAGAGTTTAAATCTTTTAGTGGTTTCATCCAAAATTTCTGCATTTTCTTGCATACATTTTAAAACAGGCACCAGATTAAGTGATTGTGTCACAACAGTGGATTAGAAACATGTCATGCTATTTGAGAGGATACAGAGACATCACAGGAAAATATCTGGCATCCTCACGTTGTGTGCAGGAGCATACTTCCTGCTTCATTCAGTATTAAGTGGTCTGTGATGTTGTGTGATGCAGCCCAGTCTTCAGACTCTCAGGTCTTTCAAAAAAAAAAAAAGCAATACTTTCATTGCAAATGATGATGTATAATAAACTGGTTCCATGAATCTTTGGGACTTGCATTTGACAGACTGTGAACGGGAGCAATCTGCAGTGTTTAATACCCACAACTTTTGAACTCCCAGGGTTGCTTTCTGTTACAAAATGTGTAATGTCTCGGCCTACTGACATTATCAAGGGCATTTCTATCAGAGTTGATAAAACTCCTTTGGAGCCACACATGATTTCCAGAGGCTGAGTATAGAATATTCATGGGTATAGCAATATGTTCTTTTGAGTTTTAGTGTCACTGCCAATACTGAGATAATAACAATGTTTCCCAATTAAATATCCAGTAAAAATATGCTAAATGTGTCTACATACATATATTTATATATATTCACCTACTTTAAGAACATAGTTTGGTTTAACCGTCTGTCTACTCTTAAGCCAGTTTACACAACCCATATTTAAAAAAATAAATAAAAATAAAGTTGTGACCCTGTGTACAACATGATTTACTGTACAAAGACAGTGCATTTTATGTTTTTTCTCTCAGCTCTTCTTGTGTAATAAACACCAGTAGCTATCAAAACAGGAGCAGTTCTGCTTTTCTACACAGCAATGTAGTTGGTTTGCAGTAAAATCACACTGGAAAGATGACCAAAACAGCTAAATGAGTCTTACTGACACAAAAGAAGTCAAAAATACATTACATTGAGATTCAGAAAGGTAGTTGTGTATCAGTTTTGTCCACTTTCTGTCACTTGGTAACTGCTGCGTTACAAGTCAAATAAACAGAAACATGAATGAAGTATTTAGGTGACAGAAAACTGTCAGGGTGAATTACCCTTGGTAAAAAAATGGTCACAGCGAAAAAGGGTAATGGTCAACAAAGTAGAATGAAAACAATATAATCACATAATTAGGATATAATAAGAAACGTAACAATAAAAAAACAAACAAACAAACAAACAAACATATTAATTCTACTATTAACAATAATAATAAAAGGAATTACAGTCTCTTTAATATTATGGCCCAAACACACCAAACCATCAGCATAGAACTTGCGCTAATGATGTGTCGCCTCACATTTCCTGTGTCTCAGCCAATTAGCTGCACCTGAAGACACCACAAAGGCTATGGCAAAGGGCTAACAGCCCAGTTGCCAGGATATAATGTTAGCAGTTGATGTTTCTGTACACCACAGTTACCTGTATATTCAAGGTCTACATATGTAGCAAACATGGCATATCACGTCTACACTTTATGTTTATTAGCTGAATTTCACATCAGTAGGCAAGAGAGGTGGTGTTAATACAAGCCGACAAGGCTACCAAATAACCTCTTGTAGATCCGCATACACCAGTGGAATTTTTTTAAGGAGACCTGCAGACATTTCCAGCAATTTTTGTAGCGACCAAAACTGGCTATTTTTCACGGGAAATTGGACCACCTGCGCTATTTTAAGCCAAACCCTGACATTTTTCTAATCCTAACCAAGTGGTTTTTGTGCAAAAGCACAGTGTTGGGACAAGAGGGAAATAGAAAGTTCAACCTACACAATTTTGTAACATAAAAGAACATTCAGTTTTGAACTTAGTTTCAGTTTTGCAGAAACATACTTGGCCAACGTTTTGGATTTCATGTGTTGCGGCTAACTAGCTCATATGTTATGCTGGAACACTCAGGCGTTACTTAACGTTGTTATGATAAAGCTCAGGGGCTTTCCCTTTCTTTTTCCATTTCTCGATTCTGATACACTTAGCTAAACAGCCAATCAGAGTGATTTTTCTAACCGACTGGCTCCACCACTGATTCAACATGTTCAGTCGGCCGAAAAGCTGTCGGCAAGGGCCAACAGTGCGAGACACACAGCGCAATCTAGGGCCACAGACACTCACAGATGGCCTGACATTGGTCGATAGTTGACCTTGTGTATGAGGTCCCTAAGAGAGGGTTTACCCTCCCTACCTGATAGTCACCCTGAGGGTCTGATGCAGGGGTGGACTGGGACAAAAATTCAGGCATTTTCTGTCCAGACCAGCCCACTACATTATCAGCGGACACCACGTAGAAGTCAACAAATCTTGCGGCGTCTTCTCTCACACATACTACAATGGAGAGTCTTATTCCTTGATAGCAGTTAACAAATAAAGCACGTAGCTATGAACTCAAGGACTAAAATTGACAGCTATAGCAATCAACCAATCAATCTTTATTCATTATAATGTCAAATCACAACAGCAGTTATGTCACGACAAGGGGTGGGACGGGAAGAACCCAAAACCAGACTCGGGGTGGGCACTACCTCTACCAGTTGGGTGGAAGGGGGAAAAAGAGCGAGAGAGACAAAGAGACAGAGACAGGGAGATAAGGACAAACAGGGACAATAATAACAAAATATCCTGACCAATAATCTAAATAGAAACATATTACAGACAGTAGCAGCATTAGAGCTGGAACTCATTTGTATTAACGGTACCTCAGTCATTATGAAACCATAAATAGAGAATTGAAAAAAAAAATATCTATAGCTGTGTGAAAAAGTCTAAGAATTACAGGTCTGAATAGATATGCATTCTCATATACGTGTATGTGCACAAGTATGTATTGCCCTACTTCCTCGTCCGCAGCCAGCCAGCTCCACTCCTCACCAAATTCGTGACCTGCAAGAAACAGCAAACAGAACTTGTACTCAGTATCTGTGTACTGACAAGTACATGTAGCCGAGTAGCCTTTTTGTGACGTGGTGACACCTATTGAACAAACTATCTGTCATGAAGGATGACTTAAAAGTCTCAAAAGAGGCCTAAGGCCTACCTCCATAACTGTTAGTTGAACTTAAAAGATATACAGATGTTGGAAAATTAAAATCATCAATATGAAAATCTTCAACAAGGAAAAAAAATCATAATCAAACTCTTTTTCCAATCTGAGACAAAACAAGTTGCATAATTAACTCACAAAGTCAAGACGAAGGTCTCAGATATGATGGATGACGCAAGCACCATAGAAGAACTTCTAGCAGGTCAGGAAGTCTCTAATCATCACAAAGTAAATATGCTTTCAGAAAACATGAAAAATGATAAACTCACCATACTACAGGAGACTCAACAGCCAAACGTTGGTGCAGTAAAGGCAGAGAATGGAGGCAGAGAGAGAGGAAGTCCTCGAACATGGACGGAGGGGGAACAACTCATCAGGCTCTCACATGTCAAGTGGTCCACATGAGAGGGACATGGAAACATCAAGTCTGAAAAATAAAGAAAATGTTTTCCTCTGTCCTGCACCTAGAGTTGAAAACTTTTTGGATGTGCGTTTCTTTTAAAACTTTTTAAAAATGATTAATTCTTACAATTATGAAGTATGAATTTATACAACATTAAAAAATACATGATAAACTTACCAAACAGGTACCTTACAGGTCCACATATAGAACAGAGGAAGAACGACTCCTCAAATATATCAGAACAACCAGTAATGGAGAATAATTGATAATTTAGAGTACATGATCACACCATTAAGGATCAACACATAAGCACAATAAAACTTCTGAAAAGAATCATTAAAATGTAAAATAATTAATTACTACATCCATAATGATTATAAATGATTAACAATGACAATTTGTGATGATAACAATAATATTAAATATTTCTCGCCATATCAGTGGAGCAGCTTTTTAAGCAGCTCACTCCTCTCTGCAAGTCTGTCTATCACCAAGTCAGAGTCCAAAGCCATGAGAATGTCTTTCTCTGTGGCCATCAACATAAATGCCTCCAATTTGTCAGATGACAGGGTGCTTCTGAGTCTGTACATAATAAACTTCAAGATTGAAAATGTGCGCTCACAAGCCACCTGCGTGAGGGATAATCTAAGCAGGTATTTATAAGCACGGTCTAGGACAGGGTATGCATCTGTTAGCATGTTGAAACGGCGAAGTATATGGTAGCAGCACAGAGGGCATTCTTTGCAGGAGCAACAGCTTATGGGAGTTATCTCAACCTCTTCTGTGTTGTCCCTTTTTTTAATGACACACACTGTGTGTCATAAAAAAAAAAAGACCTGACACCATAATTCATGAACAAGATAGTCAAATGGCTTTGTCGTGTTTTCATTAGGACACTTTACTAGTGATTTCCAATGCAAAAAAAGACAGATCTTTGTGACCTGAAAATGCTCAAGACAACACTATATACAGCCATTTGAAAACTACAGTAAAAGTAACACATTTACACACAAATTAAAGTTACATACAAATTATACCTATTAAATAATTATCACCTCAGTAAACAATAAATGAATCAATGATTACAATAAATTCAGTGGTAAATATTGGAAATTAAACTTATTTCCTATAGGTTTACTTGTATTTTGTGCTAAAATTCAAAGTATCTCAGCTTGATTCTGCATCTCTATTTACAGCTCATCAGTCCATGTGAATGTTTACTGTTGCTATGGCAAATCATCATTATGAAAATCTTCAACAAGGAAATAATCATAATCAAACTTTTTTTTCCAATCTAAGACAAAACAAGTTGCATAATAAACTCACAAAGTCAAGACGAAGGTCTCAGATATGATGGATGACGCAAGCACCATAGAAGAACTTCTAGCAGGTCAGGAAGTCTCTAATCATCACAAAGTAAGTATGTTTTCAGAAAACATGAAAAATGATAAACTCACCATAATACAGGAGACTCAACAGCCAAACGTTGGTGCAGTAAAGGCAGAGAATGGAGGCAGAGAGAGAGCAAGTCTTCGAACATGGACGGAGGGGGAACAACTCATCAGGCTCTCACATGTCAAGTGGACTCCATTAGAGGGACATGAAAACATCAAGTCTGAAAAATAAAGAAAATGTTTTCCTCTGTCCTGTCCCTAGAGTTGAAAAATTGTTGGATGTGTGTTTCTTTTAAAACTTTTTAAAAATTATTAATTCTTATAATTATGAAGTATGAATTTATACAACATTAAAAAATACATGATAAACTTACCAAACAGGTACCTTACAGGTCCACATATATAACAGAGGAAGAATGACTCCTCAAATATATCAGAGCAACCTGTAATGGAGAATAATTGATAATTTAGTGTACATGATCACACCATTAAGGATCAACACATAAGCACAATAAAACTTCTGAAAAGAATCTTTAAAATGTAAAATAATTAATTACTACATCAATAATGATTATAAATGATTAACAATGACAATTTGTGATGATAACAATAATATTAAATATTTCTCACCTTATCAGTGGAGCAGCTTTTTAAGCAGCTCACTCTTCTCTGCAAGTCTGTCTATCACCAAGTCAGAGTCCAAGGCCATGAGAATGTCTTTCTCTGTGGCCATCAACATAAATGCCTCCAATTTGTCAGATGACAGGGTGCGTCTGAGTCTGTATTTAATAAACTTCAGGATTGAAACTGTGCGCTCACAAGCCACCTGCGTGAGGGATAATGTAAGCAGGTAAGCAAGGTCTGGGACAGGGTCTGCATCTGTTAACATGTTGAAACGGCAAAGTATATTGTATTCTTTGCAGGAGCAACAGCTTATGGGAGTTATCTCAACCTCTTCTGTGTTGTCCTTTTTTGTATGACACAGACTGTGTCATACAAAAAAAAAAAGACCTGACACCATAATTTATGAACAAGATAGTCAAATAGCTTTGTCGTGTTTTCATTAGGACACTTTACTAGTGATTTCCAATGCAAAAAAGGCAGAACTTTGTGACCTGAAAATGCTCAAGACAACACTATACACAGCCATTTGAAAACTACAGTAAAAGTAACACATTTACACACAAATTAAAGTTACACACAAATTGTACCTATTAAATAATTATCACCTCAGTAAACAATAAATGAATTGAACGATTACAATAAATTCAATGGTAAATATTGGAAATTAAACTTATTTCCTATAGGTTTACTTGTATTTTGTGCTAAAATTCAAAGTATCTCAGCTTGATTCTGCATCTCTATTTACAGCTCATCAGTCAGTGAATGTTTACATTCAATGCAAAAAAGTTTTTTACTTTGTTTTGGACACGTCTCAAAACTTTAGCCTAGCCAGCCCCAGGCTAACGTTACTTACCATGTCTGCCTCCACTCACTCATCATCATTAGGTCCTCCCCCCTGGTCTCCCGGTGCAGCAGCACCTGTGGCTGCTGGCGGGTTGGTGGTCCCGGCACCAAAAAGGTCAGTCAACTTCGCACATTTAGAAGCCTCCACCTCCAGAGACTTCAACTTTTTTAATCGCTGTTTCTTAGCACCACCCGGGCGTTTCTTCCTCTTTTCAAGTTCAATCACGACAATTTCGAAAACGCTCACTACTACTGCTCACTAACGTTACTACTGGCTCAGCAGCAGCCCGTCCCACCTGCCCATCGAGGTCCCACCCCGGCCCCACCCTGGTTCTGTAGTGATTGACAGCACTGTCAGGGCCCATCGTGACGATGCCCAGTATGTCAGATGGCCAGTCCACCCCTGGTCTGATGGAGGGTTTTTCCCTTGAGAGCGCAACCTGAGACTTGTTAACTGATCTAAATGTGTAAAAATAGCTAATAACACTCTGCATATTGTAATAAGTCTAGGCTCATGTGTGTTTAAAGCATTTTGTGGATACATTTTAATAATAACTTTAATCCTGTTTGCTGATGTGAGCACACATGCACTCAAACCAGGATCTATACACTTAAAACATAGGTAGGGAAATGCATGATGGATTTCAACTGGTTTGCGGTTTGAGTGTTTTAACCTTATAACGACAGCCAAGTTGCCATTGAGCAACCTGGTTAACCACAAACTGCCCCAGTGGACCTCCGTAGTGTCCCATAAATCAGTATGTGGTTGCAGAGGCAACCTCCAGATATGCAGGTGAATAACTGAGTGAAAGGAACAAAACACATTGGGGCTCAGACAAGCTTCTCTGAATAAATGAAAGTAAATCAAAACACAGCACAACAGTTGAAACATGCATAGTTCCAAACCACAACTTAAGGGTGTGTGTATCTACAGTCTAAAAAAAACAACAAAACACACTACAGTAATTTGTGGAACAGAAAAAGATATTCAGAGGCACTGAGGTGTGCCCAGTACTTATGGTGAATCTCATTTCCAGCCCCTCAGGAAAAGTGCTGTGCAGTGATGTGGTAATCATGTGACAGGATTCCGAGTAGAGAAAGACATTAAGTTGTACACGCACATACAAAAGAAATGACTCTTAAAATTCCCTAAGTTTCATACACATTCAAACTCCCTCCAACTGTCACATCCAATATCATTTTGGCCCAATATAATTTTAAAGGTCACAAATGAAGTCAAGCAATGACGTATGAAGACATTATTCCCTTGAATAATTCAACCCAGCTTCATGGCATGAAAAAGGTATCAAAATGTCAGTAGAAACTGCTCAAACCCTCCCTGAGGCTGCCATTCCATATGCTCAATATGTTCCAAAGTGTCACATTCACACTGGCATATGGCTAAATAAACACTGTGCAGTTGCTGCTAGCTTGGTTAGCTTTTAATGCTCGGGGCCAACATAAACAAGTTTAGTTGCAAGTTGATTCCTTTTGTCAAAAATAGGACTGTTTGGAACATAACTGAGCATACGGATAGATACCAGGAAAGGGAGTTGTGGCTCAGGAGTGTCTTGAGAAGTTTCTGTGGGCACTTCGGTAAGATATTTGCCACAAACTGCTGTTGGAATCCACTAAAACCATTGTTAATTGGTTTCGACGACAGCTGACACGTAGCATGTTTTTGTGCTGCTTTTGGGTGCAGTATTTCTTTATGACTCTGTGATGCAAGTGTTTTGAGTGACAGGACACAATGACTCCATCTCTCATCTGATGCACGTGTTTGTCATTGGCGTGCACATCGTTATTTCAGCCTCACATACTTAAGGTGAATACTTTATTACACATAAGCGCATTACCAGCCTGCAGCACTTGTCCTGGTGCCTCTCATTGTGGGCATATTAAAAGAGTGCCACATGATCATGAATTAATTCATGCAGGGGAATCAGTTCAGTTCAGTCCCAGCACTCCCGATCCAGTCAGCATCAAGTCAACCATACAGCATGCACAGACACAAAAAGCCCTCTCCAAACTGCACTGTCTTTACATTCAGCTGAGAGCTCTAAGATGGATCAAAAGACCTCAGAATAAGTTAAAAGAATAACACCAAAGGAGTGCACTATATCAGTATTTTTAAAGCCATAAATAATTTCCAGGCCACTTTCTGCACATACATGCTGATAAAAGCAAAGGTTCCTGAAAGCCAGGCTTTCAGTGAATTGCAGAGAGCTGTACGAGGCATCACAGCTGAGATATGACAACCGTCCTCAAACAAGCTTCTTTTTTTTCCTGCTGTGCTTGTGTGTGTGCATGTGTGAGAGTGAGCAGATTACATAAGCCTGCGTTACCTCTGTGGGCTCCCTCTCCAATCTCCCTGACATTTAGACAACAAAGGTCACATCTGAAAGTCTAAATCTGCACAGACACCAATGCTAATATACTCATACATTATACAAAAGAGAGGGAGAGTTTGTAAAAACGGCTGAATGTTTCTCACAGCTGAGAATCACATGTTAAATATAGCTGGACTTTGACTTACTGTATGTGAATTATATTCACAACAAATACAGTTTAGTTGTTTTCAGGGCTGTCATTATTGTGAGGGATTTGAATTGCTACATTTTTAAGCCATATTCACATGGGATCAGCATCATCAGGGAAACTGCGGAGGTCGTCTGTGATCTTAATCTAGTACAAATCTGCGACGTCTTTAATTTGTAAAAATCTACCACAAATAACCTTCCATATTTCAGTAAACACAGAGGTCATGAGACAATAATAAGGTTTTAGTGATGGAAAAATTGTTGAAGATAACACATTAATAAAGATAAAAAATGTTCAGCATATGTTCTTTACTCTATGGGTTGTGGCATCATCTATCCATTTCTTGTCATCTACCATTGGTTCAGAGTGAAACAGGTCAAGCCAATGTAATGCAGATCACGCCATGTTGTCACGGGTCAGTGTCTGATTTTCTACACAATCAGCTATGTCTGCTCGACCTTTAAGAGGTGTAAATACATCACCCACCTCAACTGCGTTCTCTTAATGCTAATCTATGAGTACAATCCTCACTGACTCCTTCTATTGATCATTTAAAAAAATTGCATCATATTTTTCAAAAGTCTCTCTTAAAAACAATGCTGACATCCTCATGTCCAAAAGTTCAGCTAAAGCTAATATGATATGAGGCAGTGTTGTCATGATACTGGAATTTTTAACTTTCATACAATACCTTGAAAAATATCACTATATTGAGGCATCAAATATTATATTATTATTAAAAAATAAATGCATCCAAGTTAATTTACTTTCACCATAGTTAGAAGAGTTTGAGGATGCAGGGGTATCTGAGCACTATAGCAGTGTGAGTGTGAACTAGCTGTCGAAGGTAGGAGAGCACTATCACCAGAGGAGCCCCCTTTTAAATCAAAATCTTACTAAAGCCAGTTGAGAGAAAAGTGAAAAACATTGAAAAAATATATTCTCTAGTTCTAACATATCAGATGTTATAGCAGCATTTTTGCTAACCTCATGAGGTTTTTCACTTTTGTTTTCTTTTGTCGCTAGTCATCACATCTAAACCACGCCTGTAGCGAAGCAGTAGTTTCACAAAGGATGTGATTGGTTGGACCAACAGTGTCTTTTAATTATCTTGCATAGAAACTGAAACTGTATAATTTCTGTCACTTTCCAAAGCACACAAACAGGTCAGCATCAGAAAAAGCGACCTTTGTGGTTGTGTACTATGTTCATCAACAGGGTCTGACTTAATGTTTGTGGCCATTGCACCAAACTGAGAGTCAATCTCATGATCTCATACTTCACCCTCACATGTGAAAATGACCCTGAACCCCTTCCAGAGAAGCAGCTGCTTAGTCCACAATTGATTGGGACATCTTTCCCCATGAGAGAACTACTCCAGTACACACATACAATAATGCGGTCCAATTCAGCCAATGAGAGAAGCTCATCTGCAAATAACAGAGGTCATCAAACTGGCCTCTCTCCAGACCTCGAGTATGCCTCAATATCCTGTCAATGAATATTACAAACAGATATGAGTACAAAGCACATCTCGACATCTTCCTTGTTACAAGTTGATGCAATGCTTTGGAAAAAGCATGGTGTAATTATGGCATTGCCACAGAGCAATAATTCCAAATTCATGGCTCAGGGAAATATCTACTCATAATAGTTAGTAGTATCCTGGTAGGAGGTAGACAGGAAGCTCAGCTACTTTAGGGAGTGGACATTTGCTACAATATTGGCATCATCCATCACTGGCCCACTGACAGCCAGTATGAGAAACAAAGCTTGCACCTCTCAGCTTAAGATGAAAGACTAAAAATATTCCAGACACTTAAAGTTTGTTAAGCATTAGATTAAGTCCAGCACTAGTAGGACGTGGATGAATCAAACTCTGTTTAATTCATGACATTCAACACTCTCTTTCTGCAGATTTTTCTTTAAAACTCTTCATGCAGTCACTCCCTGAATAAGACTTCACATTTCAGTGCTTGCAAATGAATCTGTTTGTGGTCAGTAGGTATTTGGCTAATGGGAGGCACGCCCATTTCCCCTTCAGTCTGCTCCAATTCTTTTGTTCCCCTCCCATCCCTACGACAACCACACTGACTTCCTGCTTCCTCCCAGGCCTTCCAGCCACAAAGCGCCCTAAAAATAAATCGCTGGACTTTTCCTGAACACAGTTTTGTCACCATTGTTCAGACATCAGCTGTTTATCCGTTCAGCTCAGTTTGGCTGTAGGCGTAAAAGCAAAGTCAGTGGGTCAGAGCACAGTTAATTTTGATAAATAGTGAGAGATGGATCAGATAAAAGTGGTATGTCATGCCAAGTAGGGTGGAGAAAGAAGAGGCAAAGACATCAGAAGTGATATTACAGCATTCCTAGACCCGGTGGCTTCAGAAGAAATTGCCCACTTGTTCATGACAAAGCCATGGGACCAGAAAAAAATGAATGATTATTTAATGACCAATGATAAACCAGTGCTATATCTTCATGTTCCGGAGACTTTTGAAATAAAATGAATCTGCCCTGCGACAGTGTTCTTAAAGGCAGCCCCTAGTGAGTCTGCGTAACATTGTGGAGTTCTAGCAGGGAAAGGGAAGACATGATGTCTTTTTTATAAACACTCTCAGAATTAAGGGTATATAAAGTCTCCTGTGGAATAAAAACAAACTATTGAGGACAAGCCTGTAGAGGAGAAACATAATATATGAAGGTAATTTATTACACCACTAACTGTTTTCCACACCTCTGTAACAGAAAGTCATTACTATGCTACTTCGATAATTGTATTTTATTTACTAGGAAGAAGTAGGTTAACTGTGGCATTAATGTCTGAAAGCATTTAATACAGAGAACTCAGGCTGAGCTTCATAAAAAAATTCAAATTATATTGGACCACTTTGGGAAAGCGTCCTAATGATTCCTTTCAGGCATTATGGTAAAAGTTAGAGGACTGGTAAATTATTTTGGGATATAAACTCATTTGCTTTCTTTTTAATCTTGTTATCTAGTTATCTTGTTTTAAATTGGATTACCTGAGGCACTTTTTCTTGGCCTGAAAGACAGTGTAACTTTTTGGAGCCTATGCAGGTTGTGTGGCAACTACACGCTGAAGCTAAGACTCGATGTCAAGTCAATGCACACACCTTATAATTAGGAGTTGTATGAGGTACAACAGGAACATGTTGATTAATTAGCTTTAGAGCTAGATAGCGTATTTTGTCTTTCGTGAGGAGCTTTACCAGCTGCTATCCAGTGTTTCCAGTGTTTGTGCTAAACTAAGGTGGGTGGATATCAAATAAGATAGATTCAGGAGATCGCAAACTCATAGAAAAACTTATCTTGCCACGCTTCAAGTTATGCACTTGTGTCAGAACCAAAGTGGTTTGGACCAATCAGCATCCTATGAGGTACTACTGGCAGCTTTATGTGTGACAACAGTAAGAAGCAACTGTTCGAAAACAACAATGGCGGCTCCTGAAGAGGCTAGCGTAGATACGGCTATAGCATCAGAACAGGAGATTATATTCAATTGAAAGAAGAGCAAAGAACAGCATTGGAGGGTTTACTCAATGGAAAAGATATTTTCGCTCGTCTCCAGGAGTCATATAGTTTGTTGATTTGATTGGTTGAAGTTAGCCCATGACAGAAAGAAATTGACAAATGGTTGATCTAATCATCGGTCAAATATTTGTGAATGCCCTTTTCTGAGCAGTATCCAAGGGTGACTTCTGAGATGGAATCAATCTACTCATCTAACTCTCAGCAAGTAAATAAGTTCATTTTCCCACATGTTGAACTGTCTAAAAAGAAAAGAATAGACGAGGACAGTTTATATTCATTGCTTAGCATTATCGTCTTATATTATATTGTATGAGATATGACTTTATCGAGCCCTTGTTGGGGTAATGTACTGTTACATGGAGCTCAAGAGATTACAAGAGTCATAAGGAGGAAGGAAAAAGTGACTGAATGGGAGATAAAAATGAAACAAGACAAAGTGAGACAAAAATAGAAGTAGTAGTACAGCAATAATATATATTCTTATATTAATTATATCATATCTATAATTTCACTGCAATATATTTCATCAGATGACCTATTCACCCTTATTCCCATCTGTCCAGTGGACTTAACTTCATTTGCAAACATGTTGACTACATTGCATATCTATCAAGACACCTTCTTGATTGCTCTAAAGATTAGAAGATGCACTGACTTTCTAAAAGCTTCCTGAAGCTCTCCACTCTTCAGTGAACTTATGGCAAGTATAAAATTTCAGTAAAATTTCCAACAGAGGGGAACCAGTGCCTTGGCTAAGAGACAGTATAACAAGCTCCCCAAAGACAGCATTCTAGCATTTTCACAAAATGCAACAAAAAGGAAGCATTAAGGAAGACCGTTGAAAATATAGACTGTTATACGGGGCCAGTGTGTGCTTAAATAAAGCCCAAAGATTGGTCATTTGAGAGCCAAGCTGCGGGATAAAACTGAATGACTTGTGCTAGGATTTGGTTAGCTACCTAAGCCAGAACTGCTTTACTGTACTTCTACTGTGCTGCATGTGAGTGTACTGAGCGTGTTCGCTAGTGTCATCATTCATCAGAGCACTGCCAGCCACCTGCAGACCAGAACACTGGGAGGTAAGAGCAGTAGTGCCTTCCCATCCTCCACTAGTTTTTCAGGCTGTTCGGCTATTCACTTAGACAGAAAAACAGCGGGACCCTATGTCTGGCAATAAACTGCCTACTCAACTGCTCTCATTAACAAAATCATACCCACTAGGTGCCATAAATATATATATACATATATATATATATATATATATATATATATATATATATATATATATATATATATATATATATATATATATATATATAACTTGCTATAGCAGGAGGAAGGGCTGGGATACAAAAATCTACAGATCCACCTGTCCTCTGAGCTAAAATGATTTTATATTCTGACTGCTTCCTCGCCACGAGAGTTCAAAAGCAGAACATCGGATTGAAATGCAAAACTCTGCAGTGAAACGATATTTGAGTGCAGGCTCGTTTGGCATTCTGTGTTTCTCAGCACCTCACTTCCTGTTGATAGGTCAATTCCCACCATCAAAGACTCTATATACTGTGCCTGATGTAGTGCCTCTGTCCTGTAAAACATCCACTAACAAGCTTCCAATCTAAAATATCTGACAGGCATGGGTGCACATATGGACTTGCACGCGCTCATACTCAAACACACAACCGCTCACAAGCACACAACAGGTCGCAGGAAGCAGGTGTTTTCACATGCTGGAGGGAGGAAGGGGATGGAGCGAATAGGGGGCGAGAGGAGTTGATGAGAAGAAGAAAGGACAGTGGGGGAGAGAAAACTTGATCCAAAGAAAGGAGAAGACAGAGATGGAAGTGATGGAGGGAGGGGTGACGAGCGAGCTCTGAGGTCAGGAAGAGGGGGAGGCGGAAGGAGAGAGGGAACAAGGAACAAGTACAGGGAGTAAGGTGGTTGCATAATACGTGTATGTGAAGGAGGGTTTTCTCTGACGCTGCATGTGGTGTACCATGGAGCCAGGGAGGTCAGAGGCAGAAAGTTAAGCTAAATAATGTACACAAGAAGTGGCAGCTGCCAGAAAAATCCGGCCCATCTTTCACAGAGGCCTGCAGGATACATTCTAACTAGCAGAACTCTGTACAGGCAGTTAGCTTCTGTCTCATTATTTTAAGGCAGGGACAAAGTGACCAGGGCTGGAGTCATCTATCCTACTCAATCCTATTCAACTATATTATTGCAAATACTCAATTATTGTATATTTAGATGACAACAGTTGTCTTGTTTTGAATTTACTAAAATATAATGTTTTGAAAATTGCTTGAATCAAAAGTTGTTTCTACTTATTTCCCATTTGAAGGATCATTGTTCATCGTTAAAATGTGAAATCTACTCAAACAGCAACCAATCTTTAAGCAAATGTGAAAAAAGCCCTGGAAAAATATTTTATTGTAACAAAAAGCTGCCTGTAGTGTGTCTTTCAAATAATTTCACCAGGATGCTGCCTTTACCTACTCCTTTAGCTGAAGTCGGAATTGTATTTCATACCAATATTTCCAGATATTACAAAATGGTTCTTTCGTTCATTGACAAAGCAACAGAACATGATGAATGTTTACATTATTTGTGGATAATTTCAGAGTAAAGCAGATTGAGTGGGCATAGACAATTTATGCAAAACACACATGATCCCCAGGAAACCGCCAACAGATATTAGCCTGTATGAGATGACAACCCCTAATCAGCTCTGCATAATGTATTTGCACCTCGGATGAGTGTAAATACTTGCTATCTTAGTTTCCTCTGTTTTTTGGCCCCACTGTCAATGCTGATGACACCTGAACACGTTTTTAGTCTGCCTGAGAGCTGTCATCAATCATTTTTGAATGGTTGTAACACTTAAGTTATTAAATTTATCTACTTTAATGAAAATCTGTCATTAAATATCTTGTGTGGAATGTTTTCGGCCAATCCTACCATAAATAAGTTACGATCATCAAAAACTGGTGGCGGTGTGTATTGCAATGCACATGTACTGTGCATACGAACTAAACAGGGACCCATTAGTAAAAACGTTGCTTCATAGCACTATAAGTGGTCTGAAAATCCAGAGGGCAACTTTAAGTCAATTCAGATTCACTTAATAGGCCACACATTTGCCTCAATTACAAACAGATTTCAAATATAGGTGAAGAATATGGATCCAGGAGGACTCTTTTAGGTTGTTCCAGGTACAACTAAACAATGGCAGGACAGGGGCCTCACGACATCCTCTCTATAATGCAATGTATTGTACAGAATAATGAGATTAATGTCATACCAGTAAAGGCTACTGAATCTGTAAAAAGATCCAGTAAATACATAAAAAAAAGTACAAACACCAACACACATAATAGCTACAGTCAAAGTTTATAGTGGAATTAATACACACATAAAATCTATGTGAAAGATAGCTGTTACACATTTTCGCCTGTGGGCTGTCTGCACTAAGATTGTGCTGTCACATAATAAACGATCATTATATTATCACATTACCAAACACAAGGTGACATTCTTCTGCGTTGACTTAAGACCAGAAAAAGTCTTTACCCTAATATAAACCTGTCAAATCACCATGAAAACAAACAATGTTTTACTTTGCCACTCACCTAAGCAGCCTGGGAAAACATAACATAGTTGTGGTGATGATAGACAGATAAAAATACCGGCCCTGATGAGGTATGAAACAGAATGTGCAGCAAGAAAGCACACATTTGTACATGCATGGGCATGCATGATCTGACACAATACTGATGTGGAGATATTGTAAAACAGGATACACCAGTGAGTAAGAGAATGAACACACAGCACTTCTCCTCCAGTCTCTGGGAACATGCAGCCATCTGAAATAAAAGTGGAAATGGCTTTTGTAGGGAGCAAAGGAAACCCTCTCAATGGTTATATAAGAAAAAGGCCCTGAGCCTAGCTGTCTCGTTCCCTTAACACACATGCCACATAAGCATGGAGTTGCCAGCCTATGCATTCAACAACAACAACAACAACAACAACAACACAGGCGCACACACCTGACAGGCAGAAACCCATTCTTTGGAAGAAACAGCCTAGGGAGGCTCTGACACAACCACCTGCTCAGATTCAGTCAGCGGCACTACTATTTATCAGAGCCGCTGCATCGTACAAAACAGTATTAGCTGGTGGCTGCGGTAAGTCACAGCAGATGTGCGCCTGCACCTTGGCAGGGAAACCATGTTGAATGAACACTGATAAAAGATTCTAGGTCGCCTGTGGCTCAGAGTGCGGACTGTACATACATGAGGTTATTTTCAGGAATACCTATTCTCATGGTCTGTCTCACAGGGCTCTAAAATAAAGCCCAGGGTGAAGCGAATGCCACACATTCACAGTGTGTTTGACAGAGATATCACTAGCCGATGCGATTCATTCCTCACCAAATAATGAGGTCGTCAATGCAATGACTCACACACCCTAACAGATGAATTCTGAATCGGCAGGAGAGCATGTGAAGTGTGTGTGCGTGTGTGTGTGTGTGTGTGTGTGTAGAGGGGCTGAGGCCTCGGAGGCGGACACAAACAGAGACTATGCATATGTCGTTACATTAACATAGGAGCACTTGTGCCTATCGCATGTGTATTAAAGTGTGCTCATAAATAATTGTTCAGCTCGAATTTGTCCTCTTTGATCCCTGCCCTACTATTTCCCTTACTAGCCACTGCCTGCTGACTCATGCGTTCATAATAAATAGATAGCATTGCATAATATGATTATGACCAGACAGAGCTAGGTTAGCCCAAACTTAATCATATAAGATTTCTGTTGAAACTCTTAATCTGCGTGAAGTCCTTAATAAGACAGTCCCTCTTACTGACAAGTTGTCAGCGGAGCTTCGGGCACAGCATTAGTAACACACAGGAAACTGTCCTCTCATCTGCATAGGAATTAACAAAGACTGCCACCACTGCTAAGTGTTTGTTAGAGGAGAGGAGAGGAGAGGAGAGGAGAGGAGAGGAGAGGAGAGGAGAGGAGAGGAGAGGAGAGGAGAGGGCAGTGACTGGGGGGGAGGAATCCATTTAAATGAAAGGGAGAAGAGAGGCGTCAGCATTAGCAGTTAATCCACTGCAGTGAGAATGCTTTCTCTCTGCCTGCGGCCTCTAGGCTCCAGCAGTCATCCTGATAGGAAGACTGTAACAGACACTGCACCGTATCACAAACATCAGATCCGACCCTGACACGAGATCCATACCGAATAAACAATGCATGACTTACCAGAAATAAGACTGCAACACACAGATTTAAAGTTGAAGCATCACCTATCCACGTGACTGCTCTAAAGCTGCACTAGCATGTTATGTCATATTGTGCGTATACATTATATATAGATATATATTTATATATCTATATATAAATATGCTACCTCCAAGTCAAGATGCAGTCATAAATCCCAGCATTTGAGTCTGCTGCAAACTTCCCTTGCCATTTAAACACACACAAGACATTTCCAGTGTTATGAGTCCACGTCCCCTACCCCAGGGGAGGGCCACGACACAAAAGTGCACATACAAAGGGAGCATCTCTCTCTTCCCCTCTCTGTTTCTCTCCCACCCCTTTTTCTCTCACTCACCCACACACTTTCTCTATTTAGCTCACACTTAAAAAGGCTGCCTAAAGATAGAAGCAAGAAGATGAACAGGAGCCAGCAGAGTGTCATGGCAACAACGAGCAGTGGCTCACAAACACTATTTAGACCAGCAACGAAAAAAGTTATAATCAAAGCTGAAATGCTGTAGTATCACCTCCTCAAAGCTACAGTTTAGTTAATTTCAATGCCAAGGACGTGCCAGCGCTGAAATCCCCAGGGCTCATCATTCAACAGTTGAGTTAACTGCATATCTTGTGAAAATGGACTAGTTATTGGGCTTGAAATGCTGTGGTTAATCCTGTCTGTCTGTGTAAACAGTTTGAATTGAAGTCCACTGTAGAATAGCTAACCATCACTGTGAACACTCATTCTTGGATTATATTGATCTATCACATTCATCACAATATCATATTAAACATGTGCTCAAAGGTATTTCTTAACAAAATGAAAGAAAAAAATTTGGAGACTCAGAAGAGATTCAGTTGAGTATGATCAAATAATAGTGTAAGTGCTGTCAAGCCCTGTGCATTGAAGTTCTGTAGGTATAGATGTTGGACACAGCCCCAGAAATGTTCACTACTGTGTCAGGATGTTTCAGAGACACTCTGCATCTCCTTCCACGAGAATCCCCCCGAGGCCACTTGCACATCAAAGCACCGATTCTGAAATGCCTGGTTTCACTTCCTGAGTAGTCATACTCCAATGTACTCTGAAGCTAATTTTGCACAGCTGACAAAGACAAGTTACACTTTCTCATAGATTCCTACATGACAGGTATACGAAAACGATTTAATGTCATTCCTTTTTTTTTGCTGCTGTTGAATTCAGTACACTTGTCTGCGTGTGTGTTCTCATCAGATTAAAAAAAACATCTGATATGTTGGGTGGTCCGATTCAGGATGAGTAATAGCCCAAGAGTACTGGATGACATTAATCTACATGGCCACCATCTTCACGGATCAGTTGCTTCATTATCTGATGAAACATTGACCGGTGCTCTGTCATCTCCATATTAGTAGCACCAGTGAGAGGTTATTTATCAGTCATAGTCCTACTCCATTAAACATCCTATTATCTCATCTGCATCTGCTCACATGTGCGATAGGTGAAGCAACTCAGTGTGACGCACGTGGGTGTATGTGTGTGTGCGGGTGTGATAGGCCTTTAATATCACATATATCTAGCTGTGAAGAAATATTCTAAATTCAAAAATATAAATGAATGGATTGAGTTGAAAAAAACAAACAAAACAACATCTCAGATTTGATTGTGAAAATTACTACTTGGTTCGGGAAAATGCAGCATGATGCCAGCCATGATGATGGCTGTCTGCCCCGCTGTACTGCATTAACTGCAAGATGGACAGGAGTTATACATACAAAGTCACTACCGTTAAATGAAGAGTAAATTAAGGTCAAGCCAAAACGATGGAATAATTCAGAAATGAATGATGATGATGGCAGAGTTCACAATTCAACCTAGCTGTCGATGAAGTGATTTGCACTCAGAGAAATCAACAAAAATTTGGTCAGTAGACATAAAATTGCGGGACCCCCGGAAAAGCTGCATGCAAGCCATTTAAGCAACAGTTGCACTATTATGCTATTGAATAACATGTCACATGTTACCAACTACTCCTTTGGTCTCACTCTCAGAGGCAGTGCATTCTCAGTTCTCACTCTGGAAACAACCACAGCTGTGAGTGAGTGAGAGAGACAGAGAGGTCTACAGTCTTAAAATGTTTCATGGTATGGGACATTATTTATTATCTTATTTTGCAATGTGTAGGCATGCCAATCTGTTAAAAGGCATGTTTATGTTTAACTACATATACCTTCACAAGTAATTATGCCTCTCATTGCATGGGTTTGCCCTCTTAAGGACATCATTTGCAAAAAAATAATTACCTAATTGACTCCAACCCATGTGTTTTTTTAGAAGAAGTAATAGAACATATTTCTTGGCCTATTTTTGACAGCCCTGATATATAGCGGTCACAGCTCTTTCTTTCTGTGCAAACCTGATGATTTTAATGAATCCCTCTAAAGGCCATGAAATCCTGACAGAATGGTAAGTAAAATCAATCTGTATTTATGTGTGTGTGTTTATGAGTGGTGTGTGTTTTACTCACAACGTTGACCTGCAGTGGTTCTGAACCAGGTCTCAAGAGCCTCCTCCTCCTGCAGCTACCAGAGCCTCCAGACCGCAGACGCACCGACGATGACGACTGACCCATGTCTGCAAGGACAGACACATGCAGACGGGCGGGTAAAGCGATCAATTTTACAAACACACATCAATCACCAGTCTGCATATTAATGCTGAAAAAAAAATATGCAATGGTACCTGAGGGAGGCAGGAGCAGCGCCAATGCAGCTAGGGCACTGGGGGGCAGCGGAAGGGAGCGGCACCGCTGGAGAGTCACCCTGAGTGGGGGCTCTAACGGTGACACACCCGGGGGGCGAGACAAGGCCTAGAGGGTACTGAGTAGTTAGGGGATCTTCTATATTCCATACAGAGTTACTTTGATGCACATGCTCGCACACACAAGGTTGATTGCACACATTCCTCTGCCCTTCAAGTAAAAAAAAAATAAAAAAATCTTCCATACTGCCTTGTTCCATTTTTTTTGTTGCACAGAATTTAAGTATTTCACATTCAGCAAGTCTATTCTGGTGCATTGGTCGGTGTGCATGCCCCGCAGCAAACCAAGAGAGACTATACATCATGCCAACCCGGCGGTCTCTCAGGTTAAAATGAACTGACTCTGAGTTAGGGCAACGAGAGGTAGAGCTTATGGGAGCGATGAGGCAGAAAATTGGCCACAGAGAAAGACTGAGAGTGAGGGAGAGAGGGAGAGAAGCCACAAAAAAAGAAAGAAAGAATGAAAGAAAGAAAGAAAGACAGAGAAAGGGTGAGCGAGAGAGAAAAGGAGAAATAAAGGGAGCGAGGGAAAATGAGCTGAGGGAAAAGCAGCGTCCAAAAATACTGGCCTCTATAAATGGGGCAGAGCATGCATGCATTGTTGCAGCTAACAGTGAGTGGTATAAATACTGGGTTAGTACTGGGCTACCCTTCAAAGTCTGTAGTGTGTATTTGATTCATTATGGACATTATGGCTATATTCATCAGTGAGTTGAAGGCTACCACTGAGACTGTCCACCTACTTTCATTTTTTTCAACATCGTGTTATACTGTACAATCATGTCTACTATATGTTAGGGCTGCAACTAATGATTTTTTTTAAGTGTTATTAACTAATGATTATTCTGTTGCTTATTTTCACTGAAAATCAATAAATTGTTAAGTCAATAAATTGACAAAAAAAGGAAAAATGCTCATCACAATTTTCCAGAGCCCAAAGTGATATCTTTAAATTGCTTATTGTGTCCAACCAACTGTCCAAAACTCAAAGACTATTTATCATCATAAATGAGAAACAAATCCACACATTTAAAAAGTGTTGGCCTGAAAAATTACTGAAACAATCAACTGATAATCAAATAGTTGACAATTAAATTTCTTTCAGTGGACTAATAGATTAATTGAACAACAGTTGCAGCGACTCAAATATAAATGCATTTTCATCCCTATAATTGATTATGTGACTGCTTATTTGTCCTTTTATGTCTGTGTTTGCTTTCAGGGAAATTATGCATAAAAGCCTGTGTTTGTCATTTGACATCTTACTCTGTGGTGCAGCTCCGTGGACTGCGTCTCCCTAGTAACACTGGTCTCTATGACAGAGCAAGGCCTGGAGCGTGCAGCTGTCCGTCTCTGCCCTGGAGAGTGATGCATGGTAGGGGCAGGCCTGCGTCTCCGTCGACACAGTGAGCCAACCTCACTATAATGGTTGTAGAGATCTCGGTCGGGATTGGGCCTCCACAGGTCCAGTACAGCTGAGGCCGGGCGAGGACGAGGGCACCGGGGCTTGTGAGGTACAGAGGTCTTCTCTGTGCTAGAGTGGGACACAGCTGGGCACGGCTGTCTTACACTGCAGCCTGTCTGGCTGGCAATCTGCTCACACAGCTGTGATTGGCACAGATACTCAGCAAGTTTGGCCCAGATAAAGGTGCAACATTTTATTTCTTGTGCAGGGGATTAGAAGGAATGTCTCAATAGATACATCAAAATATACCTGATGATTCCTTCTAGAAGGTTATACTAACTATGAGCTCACGTTCCTAAAGGCAATGCATCAGGTAGTGAGCCACAGGTGCCAAGACTGCCCCTTAACAGCAGTTACATTTCAGAACACAAGAAAAAAATACAACTGTCAGGTAGATAAAATTTGTAAACAGTTGGTGTTGAGGGAGGTGGATTTTTTGGGACTCATCATTTCTCCTAAATTGTTGCAGCACTGCATGTTAACACCCTTCCCTAAACACAGATTCCCACAGCCCTTGCATAATAAACTCCTATGAAAGTGTGCTGAGTATTGGAGATGTCACATCTCATTCTGTCATTAGGAATTGTGGCTAACATGTCCTGACTCGTTGGTGTGACTAGGAGGGCGATGACTAATGCCTCCACTGGAGTGAGGAGGGAAGGGTGCCGTCATGAGGCACAGACGTCACAGAGCTGTAGGGCCACCGCAGTCACACACATGGGCAGCTTCGTGGGAAACAGGGTTTCCTCACAAGCTACTCTCTCCTTGCTAAGCAGGAAAGGACAAAGTCCCGATATGTTGTTGTCTACTATTGTAATTACTGACTGTTTCCTCATCTCTCCAACAGATGGGGCAAAAGGACAACTGTAGAGTAGTTGCCTGAGTCATGTCCTCGCAGGCTGGTTCTGTTGAATGTTTTTGTTTCTCCCTGACAGTTAATGAACCACACCTAGGACTTATACCAAGAGTACATGAGTAAGAGCTTTGGGACCATTTATGGTCGAGTTTGCTGTTGATGATTTTAAGAAGCAAAAGAATGGCCATGGTTAAAACAGTTACATAAATGATATTTTGAGAATTAATTACATGATGCATGCCTTTGGCAATGTTAATGATGTGGAAATAGCCTGCAATGGAATGTGGTTATGGCATAAATGTGAGACATATTACACATGAATATCTGAACACAACAGTAGTTTAGCAACACAAAGGACCAGCTTGTTTAACAAATACATTTATTCAAATCCAGTAGCTGGTAATGAACACAGCTCATTTTGTATTTAAAGTCACATACCTTAAATATTTCCTCTGTGGAATCTGATGCTGGTACACTATTGGTTGTGCTCTCTTTATCACCTTGTTGTGATTGGACATTCACATCCTGTATCTGGTGGGAGTCAGGTGGAGCATCCCTGGAATCCTGCTCATTTCCTGTCTGTCCCTCTACCTTTTCCTCTTGACAGAGACAGTTTAATGGATCCCTTTCAACCTCTGCTCCTGTTTTAGTCTCTGTGTTTGGACTTGACTGGGAGATATGATTCTCTACTATGGCTGTTGACCTATGGTTTGTCTCTCTGTCTAAATGTTCATCTGTGCCATTAGAACTCTTAAGGCCATTGACAGCTGGGGGCTCTGAGCATGCCCTGAAGGCTTTCAGGACCACCTTAGGGGATCGTCCAACTGTCACAGGTGCTGGAACCTCGCTGTCAAAGCTACTGGAGTGTGAGGGTTTAGTGGTCACTGGTGATGCTGGAATAGGCAGGGATTT
Source organism: Diplodus puntazzo (assembly GCA_963678695.2). Taxonomy (NCBI): domain Eukaryota; kingdom Metazoa; phylum Chordata; class Actinopteri; order Spariformes; family Sparidae; genus Diplodus; species Diplodus puntazzo. The sequence continues at coordinate 18,141,432 of OZ023158.1, read as the reverse complement.
TGGAAGTCCGTCACTGTGGAGGGTCAGGGACACACTGTGAATGTTGTCCACTGTGCGCTGTGGGGCCCGTGGGGAGCTCATCTGAGTGCTATCCCCCTCCGGAGGAGTGAAGGAGTGGGATGTTGTCCGCCATTTTCTGGCCGTCTCTGCTACACTGTTGAAAAACTTGAAAAGCCCACCAAAGTGGCCCTTGGTGTCAGAGTGTTTGGGGGGTGGTGGTTGAAAGTCTCTGACACTCTCAAAGTCAACAGAACCATAGTCTGATTCCATGGTCTTGTCGAAAGAGTGAAGCTCAGAGTCAAAACTCCTCTCTGAGTACGCAGGATTGGCCTTCCCCAAAAGGGAAATCCTCCTCAGGTAACTCCAAACATCTTTGTGCCTCCTCCCTCTCCCCTGGTGGGTGCTCGGGCAACCTTTAATCCCAGGCTCTTCACAGCCTGCAGCTGTTTTATTACAGTTGGTTGAGTTGTTGTGGCTTCTTTTAGTATAGCAAACTCTTTCTGGTGGTTTACAACCATTCTGAGTCACAGCCTCTCCTAACACAGTGGGCTGGTGGCTGTCAATAGGAGCTGTGAGGTCAATGTCTTCAAACGAGCAGTCAAATTCTGCCGTGTAGCCAGCATATGAATGCCTCTTGCCACGGTTTTTAAGTGTGCCCCTACTGGACTGCTGCGGAGTGCCAATGCTGTGGCAGAAAGACTCCTCATCCACCAAGGAGCTGCCGAATTTAGCAGTGGACAGTTTCCCCGTCTTTCCTCTAAACACAGAGGGAGATTTAAGCTTCTTGAAAGAGCGGACTTTGTCGGCAAATGAGAGTTTAGGGATGGAAGCCTCCCCTGGCAGGATCATGGAGTGGGGTCTGCGCTCCAGCTCTGAGGCAGTTCTCTTGCGGTTCAAGATCTTCCAGATGCCCCCTGTAGCACGGGGCCTCCGGTTGACCTCCTGTCTGTCCTTGACAGGGGTCTGAGGAGAGGCAGCCTGGGTGACTCCCTGCCCATCTGCAGACCCTGGCCCAGTCTCCTGAATATAAACACTGCTCGTCTCATTCTCCACATCCAGAGAAACATTAAACACTCGGTTGACAAACCCATTAGGGTTGTTACTCTCAGGGGCAGGGTTGTCTGTCTGTTCCATCCTCTCTCATTCTACAGTGTCAGCTATCAGCTCCGATGGACATCATGTCTCGGGCCTTCCTCTCTCTCTCTCTGTAATACCTGGAGGAAGAAAACCACATTTTTATTCAGGACTTTGACATTAAACTTACAGCCTACATTTTCATGCCATGCTTATTCTGTCTTGCTTGTAAGTATGCCAAATGTATCATGTTACATATTCTCAGTGGCAGGCGAGCTGCGTTTTTTTTCTACATGGGAGGTCAAACGTTCAAGAATAATAGACATGTAGTGCTACTTGAACACTAAACCACAGTGAGAGCATCAGAGGTCTCATTTTGTGATTCTCAGACAAGGGCTTTTGTACCATGAGTCAACAGTCACAAACACCCACCGCCCCCCATATTTGATCCACATTATCCAAAGTAATTATTTGAGACACAGTCCCCCATCCACCATTTAAACCAGGAGGCTGTGTTGTCATGGAAACACTGGTTATTTCAGGCCATTCTCCGGCTGTGACATCATCATAGCTCAGACAAGCTTTTGAGGAACAAGGAGAAAGATGCTGGCCAATCGCTACACAACTACATGTTAATTACCCTCCATGTAAGAATCCATTTAATGTATAGAAGCCTCGTGAATAAATGGGGATCTCCAGCATTAGATTTGTTGTGTTTCATTCAAGCTGGCCTGTTTGTATAATATCACAATTTCATTTGTACCCTTTAAAGAAAACTATTAAAAGAGAGTACTCAATATAAAAACGTAAAAATGTCAGTTCATGAGGATAGTACTAATTTTTGCATTAGTATTTGTAAGCATTAAATCCATTTTAACCATTTAATGTTAAATATAAAATGTGACGTCTCTTTAAGATTACAATTACTTTTGATTGTTCGCTAGTCATAAGGGCTGGTAGATATGGTCATAATGGTGTAAACTTTTATACATGTTAAATATATGTATACTTATACGTATGTAGCTATTTTTGTTGTTTTTGGCTTCCATAGACTGTCACAAGCAGCCCAGTCTCCCTCTGCAGTTTGCTAAAACTGACTCAGAGTGGCAGACAGGGTAAGTTAGCTTCTTGCTGGGCAGGCTGGGCGTCTGTCAGTTAGCATTATGTCGTTTTCTTTGGGCGTCATTAAAATTGACGCTAACTTTCCAGTTAAGTAATGTAATTTAGTCTTTAGCGCAAACGTGAACTTCAAAATGTGAGCCGAATTGACCGTCTGTGTGAGTTAAACTAATTAATAACTTATCAATAACTTTCATGTCGACTTGTAAATAATAACAAATAAATAAACGTATCTCTTTTGACCGCTTCAGTGAGCCGTTAAAGCTAACAAAGTGAACTTACCCGCAGAAAAAAGAACGTCCCGTAGACGCGTTGTGCTGCAAGTCAATGAAAACAGCGTCTTTAACACCGGCTCGACATATTCACCGCTGCTTTGACGGGTTTAACTTAAATCCATGAGTAAGGCAGAAGTTATGTTGCGGACAGCGACTCCCTCGTAGACGCTCCTTGTGTTTTCTTCTTCTTGCCCTCTAAACTAAACTTGGGTCCGCTATCATGCAAGTTAGAGAAAACCCCCGGAGTTAGGATAGACCGGTGAACTCTTGCCCTGTAAGCTCCTGCAGACGCCGACACTCTGATATGTGATAATGCTCTCACGCAGACAGCGAGCGACACACACCCTGCACGCACACACACACACACACACACACACACACACACACACACACACACGGAAAGACACTGTAATTATGTTTGATTCAAACTGTTATGTCTAACAAGTTTAGAGCAGAGTTGTGTATATATATACAGTATATGTATATGTATATATATATGTATATATATATATATATATTCACACACACACACACACACATATATATGTGTGTATATGTATATATATATATATATATATATATATATATATATATATATATATATATATATATACATATATATATATATATATATATAGTATATACACACATATAGACTAATATTAATATAATTTTAACCTTGGAATGTTTACGGTGCTTTTAATCCAATTTTCCTTTCCTTGACTAGCCTATAATCCCAATCTATTATTCATGGCCACTATAGTATTATTATTACACTATATTTTTTTATGTATACTTATAGTTTTTTTCCTTTTTCTATCCCATTTGTTGGATGGGTTTATAAAGAGACACTTACATATCTCCTGAAAGGAACATCAGTGAAAACAAGTGATTGACTGAACTCTGGTCTCCGTCGCTGATCCTCCTTTGGGATTTGCGTTGAATGTGAAAATCCTTCTATTGAAATGACACAATGGGGGAGAGAGAGCTCGGGGGGGGGACCGAAGGAATTCACAAAAACCAAGCAGCTCCAGAGCGCTGCTGTAGCTGTGGAAGAGGAGATGGTGGAAGAAGGGGGCCTAAATTTAAACATTTCCTCTTTGTCCTGTTTTGGGCCCATTGTCATCGCATGGCGTTCTCCCTTCTGCACAGGAAGGAGTGGATCTGACATCAACGCTCTCGGGCTGACAATGCCAGGAAGTCTGTCTGACTGTATGTAAATATCTCTATGTGTCCACGCTTCCCTTGCTCTGCCCGAGGAGCCGCTCTCCTCTCCCTGGCCCTCTCTGCCCGGAGCAGCTTTAGGCACTTGAGGTTGTAGTAGTAGCAGTAGCAACATGGTGATTTACATGCTACACTTCCCCCATAACTCATCCACAACTGTCACTGCGAATTACAGAAACCTCATCGTCGTATGACCTCTGTTCTGATGGAGCATCTTTCGCACATATGTAGACCTAACCCTAACGTGGTATATACATATATATATATATATATATATATATATATATATACACACATATATATATATAATATTTGCCTATTTGAGATTATTCTGCGTTGTTTTTTGTTATTTTTCTCCTCACAGTTTCACGTTGACTTACTCCTTCGCTCCCCTTCCCTTGCTTCTTCCCTCCTCACCCTTACTCACTCACTTCCTCACAACACCAAGCAGTCTTCCTGTTGTCCCCCCCACCTCCACGTCCTCCCCGTCAGACATCCTGGCTCAAACATGCCATAATGCTTCGGCTCAGATCTAGCTCATACAGACATAAACGCTTATCTTTTTGAAATATAAATTCATCCAAACAGCACTTCGTATGAATGACAGAAGGCGTGGGGGGGGGGGGAGAAAGAGGGTGATGAATGGAGGGAGACAGATTAGAGATTTATAGGCTCTCTACCAGCTGGGCCTGTGTCTGAAATGATAAGTTTTGTTGACGTTTGGCAAGCTGCATGCATTACAGCGAGTTGACTTTGCTGCTTATTTACCGTGAGTGTTGAACACTCCAAACAGAGCTCTTTGAAATGATGTCATTGGCTTCTCATTTTCAGAACAATCGACCTCTTCCTCCTCTTCCTATGACACGGTCCCTGCTGGTGGGTTTGGTGGAGATTACTGGAGACAAACACTTGTTGAGTTTGGGCCCAGCTGTAATTATTTCGCCAGTCTTTGTTAAAGCCGCTGAGTGAAAACAGGCTGCCGTGGAAAAGCTGGCCAGACAGGGAGGGAGGCGGGGGGGCAGATATGTTGTGATATCAAATGAAAGGCTTACTGAAGCCTGGGAACTGGATTCGGGAGGTGTTACTCGTGTGAGAGCAGCTGGGAGTTGAGTCAAATTTTGTTTTAAGTGCAGGTGTTTGGGAACATTGAGGCCGAAACACTGTGTAGTTGTATAATATTACTGCGATCCCTGAGATGGGGAGATTGCTGAGTTAAGGGGGATTCGGATGATGCTGTGAGCATGTATGGCTCCTTGTCAAATTGTGCTACACACTTCCGCACACGCACATTAACATTTCTGCCCACTTGTGGTATTAAATATGCCCAGGTAGTCCGCTGCCTCCTGTTGTAGCAGAGAGTTTGAATTACACTGGCATTCCTGACATTCCCTCTGCACTGACCTGCATACTTCTCTAGCCTGGCCGCACATGGCACTATCCCTTCAACACACACACACACACTGGAGCCCATCCTCACAGTTCACAGACACTTTGATCTTAACAGCAATCAGTTTGGGGATAATCAATCAGTTTGAGTTTGAGCTCTCACACACATGGACACACAATTACGTACCAGCTCACATGGCACACACATGGTCACCTGGAATGTGTGAAACAGCTCTGATGGGAAAGTCTCTGTGAACTACTCAGTGAGGCTAGCAGCCATCTTGGAGGCAGTGAGAGGAACTTGAAGAGAAAGAAATAATGAGAGGGACAGGACAGAGGGAGTGTGTGTGTGTGTGTGTGTGTGTGTGTGTGTGTGTGTGTGTGTGTGTGTGTGTGTGTGTGTGTGTGTGTGTGTGTGTGGAGCTTTCAGCCATTATCGGGATGAATCTGAAAACAGGAAGGGGGGTTCCATTAAACAAGACGAGCGGAAGACAACCACAGTTCTACTTCCTGTTTTAGAGCAAGGGAGGAAACAGCAGATTTTTTAGGAATTCAAATCAGAATCAACACTCCGGAAAGAACATCTTTATAACACTCTTGTTTGGACCGAATTATTAGCATCTACGTGTACTAGCGGCCTTATTCGTGCAAATGTTGCTGTCAGAAGCGCGAGCAGGCAGATGTTTATCCCCCTTCTGTAACTGTGTGATTGTTTATCCGGCTCTGTATCTTGCTGTACAGGCCTTGGGCTGACTTGGCCGAGTTTGTGGGTCAGCAGCAGTGACAGAAAAAGCAGCCGGCGCACACAAAACATCCGCTCATCTGGATGCTTCCACTTCTTTCGGAGAGCAAAGTTTCTGATCGGGAAAACCCAGGGGACGGGGGTGACTAAGGGTGGGATGGCAGTCAGTATAGGAGGAGAAATTTAACCGAGGAAGAACAAAAGGAGTTAAAACTTTGCAGATTATCTTGTGTCTTCTCAGCACAATGTGTCACTATCGCTGAGAAGAGTTAATGGCTGTGCTCTAAGGCACAATTAGTATTAGTGTGTTAGTCAACTGGCATTCCTCTCACTGAATCATCAATGAGGAAGTTGTCTGTTTTATCTCCTTGATGAATGTTGACCTCTGACCACATCATTGTGTCTGGTCAGTGTCCTCTGTGCCGGCCAGGATGTGAAAATAGTGGATCGGGCAGCCCCGTTTTTTAATGGAGATTGAGCAATAGCCACATTATTAGGCCTATTATTTATCACTGGATATAATCCCTCCCTCCATCCTTCTCTATCTCTGTGTCCTCGCTACAGCTCCTTCACCATGTCCTAGTTAGAGGCAGAGGGATATGGGTGGTTAGTGCGAATCTCTCTTCTCATCCTCATTCTCAGAGAAGTAGCTAAAACAGAGTGAGGCTTTGGTTTCATAACTTTACATCGTGGTTTAATATTCTGAACAAGTAGCACAACCAAATTATTCATTCACGCAAAATCCTGAGATGACAGTCTTTCTCCAAACGAATTACCAAGGCATTTCATATTAATACCATGGTCATTTTAAGGTTGTACAAAATAAAATGACACATATTGAATTATAATTAGATAGTCCAGTTTTCACAGGACATTTAAAATCATTAAAATGGTCAAACATTACTGACCAGAATTCAGCATTGAGCATCCAGTCCTGGGAAGAAATAATTTTCTGTGTAAGCTATGGACAGGTCTTGCAAGTCTAAAAATTAAAGCCAATGCACAAATGCCTTAAAGAAAAAGAATCACCCAGTCATTATACTACTCTACTTCCATATCAATGGAAAGTTAGGTCAAGTTAGTCCGCACAACATTTCTGGAGCATCAAGGCAACATAGCATTGTAGCGTTCTACTAAACACCTGAAGTAAATAGGGATTTATTTCAAATAAACCAAAAACAAAAAAAGAAATTGGCTCCATACAGCTCGTCTGATATTGTCCACCAGTCTCTGGAAGCCCTAAGATCCAAAATTTATTTTAAAAGATGTTATCAACACATAGTCATGCTTATGCTTTCAGCTTAACCATGACAAGTATGGTTTGAAAAAGGAGTGTAAAAAGACATATCTTTGAATCAATTTGTGATCTCTGAGCTTTTGGATGAGCCATATGGAGTGATTTCATAGATTTTATTTTTTGGAGGAAACTATCTACTTGAGTCGTTTAGGAGAATTCTGTAATCCTGTTTTTCTGTGAAGCTCCAGAAATGTTTGGTGGACTACAATACATACACTTTTCATTTTTGGGTGAGCCTTTAAATCTGCAATTCTTGCTATTGGCTGGCAAGGGGCAACCACACTGGTTTAAAAAAATAATTCCTTTTCTATGTAAGCCTGAAAATGACCCTACTTCATTAGCTCAGTTAACAGGTTTCTGATGAGTTGATGGTCTCATCATATGGTTCAAGTCTTCTGGATACACCATGATTTTGGTGATGGTCCCATTTAGAGAATATTATACGACAAAGCAGGGTATGCTATAGGACGTGACTACCCTGTGATTGACAAGTCGCTACCACAGCTCGTCTTCAGGTCCAACAGTATCCATTCCAGCGCCACCCTCTTGTCCAAATATGGTCACTTCTGGCTACAAATAACTGGGCTGTGAACAGTTATAATGCAGATGCTTGAAAACAGTACTCCACAAAACAGTGGGTGATGTCACAATGGGCCTACACTTGGTTTAAATGCCTAAATGGCCAGGCATTAGAATACTAGAGACCAATATAGGTATTTTCTTTGTCACAATTCACAGATAGGGCTCTTTTGGATCTAAATATGTTAAATGTGTGGGGGCTACAATTTGGAAGGGTTCATGAAGTGAGAAGCTGTTACCGTTGTTATCTTTACTCTGTTGTCTTATTATTATCATTATCATCTGAAATTAAAAGAGGACATATGGTATTTTAGTAAAAAAAAAAGAAAAAGTGCTTGCCCTATTTGTATAATAATCTTCTTAGCTCAATTTGCATCTCATAACTTTCTCGCAACTCTGCAATGTAGCAGAGGCATAATGGTCCTTGTTGTTCATGAACCACTATGGAAATGAGTTGTTTTCATTCCGTGTCGTTATGCAAAACACCTAGTTTGTGTTTCCGGCTATTTATAGTTTAGTTTATATTGTTTCATTTTGTATTTTATGTTCTTGTATGTCCATGTCTTACTGGAGTTGTGTACTTAGTTATAGTCTCCTTCTTTTCTCTTTATCTTTCGTTAATATTTCCACATTCACATTCATATTTACATCATAAGTGTGTAATATATAGGTTGTCTTAGGACAAAATTAAACCAAAGAAGCATGTCAAAAAGCCTATGTTCTGTAGTTTGAATGTACTTGATCTGTTCTGAGTGTGCACCTCTCCCCGCCATCCCGATCAACCCCCGGTGTCTTCAAACACACGCGCACACACTTAGATCCTCTCTGTTAGGCTGATGTAACTGCTTGTACAGGTTGTTAGACTTGCCTAATATCCCAAAGCAGAAATCCACTCAGGTGAAGAGAGACATCTAGAGGAATCAGCTGAAACAGTTTTCTTAATTTATTTACCAACATGGTTCAAATGACTTTTAATTCACATGTCCAATTCGCTGCATGTCTTTGACCACAGAATACACAAAAGGATTTCTGCATAGGATGCTGCCTGCCATTAAAAACATGCTGCCACTCAACTTAAAGCTATGGACGAAACTGTCTTTGCACCAGTGTGCAGTTGAGGGCCTCCGCCACATGATGGCACTCTGGCTCTTCCAAATGACACCCATGTGTCTTGCCAGTGACAGAGTGGATTACAAGACAATCCTTTATTATTAAAAATCTGATATAGTGTGCATTTGAGAATATTGTCTATTTCAGGAGTAATACCACACAGGCAAATCCAGGTTCCAGGGGAATCAAACTGATAGAGTGAAACCGGAGGAATTGATCTAAAATGATGAAATGAAATTGACCAAATTTGCTGGGAGAATTTTAATTAACTACCAGCGTTCTGAAATTTAGTTCAGTCTCTCATTGGATTATTGGTAGCTGTTAGATAGGTCCAATAAGAAACTGCTACCAAACCTGATAAAGGGCTGTGATTGTGCTCTGCACTATCTGAAACCTGAATTTAGGCATAGTATTAGTGGCAGAGATACCCTAAGGCTCCTCTCTCCGTGATGAAGGTGTAGTTACAAGTGCTGTAATTCCATAGAAAAGACCAGCCATACGTGATACCAGGAATCCTCTCCATTGGGATTCAGCCTTTAGCCGTGTGTCAATCAATGGACCATGGTCATACTGCTGAAGCTGTGACCGCAGATACATTTTTTGAGAGAATGTGCCTCGGGCTAAAAAGTAATTTGGTGTGAAAGTAAAGAATTAGACCTCGGAGATGTGGCTAGCATTAAAGTTAGATGTGATTAAAGCTACAGGCATCGATTGGATCTCTGTTACAAGGTACCGAGCCTCGGGATGTTCTGCAGAATGGTGGAATCGCTCCATTCAATTTCATGATTTTCCACTGTAACACTGTGAGATGATTTCATTTGCTTTACACATTTGCAAAGAGGTTCAGTCTAAGAAAGAGGTGAAGAAAAAAAGAGCACTATCGCACACTTTTGCTGGCCAGTTCCATAGGAGCGGCAGATGCCTAATTGATACAAGTAAGGTAAAGGCTTGGTTTAAATTAATAGCTACAACTCAAGTGGAACTTTCTCATTTATTATTCAGTGAAGCACATCGTCCTTGCTTAAAGGCCTTCAGAGGCAAGATAAGAGGCTTTTTAATCTCTGTATGGGAGACATACATCTGTCTCAGCCCTCAATTCCAATCAGTCAAAACGAGGTGAAACCAGTAAAGACAATGTTCTCTTGTGTTCGGCGTTTTCATCCATCTTACCTGCACGTTCATTTATTTATGTGTGCTTATTGAGAGTACAGAGTATGCGGGGAGAAAAAGAGGTATCCTGGTTATTAGAGGGAAAACTGTTGAAGAGGTTAGAGCCCAGCACTCCAAGCTGAAGCCACTTTCGCTTTCATGTTAGCAGCTGTCCAAGCCCAAAATGGCCAATTACCATCATTTCTCTGCTGGTGGTGGTAATGTTAGTGAGATAGTCAGAGAGAGAGGGGGATAGGGAGAGAGAAAGAGAGAGTAACGCTGAGGGAATCGGCAGCAGATGAGGTAGAGGCAGCTGAGATAAGCCATAAAATAAAAAAATAAAAAACATATTTCCACGGCATGGAAATCAGACAACATCGACCATGACAGAAGGTGAATCCATCATCTGCAAAGGAAATAGATTCAATTAGATGGGTCCTTCTGGTGCATGAATATAAAAAGAGATTGTTTTTATGGTAATAATGATTGCAATTGCAATGTCTCTGAGTCCTTTCACGTTGATTATTTAGTGTAAATAAGCAGAGAAACATGTAGCGACAATGTACATGAATAAGCACACATAAATACAAATGGACAAAGGAAGGAGGAATGAGGAAAATAGGAAAAAGGGAACGAGAGAAACAATCGTGCGGTATCTTCACATATTCGAGTCTGTAAGCATGCATGTGTTATTGTTATTGAGAGTGAGATGAAGAGCGAGTTTCCCCCAGAGACTCCTCTACTGATCTGTGTCTCAGTGTTTCAGTCTGATCTTTGCCAGGAGGTAAATGCTGCTGGAGCTTGAAAGACTGCATGCGCATTATTTCTTATGGGAAATATATGATATTCACTTAGCAACAGAATGATGTTTTTATCATGCTTTCTCACAGCTTAAAAAAAACTAATCAACGTGAGCAGATCCGAGTCAGACACCGTGAATGCTTAAAAAGTAAATACATATCGCTGGATCATTTTTCAACCAGTTTTTCTTATAATCTCTCCTGGAACATGTTGCTTTACAGCTCCTCATCACACCTCAACCAAGGGCAAGGTCCATCTGAAAGAGGTGGCATTTCTCGCTTATGTTCGATGAAAGTTTGCCACGTGTCTCTTTCATCAAGGTTGATAATGAAGCACGTAATAGTACATGTGGGTGACTTGTGGTGGCCGCCACTGAAAAGGAATAGACTGTTTTCTGACCTTTCATTCGACTGGCTAGACCTTACCAATGGTTTGGCGGATCAATATCAGACTGTCTTGTCCGACAGAAAAGAAAGAGACACAATTTTGTTGACAGAGTCTGATGGAGGCGTTAAGGTGAACAGTGGCAGAGGGGTTTAAAAACACCTGTATGGGGAGAGTGACGATGCTGAGACTGGAGGGAAATGGCACCGCTGAGCTAAATGATAATATTACTAAACGAGAAAGGAAGAAACATTTAACCAGACAAATTTTCTGTTCGCTTTTTTGCTCGTTTACAAGAAGCCCATCGTCCTCCACGGTTGCCACGATAAGTAATCAAGCACTTCACATGCTGAGTTTATTTTCATTTGATTAATTCTAATGCGCCTGTTCTCAGCCTGCGATGATAACAATGAGGGTTGCATGTCTCACTGCCTCCATCTGTCCAACCAAAGCATGTCTGGGAACACAACATCACCAGAACACCAGAACGGTTAATCTGCCTTATTTACTTCTCCCAATATGGCTGCTTTGTCACACACATCGTTTGTCCTCCAGGATAAATATTTCCCCAGCGTTTGGTGCACACTAAATGTTGATTTATCCTCAGCCTGTTAAACTGGCCAATCTGCATATGGCGTGTTTGTGTTTTGTCAGGATGCAACCACTGTGACAATATATACTATAATTATCATCTAAGTGTGACAGCAGAGCTGGAATCCATTCATTGGTCTGCAGAGACCTGTGTCTATGTGTGTGTGTGTGTGTGTGTGTGTGTGTGTGTGTGTGTGTGTTTGAGAGAGAGAGAGAGAGTGTGAACTGAGTTGTCATATTGTTGCTGTGTATTGAAGATGTCTGGTCAGACAAAGGGCTGATTTAATAGAAGAACAATTTAATGTTGTCTAGTTTCATTGTAATGAACAAGATCTGGACTCATTTTGTTCTCCTCAAAGGAGAGAAATAAGCGGGGAGTCAGAGGGAGAGGGAATAAGAAAGAGATGAAGATCTGATTCGTTGTCGAGCTATTTATGTTGCTGGAAGAAAAGAGAATTTGGAGCAGGCCATTTAACTTAACGCTCTCTCTTCTTTGCTAACGGTCTGAAGATAATTAGTATTACTAATCAAAACACTTGTGTCTCCTCTCCCCTGGTGTGTCATCTTCCCCCAGGGCCATTGTAAACTGTCTATTGCTATGAAGGCCACTCAATTGTTCCTTTTATGTTTCCATTGGATATACATGAGCACAGTCTAACGCATTTCCCATCTGCACTCTTTATCGCCGCTGTCTTAATGTCCTCAGTCCGTTGTTTTCATATCACTAAGCATCATATAAAAAACACTTAAGTCACCACCATATTTTACTGGTTTGGTTTCAAATATATCAACCAGTCTTAATTGGATAGATGCAAATTAGACAGAGAACCGAGTATGTAGCATTAGCTGGAGAACCATGCATTAGTAAGTGATTAGTTGCCATTAGCTCAATAGTTCTGCTGATTTCTGCTAAATATATCAATTAATTAGCTGATTAATTGATAAGTGGAAAATGGATCGAGGCCATTATTTGACAATTTGTCATCATTTATCTACCAGAAACAAATACCAGAGATTTTGCGAGCTGGTTTGTATTTCGTAATATTTTAAATAGAACCTGCAACCAACAATTATTCAACAGTTATTATTTAATCAATCATCTTAATGATTTGTTTTTCTTATTAGTGGATTCATTCTTAAATCTTAAATGGCAGAAAATTGTGAAAAAATGTCCATCACCATGGTCCATGGCAACGCCTTAAATAGTCGTATTTTCTTGAACCATCAGTCTAAACCCCAAACATATTCAATTTATAATGACGTCAAGCAGAGAAAAGCAACAAATCCTCCCATTCAAAACCAGAGCGTGTTTTACATTTTTGCTCGCCAATGACTCTAAAGATTAATAGCTTTTCAGAATTGTTTGCCAATTTATTTTCTGTTAATTAACTTATCAACAAAATGACTAACTTTAGTAGCAGACTAGTTTTAAGTAGTTTTCAATTGTTGGTCAGTCAAAGTACATACTTTGAAGACATAATCTTGGGCTCCTGAGGCTGTATAATAGAGATCAAAGAAATCATAAATTACCAAAACAACATCATGTAGAAATTGGCATTTTGTGTGATTTGGCGACCCCCAGAGTTTCTGAGAGCAACACCACTGTGTTAAATACAAATCCCAGGTTGGTATCAATCTGTCAGATGTAATGTAGGTGTGAAGTATAAATGAAACTTATTACATCATAACAATGTTATGTGTTTAAAGCTGGTATCTTGAAGTAAACATGTACGTAATGCAGTGATCCCACCCTCTCACTGAAGTAGTGATGAGGGGCAGAGTGACTGAGACAGAGACACCATTCCCCCAACTACAAGACAGTAAACCATCAAAATGATTCTGAAGCTGTTATTTTAAGGTAAAAAATAAATAAAAATGGTTATATAAAGTACTTAAAGTAGCACAAGACTCGGAGTCTACATGTCTTTGTGAGGCTGTACTTAGCGTGGTGCTTTGGATGAAATGCTACCTCATGCATGCTAACATGCTCAGACTGAAGATACTAACATGGTGATGTTTACCATTTAGTTTAGCGTAACAACAAGCTCACCTTTACCAATCTGTAAAAAAAAAAATTGTCACAGCAATCAATTTGGTAGTTATTGAGATATTTCAGTCTGGACTGAAGTTATCAACCAGCCAAGACAGACATGGAGCTATGACAATAGCATGGCTATAAATTACCAACCTGGACACTCATGTTTCCATAAAGCAGCACAATTATAAAGAGTAAAAGCAGGTTGACATTAGAACAGGTGAGTTATAATTCCAAATGTGATGATTGCAAAGGATTTACTGAGAGGCTAAATGCTAGGAAGCAGTTTCTGGTTCCTGTTAGTTTTTGCTGTGCTTCTCTCTACTTGACTCTTTACTCTGGAAGGTGTGTATTGGCAGAGAGGAGGGAAATGGTTGTGTGTGACTTCATCTCAATAAATTACAGCCTGTCATGGCTTATAGATTAATTAGTTTTTCCTTACCTGAGAGCAATGAGTAGAATCCAGTAGTGAAAAGACCAATTTTACACATCTCTGATTAAAACAGTGTCAAATTACTTTTCAGAAATATGAGCCTGCAGGAAATTGTAGAATTTTACTTTTGTTTTCACACTGGCAGACTCTAATGGGGTTGGAGCTCGGCTCCCAGTCTACTGAGCTGTGCATAACAAAGCTACAATTGTAAAGCGACTTCTGTCTAATGTGAATTAACAGTGAAAATTTGACAAATTGTATCCTCAGATGTGACCTAGCACAGCTACAGTTCTCCATTGTGGAGTTTTAGTTTGAAACATCTGACATCCACAAATGTATTTACAAGGAAAGGTATATTGTTCTAAAGCTTCTATCATGGTCAGTATGTCAGTGAATACTATTAATAAAGAAATAGCATTCAACTTCAACCTTAAAAAAACAGAATTCATTGCACAGGTTCCATTCTAAGCTCAAACAGTGTGACTTCTAGTGTGTTGATAAACTCTGAAAGAAATAAAAAATAAAAATCAACCCTGAGATGCGCCTCACAATTTATATTTCCAGCAGCAGGCAGCCATTTTCATCAATCAAACTTTGACAAAACTACTGTGTATCACCTGCCCAGACAGCAAACAGACAGATTTAGTGCCTAAAATCTAAAACACTGTATGCAATTTCTACACATAAGTAGCATGACATCACATCCACCACTACTGATGAAAATCTTTCAACTTGACTCACAGAAATGTTCACGGACGAGTCAATGCCTCTTCATTCTCCGACTACAGACAATGTTAGCTCGAATCAAATTTGAATTTCTCTGAGTTTTAACATTGTTGGAAACATTTGGGCAGACTGCACAGCACAATACATATATAACAAAGCTATAGTCGTTTTCCACATTTTTATTGCAGAAATGTTACATATTATGTCTTAAGCACCTTTAGACCAAGATACTTTAGTTGGTAGAGACCACACTAGAAGTGGCTTTAGACACCAAGATACCAACACATCCTTTAGCTAAACTGAATATGTCAATTGTAAGCATGAACAGCGGTCTCCTGAGCGAAGGTCATGTGCTTGTTAAACCCCGACTGTCCATCCTTGACCTCCTCCCTCTCCATCCCTGTGGGTTGTGCAGGAACAAGTCCGATCCATGGAGGTCAAACGCTCCAACCAACAGGACCCTGCCAATGTCCCAATGCCAGACACCACAGGACAACCCCAGAAGTCCTGTGTCTCCGCCTCGATGTGTCAGTGCTGTTTCATCTACACAAGTGGAACCTGCACCATAAGCAGGTGGTTTTAATGTTGTGGCTAAACAGCGAATATGGTTGTTTTTCTAATGAGGACCGGTTCCCTGAGACGTGTAAGTACGCACTGCACGCTGGATGTATGCCACCGTGTTCTGGTGATTGTAAGCCTTCAATTGACTGAAAATTGATGAATGCAGCGACATTCAAGGATGAATTATTTGTAATTCTTTGTGTGAATGGCATGTCTGCAGTCCGCAGGAGTCATGCCAGTGGAGTAGGAGTAGCTAGCAGTCATTCCCAACAGCAACAGCAGCTCCCTTTATGGTAATTTCCCCTAAAATTGGAGACATGTCAATGTTATGTTTATTCCAAGTGTGGTTATTGACACGGTGCCAAATAATTAATTTACCTCACTTGAAAACATTATTATTCATGAGTCACCTTTTGCAGCGAAAAACCAGTGATCATCCAAAAAGCTGTTAAGGGCTAAGCCTGGATCAAAACAGAACAAGACAGCGAGAGCCGCTGCCACTGACAATCCCTGGAGAGAAAGCAACCTTGATGGGTTTCAGACACTGTTGGTGTCTGACAGGGTTGTTTGGTCTCTCCCTAGTGCCCTTATTCATGAAACCTCTTAGAAAACCCTGATCAAACTTGCTCAGCGCTCCCCGTGTCTGATGATAGAAAATGATATCTAAATAAAATATGAAAACTTAGTTTGCTTGAAAGTTTTTTTGTAAAGCTGTTTATTGTCAGATACGTGCGAGGTATGTGACAACTGAAGAGGCAGAATGTGTGTATTTGAGATGCAAAGGAAAAAAAAGCTTGCTAATTTTGAAATCTCATGCATATTCAGATATTAAGGTAGGGCAGCCTTGCTCTTGAAGATGTTTCAGAGTGTTCCAGCTTTACTTATCTGTCACACACTTTGTACTTTGCAAGAAATCTTCTGGGAGAGGGTTCATATGTTTTGCAAAAAGACTCCTTTCAACATCAGCACTTGGCAAGCGATCAGCCCCTCAGCCAACTCAGCTGTATGCATGTTGGAACGGGTGCATAATAAGAAAATGGTCTTAAGTGTGAAAAATATCATTATTCCTCATTTAGCAACTCTTCTAAACTCATCAGCACAAGTCCTACCGTAGAGGATAGGGTGCTCCCGCAGCTGCTGTGATTATGTGCAATATGCGATCAGTGTGTGTGTGTATGCATAATTCAGCTGCACGTGTGTTTGCGTGCTTGCATTTGTATGTGCATGTGTGGGTGTGTGTCCCTATGAGACAGGATTAAGTGTAGATAGAGTTTTCAGGGTAGAACCGATCTCTCAGAGAGACGGGTCTCTGGGCTCTTAGTGCTGAGCCCCACTTCTCCTCCTCGACATTTCCCTCCCACTCCTCTCGGCACCATGCTTAAACACTGAGGGGCCTTGGGATGAAGCCTCGATACAACGCCGTGGTCTCAGGGTTGAGGTTCCCATTTTAAATCAGCCCCGAACCCTCTTTTTTTTTCCTAGAGAAGTGAAAGAGTGAGGAATCTGCTAATGGATACATTAATGGATAGATTCTGCCTGCGCCACCTTCCATTCCCATTCTGATCACAGGCTCTGTGGGTGTCAGGCTTTAGAAACAGCAAAGTAAAAACTGAAGTTTTCGCACACAGCAGTCTCTGCTGAGTATGTGAAGGATGAACAGAGAAAGTGCATGTCCCTGTCATATTCAAGGCCAGAAAACAGCACCGAATACCTGTGATGTTTATGTTTTTCATCACCCACTGTCCGTGGGAGAGTGAAGGAACAGGTTTTTTTCTTTCTTTCTTTCGCGTACAGAGCAAAATTGCCGAGACAAGCAGACATTACCTTGCAAAGTCAAGACCCAACATTTGCGATGTGTATTGATGTATTGATTTTCCTTGGCAGCTATTGGCAGACAGAGTAAGGAGGATGGGGCCATGTGTGCGGGTCCACGGGAGCTTGGTGAGATCCAGGCAGCATTATGCACACCAAGAGAATGAGGCTTAGCATATATTGAGTGTTTATGCTGCAGAATAGAAAGTGTGGAGCACCTTTGCTTAAACTCACTGGCTGTTAAATTGGGCTTAACTAAAAATCCCCCTTACACAAACAGAAAGTGATCCAGGGATTTTTTTTTTCCCGCCCCCTTTTTTTTGCTTGAAATCTTTATTATGTGGCAAAAAATACCTTCTTTTTAGGACTGATGTGTTTCTCTGCCTTACATGGAAATATACAGCTAAATTGTAAATGTGAGAGATGAAGAAATTGGGCAAATCTGGCCTATAGATGAAGGATAATGTGTTGGAAGAGGTGATCTGGAGGAGAGCGAAGGATATCCATTGTTTGTCTTCGTAAGGGCAGGGCACACATGGGGGACAGAGCTGGAGTGTATGTGGATTAGAGTGAGGCTCTGCCCTGAATATATAACCAACCCAAGGTCTCCTCTCCTCAGCCCCCCCCCCCCCCCCCCATACAAGGGGCCAGAACAGAAATGTGAGATAGTGAAATATTAACGTCCTCAAAGTATTCTTACTGGACAGTCCTTTGATGTGAACAGTGAACAGGAATAACACATGGCAAGTGCGTATGCAGTTCTCTCACGTTTCTTGCCTTATATAAAATGGGTCAAAAGTAGGAATCATGGTGCGGGATGCATTTTTTATGGCTCAGTTATGAGCAGGGATGGGGAAAAATGTGACGTATGTCAGGACATATTTGGAGACAAGATATGAGAAGCTCCAAATATAAGGATATAGAATAAATTATGAAACAGTGTAACCATAACCTGAATCAAAAACAAAACGCTGGAGGCTATTTTTTTTATGTGAACAATCCACAAATGTACCTTTCCCTTTAGGGATTTAGAACAGTGTTTCACTAAACTAGAGATTGTATGAATGAAATTTCAAACAGACTAAATGATCAAACAGCAACAAATATTGAGTGCACAAGCAATCATTCTTGTAGCTACACCGCTCCCTCAGCTGATAAGGTTATTGTTATGCTTGGTAGCGTCTCTTAGGTTTCTACAATTATGTAGTCTCTTTCTAGCAACATATACAGTCTCTTAAACATCTCAAGTATAAGTCTGTGCCTTGCATTTTAATCTGCTCAGGGCTCCTGTTTGCTGGCAATTAACAGCTTAACGCAGTAAATCATTGCCCTGGCTGCATGGCGCATGCAGATGACATGAGTAATAAGTAAGATTTTGTATAATGTCCAGTGTCCAACAGCTAAAATGAATGCATCTGTGTTGCAGTATAACAAGGGGAAAATAGCATGTTTCCATTATACACACCCCCTCACTGACCTCTCGCTGATAAGAGCCTGAGCAAATGATTGTATTCGATTTGGAGCTCGGAGTATGCTGCTTAGGTGTGATTAAACTCGATGACGAATGTTACTGCACACAGATAAAATGTGTTTCTGGATTGGTGTACAGGGTTACGCTCTGTGTAAGTGGTGTAACCGGGTTGCTAATCGAATGCACAGAGAAATAGGCTAGAGGTAGGGTAGTCAGGGAAACCACAAGCATTTTTAATAGATAGCCCATAACACAAGAGATGGCGCTTGTATGACACTTGTCCTGCAACTTCCCCCCAAAAGCCAATCGTTGTTGAACTGACATGAGGGCGCAGTTGAGATTCACGACAGTCTTAACCAATTTGGTGCGTCTGTAGTCGGACTTCTAATATGCACGGAAGAGGATATAATGCTAATGCACAGGATTACTGAGAAAGTTGGTGAGGTGATTCAAACATTAAAGTCGCTTCACTTCAAGTGCTTGCGTGAGATAAGCTGATGGCGTCATGCTCTATGTATTGAACCACAAAATGTTGGTCATTGGTGTCATGAAAAAAATGTATAAGTATAACCTGTGGGGGAAAAATACACCTGATGATCCTATGCATGCATTTTTCATGTTCTGGTTAAAATTGAAAGTGAAGTTATGGCTCTCTCTTTCCATTCATTCAGATAAGGGCCTGGACTTGCAAGCCCAAACACGACTGCCTATTGGCGACCACCATTGATGCAAAGATGGCTGCCGAGTGGCAAGATTTGCCGCAAAAGGACTTTGGGGTAGTTCTGTTAAAAAATAATGATACCATCAAAAGACAAGACAAATGATACATTTCATGTTCAAAGCAACAGTTTTGGGATATTTTGGTAAGTATTCTCTTTCTTGCTGAGAGTTACTGGAGCTGGTTAGCTAAAATTAGCATACAGACTACAGACTATCACTGTTTAGGACTTTGAAATATGTATATAGAACATATACCGCCTCTAAAACCACAACTTGCTGGTTGTTTTCTCTCTTTTGTTTTAGTACAGAATACACATAAACAGCCAAGCTAGCTGTTTCCCCCCTTTCTTCCCAGTCTATTTGGGAGTCTGCTATTCGGTATGCTGTGTCTTCACATTCACCTCAAAGATATCAAAGTGTTATTGACCTTTCCAAGCCAAAAAGTGTATTTTCCGAAATGTCAAAGTATTGTTTTAAAGCTGACTCAGCATTGTTTTTACATCTGCCTTATGCATGCATGCAAGACAACCACCGTGCAGCACTGTGGCTTCATGTGAACCCTCTGCTCTACCTCTGTCCCTGTCATAGAAGATGTCAGGTATTTAAGCAGGGCGAAGCATTCACACATATGCCTTCCTCTCATCTCAGTGCCTTCCATATCCCTCTCTGGAAATACACACTCCTATTTGGATTCACACAGAGACAAGATGAGAATCTCACACTAAACATGCTCATGTAACACGTTGCTGTTATGTTTCAGTTGGTGCTGGAGGGCTGATGGTAAGACACAGCTTACCCCCAACTGAGCAGGCATGACTTAGCCTGAGTTTTACAACCAGCCTTATTGATCTTCTCATTATCTTCCTTACGGGCGACCACCCTGTAGGGGATCAAAGGCCATCACTCTATCCTGGTCTATGCTGTTCTGTAGACCCAATCACAATGTTTGCTTATAGTAACTTCCTGGTTTACATACAACTGAATTTTCCTTTTTCATTATGTTATTTCATAATAGTTCACAAAGCGTATAAATCTTATTCATAAGAAATGCAGATTTGTTGCTAGCATACATGTTTTACAACACTTTCATGATGTTAGGTTGGAGAACTAATTTACTTTTCAGGCCACAGTCAGGTGCAGCAGCAGTCAGAGTCTCCATATCTGAGCACATAAAGTGAAAACTCTCGAAACATGGTGGTGCAACACGGTGGACTATATGGAAGTGTTAGGTTTTTTTGGAATAATTGGTTAGGACCCAAATGTGGAAACACACGGGACACACTAAAAGTGAGCTGTAATTAACAAAAGCTGAACAATCCAAGAGCTATATTATCCCAAAACCAAGAATGGCAAGATGCCAAAATACAAATTGGCAACACAAAGGCTAAAACAAAGTACAAGCAAAAGCAAATGAAATAAAGCGAGAAAACACAAAACCAGAAACATACCACGAGGTGACAGGGGGAGACACCGGGGGACACTGGAAGCAACAGGCTCAGGTGAATTACGCTGGACAAACTAACAAAGACATGAGGGAGCAAACAGACTATGTACACAGAAAAGGGATTGACAAACAAGACACAGGTGAACACGGAAAAAGGGTGGGAAATTCACACTAATGGAGGAACATTAGACCTGAGGGCAAAAATGTCAAAAAAAGACAGGAAATGACAGAAACAGACTGAAACAGGACAGGAAGATATGAAAGGATCATTTTAAGGGAACCACAAACACCTAGGGTTTAAATGATTTTTGCAGTGATGAAGATATAACTAAAAATATTATAGTCCAATTTTGAGCAGGACCAAAGAGGACAAAGATATTCACTACCCAAACCTGCTGAGGATGATCACCAGCAACCTCACCCTCACTCTGATCACTGACATCACATCACACTGATTACACTGACATCACGCTGACATCACTCTGACTTCACACTACCGCTCTGACATCAAGCTGACATTAGTAAATCCTACATACTAGACCTTTAACCAACAAACAAGCCATTCAACTCTTTTCTATTTCATATTTTCTATTTTTAGAGTTCATTCGTAACCTTGTTGTGGAGACCGTATACATCACGTGAGCTTCATCATGAAAGTAATATGAAACACTGCAGAACAGCCTCAGATAGGCCTTGCGGTGAGATTCTATTCCATTCTCAGCTGTCCCATTTAAACTCTGTTATTCTGCTCTGCTCTGTACTATTCTGTTTTATTTTCTTAGCTTCAATTTAATTCCGTGTGTCACTATTCTGTGCTAGTTTGTTCTGTTGTGTTCTGTTTTCAAAGTTTATTCTTGACCGGGGGAGAAAACAGCATCCCTAAACACGATACAGCAGTCAGAATCCCTAAAAGGGTTGACATAGCAGCTGTTTGGATCTTCTGTCATATCAAACATATGATATGAATATGAAAGTTGAAAATATGTGATGTGATCAAAAAAGCTCTGGAAACAGTTTGGTTCATGTCTCTGTGCTTTCCTTTCGTTGTTCCTGGAAACAACAAACACAGCTGGTACAAGGTCCATTAAGGGTCCGTTAAGCTATTCTGAGATCACATCACATGATGCTCTGTTTACCGATTGTCAGAGAAATGTTATTTTTTAAAATGTATTCATTATTTTCTGGGCAACAGCACTCGAGAAAGCAGTCACATGGCTGCCATCGTGATCAAAGTCATGACATGATCTACAACAGCAGCTACATTGACCTTGTGGTGAGATTGTTTGCTCCGCTCTTCTATTCTGGTTTGGTCTGGTCTATAATTTCTGAAGAGCAAAACCTCCTGCTGTCTCTCCACATTCCATTTTTCTTTTTTTTTCCTTCTCTCTCTTTTTTTTTTTTTTTTTTTTACATTATACGGGTGCTGATGCATACATTGACAGACTCAAGCTTTCAGAATCAAAGTGATATTCCTTTGTTTATGCTGATGGTATTAACAGTCAGCACAAATCACATCAGGAAGGAAGTGTGTCATTGTGCAATAATTGGAATTATGCAAATAGTCGCAAGGCAACGCTTTGTTATAACCACACTTATTCACAAATTTCCTTTTCTATTATTAGTCCACTCCGAGGCAGGGACCGGCTTTTTATCATTTATGTGGTATTCATTATTTTCTGTCGCCACCTTATGTTTCTTTTATTGCGTCAACTTGTAAACAGAAGGACACGGGAAAAAAAACAAACAAGTGCATCCTATTGAACAATGAGCAGGGAAACAAAGTTAACAGTCAAAGAAGCTTTTCATGCATAAGTGTTAATTTCTCAGGGGAGGATCAGCAGGCACTTTTTCTCTCTCTCCCAGTTCGATCCACTCCTGCGCTGCTGTAAAGTTAGGCTCTGAAGAGACGGAAGAGAAATCCATACGTGTCTCTGTCTGGCCATTGATATTCTCCTTACTCCCTTCTTTTTCTCCACACCTCCATCACCCCCTTCTCTCCCTCTCTCTTGTTCTTGCTTTCTCAGTGGGTCCTTGGTGGCCAATCCATCCTCACGCCCTCCACTGGCCAGGTCAGGACATCTAATATCCCATGGATTCACACTTTCTCTCCCTCCCCCAGCTGCCTGCACCCAAGGATCAGCCCCACCAAACCCACCCACTCATCTGCTCTGTCTTTCCTCTCCTCCAGCCTCACATCAATCTCGCAATTCTTTCCCTTTCGCTTTTCACCTTCTCCACCCTCTCCCTCCACTCTGAGATGTTCGGCATGTAATTCTTTCTGTCTGCCGCGCTGCTCCTGTTTCCCCTCTAAAAGCGCGGCGAATACTCACCTGCAGGCGGAAGATCACATAATGGTTTTCCCGCCCACTTCCACTTGTGAACTCCAATTTGTCAAAATAATTAGATGAGCTTTTTTTCCCCCTCAATTCTCTGTAACATGTAAGGCTTTTGCTTCATAAATGACTTTTTGCAGCACTTCATCTACATGGACACGGTGGTAGATAGACAGATAGACAGTCTTGAGGGCCAAGATTGCATTAATGTAATGTGATTACCTTCAGTAATCAGTTAAAAAAAGAAAAACAGTTATAGCACCTTTCACAACACATTTGCAGTGAGAGTGTTTTACCATATAAAAGTGAACACATTAAAACACAAAGAGAGTAAAATGAACTATTATGTCATAAAACA
The DNA here is from genome assembly GCA_963678695.2 of Diplodus puntazzo. Taxonomy (NCBI): domain Eukaryota; kingdom Metazoa; phylum Chordata; class Actinopteri; order Spariformes; family Sparidae; genus Diplodus; species Diplodus puntazzo. The sequence continues at coordinate 18,117,808 of OZ023158.1, read as the reverse complement.
GATAAAACCACTGAAAAGCCATTTTCAGAAAAGTGGGTTTTTAGAGGTTATTTAAAAAAACGAGACAGTTTTCATCCCCAATCTCCTCAGGCAGTTCATTCAAAAGTCTAGGAGCTCTGACTACAAGGGCTCTGAAAGCTTTGTCTAAATAATTAGTAGTCTAGAGGTTTTGAAATGTCATAATAACACTGCGATTACTGATCCCAGCAATGGGCCAGTAAATGGATGTTTTTTTTTGTAATGTACACAGCGTCCACATCACACCTGCGTTCAGCCCAGTAGCCAGAGAAAAATCTTGATGGTTGATATTTCGGCGAACGACTGATATAGTCACATTTGACAATCCTCCAAAAAAAAAAAGATGAAGAAAAAAAAGTGTCATCTCACATTCACATTACATCACATTACATTATTATCTGGCTATGTATATATATACATATATATACATATATATACATATATATATATATATATATATATATATATATATATATATATATATATATATATATATATATATATACATATATATATATATATATACATATATATATATATATATATATATAATATATATATATATATATATATATATATATATATATATATATATATATATTGGTAGTGCAGAGGGGATGGTGATGGAGATACTGTACAGGCGAGAAGGTCAGCATTTTAAACAAATGTAAGCGCAACACCCCTGGATATTTTTAAGGAGACCTCTGGACAATTTCCAGCCATGTTTGTGCTGACAAGAAACTGATATTAGGGAAGTCAGGGATATCTTCAGCCTTGTTTGTGGCGATCAAAAGAGGTATTTTAAGCCAAAACATGTTGTTTTCCTGCCCCTAACCTAGTGTTTTATCTACCGGATAAAAAGCACTGCGCTGTCACGAGTTAAAACTGAAATATGAACCGAGAGAAATGCAAAGTTTCAACAAATCAGTGGTTTTCAGGAACATAAGCTGCCAACAATTCTGACAATTGGAGTTGCTGTGCGAGTTGAATGTTGGACCAAAACAGCTTTAGTGTTAGACTTAACAATGCTTAAAATCATACCTGTCTGAATCGAAGCTGTGTCTAGTCCTGTTGTTTGAAAAAGGAGGCAGGGAATGCAAAATAAAGCACGGACATGAATGCACGCACTCAGCTAAGACTACTTGTTAAACCAGCTGAGAAAGACAGAGTGCATTTTGTCTGTCTCTGTCTCGATGTTTGGCTGGTCAGGCCAAAGCTACCATGACAGGCGCCCAGCAAGCTCCTATTCCTGGAATTGAAGAGGATTGAACAATGCATGTAACCTACAGCTTCTGACAGTCAGCGGGCCAAGACTTTGCCGCCCTGGGCCAGAAATAGCCCACGTCACTTATGACAAACTTCAGGCAATGTATAACATTTTTAATCTATATAATCTAAAGTAATGCTGATGGTGGGCTTATTGACCTGGTTTGGTTTAGAATTGGTCTTAGGAACCTCATAGCTTCACTGTCAGGACGGTTGATGGTTAGTAAATACCTCCAAACAAACCACAATGTCTTATTTTCCATCTCTACATGTTAGATACAAAAGATGAGATGAGAGCCATTTAATACATTAATGTGTAGTAATAGATAGATAGATAGATAGATACATAGATAGATAGATAGATAGATAAAAAGCAAAACAGAAACAGGGAGAATACAGCACCTGGGGGAGAATTCGTAAAGGAATTGCACATATACCATACTGGTCTATCTGACAGATAGTCGTAAACCTAATTTATATATTGGAGACCTAAACAGCATGTCTTTGAGTTTAGAGCGGAGGAGCCTGTGCTGGACCATGTTGAAAGCACCCGAAAAAAATCAAAAGATCACCCCGACAGAACTATCTGCATTTTCTAAGCCCGCGCACACATTTGAAGCATGAAAAGAATGGCATCCTCAACACCAATTTTGGCCCGGTTAGCAATTTGCAGTCGGTCCACATATTCGCCTGCCAAAAATCTCTAAAAGTCTCTGAGAGAAAAAAAATCCCTCACAAGTCTCCATCACATGTGAAGCAAGGAAAAGTTTGTAAAGTATTGTTTTGGTTCGAGAGAAGAGGATGTCTGATGTAAACAAACAACACTCTTCTTCTGCACGGCTCACCTATCATTGCTTTTAGCTGCAGCCATCCTGTTGGTCATGCTGCACCTAACCTCATTCTGTCATAACAACACCCCAGTGAGAGCAGTTGAAGGTGAAAAAATTAATGTGCAATTTAATGTATACATAAACTCACACCTGGACTGGCTGGTGGTGCGAAGGCTGCTGCTGCTGCTGCTGTGGGGATGGTCTAGATTCATTGCTTTAATGCGGCTCCTTTTTCTTGGCCTGACACGCAGAGGAAATTAGACTGTTACACACTGCCACACACAATCTTGGGCCATTTCCAGAGAAAGAATTAGGAAATTAGAAAAAAATGAACTGAAGTATAATTACACGATTCAGACCTGACTTGAGCGGAGCATTTCTTGGTCTGGTCAGCCTTTTAAAGATTCAAATGGGGATGTTAAAATGTCCATTTCGCCTTTACTCACATGTAATTACATATTGTGAAAGGTGATAACATTCAAAACGTTGAACCTTTTTGTGAGAAAGGGGTCAAATTATTCCCCATGAGTTGGACATTAAAATTCTGCACAGCTCTACGCAGGCTTTTTATTTTAAAAGCACCGTGAAAACTTCGCTCACCCACCCCTCCAACTAAAAAAAAAAAAGGGGGTGCATCTCTTAATTACTGACATAGAGCCAATTTGCGTTGAGCGTGTCTCTCAGCAGATAATGATAATCATAATAATTGCTTGAAGCGTTTGTTTCATGCAGCAAAAGCAATAATGTTCACTCAGATCTTCCATAATAAAGGCTCAGCACTTGGCTTTCTGCAAGCTGTTATACAGTGACTGGACGTGAATAATCATTAGTGGAATTGAAATGCAGGGGTAAATACATGGCTGTGTCTGTCCTCTCCTCTGTACTGCGTGTCTCTTTTTGTCGGTCCCTGGGTACAGCGCCAGCGACTGATCAAAGACTGACTCTGATTCACTCTGAATGATCAAGGAGAAGAGACAGGGAGCTCTGTGATTACTGAACATTGACGTTGCATCAATTTCAGTCATTTCACAATACGCGGCTGTCACACACAAGGTGTATTATGCACTCTGTCTGATCACCTGGGAACCAGTCGTGCGGGCGTTATTGATCATGAGGGATATTCTTGCATTTTACATGAGGGGAATACATTTTGTGATCAAAAGTGCCACTGGCTCAAATCCACTGATTGCCTTGAAAGACCAGAGCTGGAGAAGCGAAAGCGGCATGCTCTCGTCTTTGTAATAACTATAACTGCACTGGTTTCAAAGCAACCGTTCAGCTTTTTTCACAAACTTGCCCAGAGTTAAATAGGAAGATAAATACCACTCTCACTCTATGTTCAGTAAATATGAGAATATATACAGCAGAGGACACGGCTAGCCTGGTCGTTATGTGTATTCATACAAAAGCCAAAGAGCAAAAACAACAAGGCTGTGGTTTCACAGGGGTTGTATGTTTTATGTATTGCTACTGTTTCCACTTTGTATGCTTGATGCTAAGCTAGTGAACCAACTGCTGGACAAAGCCTTATATTTACAGAAATGAAGATGGTATCATACTTTCACCCAGCTCTCCACAAAAAAAGTGAATCACTAGCTATATATCGTCAAGGTTAATCAGCTCCCCAAAACAAGAAACTTAACCTAGACGCTAGAATCACCTGAATTATTGTAAAGATGTGAAAACAAGGTAAAACAGCTAGCTTGTCTCCGTCCACATGCAATAAAATCCATCCACCAGCACCTCATAAGTTCACCAATTAAAGGTTGGGTACAGTTGATAGTTCTTTGTTGAATGTCATCTTCAACATCACGGCTTGTTGCTGTTAGTGTGGCTTGCACTGAAACCCCAACACAAACTGTTGGTAGGCTTTTTGACAACTTCAGAATGAGACTCAAATATCAACTATCTTAGGCTTCTTCACATAGCTTTCACATTGCGTGGCCCATAGAGCATACGCACTAGAGACTTCCGCCGACTGAGCCGGCTGACTTCCTGTTTAGTGCCTGGCTAACTTGAATTAGGTACAGTTCTTCTAGACTGAAATGTTATTGACCGAATGGATCAAATTATGACAGTGAAACGAGTCGTGGCTCAGGGGTTATGAAGCTCCAAAAAATTGATCACCCCTTCTTTCACAATGTTGGTTATGGGAAGAAGTCTCTTTGACGGTGTAGTTACACAGTTCAGCCACTAAGAATCTTGGCTTGAAACCCTGACCGGCTTCCTAGGGGCTTGGTCCAGAGCTGCTCAAGGCTGTGCAGCCTGAGGGCAGCAGAGTGAAAAACAGCAAATATTTTCTCCATAAAACATGACAGAGTGTCACTGAATCATTGAATAAAGTTTTAAAGTTGTGTTTTCCATGAGGTCCGGTCCCGGCGCAACATACTGCTCTGGGCATGCTCTTCTTTTATGCATCAATGGCAGCATCATAAAATGAAGAATGGGTTTGTTTGACAAAATATATTCCACTGAGTGCAGGATGAATCCTCAACTTTTCCAGTTTCCAAGAAGTTATAATGTCTAAAATACCATTAAACATACCTGTAAAACATCTTTTTTGTCAATATTGGCTCTGATACTGAAGTAAAGATAAGATATGGAGAAAAATCATTGGTGGTAAAACACTTGAACAGTGACTCTGACTCTGTGGGATCTTTAATAACTTCTGTGTTGAATATGTATGAAAGACGGTGTGAAACCTATAAGTTGTGTTTGTACTTGCTATTATGTTATACATGTAGCCCGTGGAATTAGATACCACACAGGACACATTTACTTCTGGGGTTCGTTTGGCTGCAAGTTTATTGCTGACATAAGTTGGAACAGGTCTCTTGTAACAGTGTCAGAGTTTGTGGCAGCTTTGTACCCAAAATAATTGGTTATCCAGATGACAAAATACAAACTACAAAAAATACAGAAAATACGGCAAATACAGCAAATACGGCAGTGGCACATGGCTAATGAAAGACAACAGAAAATAAATCCTGTCAAATGCATATATTACATCAAAAAACCATGACCGTGCACACAAAAGTTTACCACAGAAAGTGCTGTACACTTTTACAGGACACTTACATTCTTCTTTGTTTCTCAAAAGCCACTTGGAACTTCTCAGGCTTTCACAAGTAAAATATTCACACGGTCACCTTCAAACAGAGTTAAATAAAATGTAAACCAGTGTGTTTCTCGCACGACAAAGTACAAGCATAGTGAGATTTTATTCACTCGGACATTAGCATGCACATTAGCCAAACAGTTGTCGTGGACGCGCGCTCAAAACGACAGGACACAAGCTCCAACAGTACATCAGATAAACCATCTCGTTCAAATATCAACAGTTAATGCTTTTGACATGTTTATACATGGATATTTTACAAGAAATATGTCCAGCTACCTACTACTTCATGCGACCGCCCGCGAGACTGCTCTCCACGTTAACTATCTCCACATTGTTCACACGTAAACCAGGAAGAGAGACCATGATGCACTTGGCGCGGCAACAATAACATTACTCAATACTGCCGCCTTGTGACCATAATCTGCAACAACATCATAACCTGTGCCAATGCACTTACACTCTAACTCATTTCACATTTAAAGGTTGTTACACACAAAATGAAAGAACAAAAACACATATATTGACATTCTTGAACCCTGAGAACTACGTTTGACCCGAGTGGGAAATCTTATTTACCACCCGGTTACATACAGTTTATGCCAGACTATTTCTTGGCTGGGTGTTGCCAGCCTTAAAACTTTGCTAAACTAACTGACCCTTGGGAACTTCCGTTATACAGTTTACACAAAGGTAGGCAAGAAATACAGGACCCACGGACATGCATTCGTGGGGAGATATGTTAGAGTTATGGAGCAGCCACACAGCAGAGCCCCGGGCAGTCAGGGGTTTGTGCCTTGTTTAAGGTCACCTTGGCAGTACCCAGCAGGTGAACATCACCTCTCCTGCTACCATTCCACACTCTGTACTGTGCTGAACTTGAACCAGCCACCTCCCAGTTCCTAAACTCCCTACAGACTGAACTACTGCAGCCTGATGTAGCCTCACACAGAGCCAAGCAATCCGGGAGAATCACAACTATAACAATGAGGACATTGGCGAACGATGTTGGGATCACTCTGAGATTTATTTAATGGAAACACTGACAGCAAACATTCTTCCTGAATTTACAGGATGTTATGTTACCACCTTATCAAACACTTATACTGAGTAATATTAGGCTGCAAATAACACATTCAAAAGATAATTCAACCTCAGACTTACTGCAAAACATTCTTTGGCACAGATCGGGTCTATGAAGTTCATTATGTCCTCACTGTTGATCCCTTTGACGATCTCCAGCATAATTGATGTCAACTCGTACAAAAATATGGATAGAATTTGTCTCCAAACTGTTTTCAAACTACACCATCTCTGGGACTGTACACGCTGTGCAGTGCCAGAAAAGAATAATGAGTACAAAGAAATGGAGAGGAGAAAGAATATTTAAAGAAATTTCAGACGCCCTAGAAGGAAAAATTCCCGTTTCATTAGCAAAGTTCTAAAGAACAGGAGTTGTTGGCTGCCACATCGATTATTGACTGAGTTAAAAGTGATAAATATTACTTAATGCCACCAATTTACATTCATTTTTTAACTTTCATTCTTCAAATGACGCCAGAATGCAGAACATGATCGCTGAAAGTCAAATTTCCACTTGATTTGGTAAATTCCACAATTTTTGAGGTCTCAGGGTTGGAAAGCATTGCAACAGGTAATCAATATCCATTTGCCTGAGCTGTCAACACAGCTGGAGCCGCAGCCCACCGCTGTTTAGAGAACATTATTGTTCATCTGTGTGGGTGCTCATATCGTTTTGTTATAGTTATCATTATAGTAACTGTGGACGGCCTTTCAGTCCACATTATGTTGACATTTGGAGAATGTCTAGATAAGGATGTTCATTTTTTAACAGATGATATAACATTTGTGTCTGAGCTGCCTTTAATGAACACTTTTTCCATAAGCCCTTTGACGGCTACATGGTCACAACAACAGAAGTGAGTCCATGGGCCAATGTGTTAGTAACAGCAGGAAAGAGAGCAGCAAGCCAGAACATCTGAAAAAAAAAGTCTTAAGAAGAAAAGCTTTGGTGAATTTCATGGATATGGATGAAACCACATACCTTTGCTGCTTTGCTTGCACATTCTGTGTTCGCAAAGCATTCCTTGTTTAAGGTTTTCATATAATAGCGGGTGCTGTAGCAGATGTCTTGGACAGCAAACCCCCGAAACATGCTGATTCTTTTGAGAGTGAGATGACAGAAAACGAGAGACAGCATCGAGTTACAGAAACTAGATGAGCAGAAGCTAGCCAAGACGTGACGTCAAGACTACAGCTCTCTAGTCAAAAAAATCTAAAGTCTGAAAATAGATTTCAACTCATTATCACCACATACAATATATCTAATATATAGGAGGATGAGTGCCTCTACAGTACTCTCCACTCACAGTGGACAACATATACAGATATAAAAGTGATCTGGATTTATGATCTAATTGTTGGCAAAAGAGATGTCAAAGGATGACTTAAAGGGAGAATCGTAACTGCTGTAACTGATTTGCGTTGCAGCGAACTGCGGCGTAGCAGGGCTATTTTGGAAAGATATAAATAATGTTGACAGCACCCACGATGTAAGAACATTTTATCAGTCAAACAGACTGTTTAAAAGAAAACAAACATTTGAATACTTTTATTTAGGACCATCTGGGGCAAAAAGATTTAGTTGTCAGAGCGTGGCTGTTGCATGGTAGAGGATCAGAGCATCGCCACAACAGAGATGTGAAGTCTTATTTCAACAGGGAAAGTGGTTCTCCCGAGGTGACTGAGCCGTTTTGTTTTGGTTGTGGTCTAGCAGTTTACTGTGTTCTACAGGTGCCATGAATAAAACATTCAGACCTGTTAGAAGAGGCACCTTGGCCAGGGGGTCAGCTGTCCGAGTGCAGCTGGAGAATAGAGGAGCACCCCCGTGATGAGAAGTGTGCCGAATCGCTGGCGTTTGATAGAAAAAGCTGCAGGGGCAAGATAGTGGGAGATTGGGTGCAGATTTAAAGCCCCATGATGCATATCCACAGGTAGGCTGCTACAGGGTAATACCCTTTGAGGATTACATCAATATTGGAGCTAAACATGTAATCATACACTGAGGCCGCGCACCGGATCCATCTGGATAACCTTCAGTCCCATCAGAACGAATTTCCTTAGCTGGAATGAAGCTTCTTGAAATTATTCATAGGGGAAGCTGATGAACATCACAAAACATATGAATTTAATCTCAGTATGCATGACTGAGGATGAATTTCCAAAACAAAACAGTGATTGTGCTGCTCGACGCTTTGCTCAGGACGGCGTGCAGATTCCCATGAACATGAAAATGCAGTGTAAAAACACCACTCTATTGTATTCTCATATGCCATGACCAGCTTAATCACTGAACCTGAGAATCAACAGTCTATTTAAAGCCCACATCTCAGGCATGAAGTAAGCCGAATGGATTCAAGATACAATCCTGTAACTTTTGCTGTCACTTAATTGCAAGACTACTCCTTTGATTAACTCTGTGGCTTTCTCCCTCTCTCCCTGTCCCTCTGGGAAATAATGGGGGAGGGGGGGGCATGTAGGACATGACTGACAGCTCGCAGTTTATCAACAGCTGCCGAAAGCTCTTCCCCACCACAGCAGATGTTCTCTTAAGGATTAAATCTGCCTAAAAATGAGCAATACGAGATCCTCTCAATTACTCTTATTCTCGCTGTAGAAACTTGATTAACTAATTAAAAGTTTTTTCAGTGGCCAGCGTAAGCAATTATTGCATGCTCCGTCGATCGAGAGTTGAATTACATGCGGCAAAGGAGGAAGTGCTTTTCAGTATAACACGGAGTATGACTTTGGTTTGGATCAAGTCTGTGTGTGTCTCGCGCTGGGTGAGGCAAAGGCTCTGCCAGCTGATGCACAATGTATGCGGTATGTAAGGATATTTCAATACCAAGGCCACACTTTAAATTCCCCCTATGCTTTAGAAGTCTGGTGAAGGACTCGACTGACTCACAAGGTAATCCTATCACCACAAGCCACCCTGTCAAGACCCTCGTATTTAAGTGAAGAGTCCCCCTTAAGACCACATCTAAGCACTAGATTCAAGAACAGGTCGAAGAGGCACGGGTACTGAGGCTGTGTTTGGAATCGCATAATAACTTACTATTCATACTGGGTATAAAGTCGAATTGTGCATGTGGTGCATTTTCTAGCCACAGCTTAGTTATTTTTCCATGTTCTTTTCTATCTCTAACGTCACCTGTGATCATATTTTAGGTGAGAAAACAACTGTTTCAGTTTGACAGAAATTGAAATAAAAAAGTTTCACTTGTGCCTGCAGGGGAAGCTAGCAAGCTACACACAGTCACAGTCACACAGACCACTACAGCCCAGACTGCAGCAATATTTCTGTCTAGTGTATCATATTATTTTCCATTATAACGTGCTGCTTTTGGTAGAATTTACAAGATAATGTACGTAGTCAGATACAAATCCTCCTCCTCCTCCTCCTCCTCCTCCTGGCTCTTTTTGCTCCCTGTCTCCTCCTTTTCTGCTTCTCGTTAAAGTACTCTCTCTAAAGCTCCGTCCATCTTTGATCTTAATAGCTAAGTTACCTTAATAGACTCTTTTCACGGCAGACATTTCCACTTGTCAAAGCATGAAAAGCACAGGTGGAATTTATAACACTAATGATGGAAGCAATTGCTTTAGGTGAGCTATACGGGGCTCTGCTATTGTGCATGCTCGCTCACTGACGCTGAGGACTTAATAGAATGGAGCCATTGTTATCGGTCACACCTGCGCTCATCCTGCTTCGACAAGTCTTCAAAAAAAAAACAAAAAAAAAAAACACATGAAGCACATTAGGGTTCTCAGTTGTGATCATTGTTTGAGTATCCTGTGCATGTTTTTCCTCATGTAAACATCACGCTGGTTTCTGAAACCTGGAATAACCTTGTCCTTGGCAGAGGGAGTGCCGTGGCTAGCAAACACGTTATCCAGGTTTCAGAACCTTCACTGCCAAAGTGCGCAGAGACTTCCTCGACGTGAGTTATTTAGCAGAATGTTAAATGAAAGATAAAGTCTGACACCAGTAGAGGGGGAGGCGGCTCGAATCCAAGTTGATTCAATCTCAACTGCTTAGCAATATTAAGATTTTTTTTTTTTTTTAATGTAAGTCAGATTACATTAATGTGCAAATTCATTATAAAGTCCTGCATTCACAATTTTACTTAAGTCGAAGTGCAGGCGTATTAGCTGGAGAATGCAATTAATGTAGCAAATATTCAATATGCCAAACAGCTTCCTCTCAGAGTGTTATACTGGATTATTATTATTGATGCAGAATTTTAAATGGGCACTCCAGTGATTTAGTGTTGGACTTACAAGAAAGATTGATTAAAAGAATAGTCCGAACTAAAGCAGTGCAGCGGGACTGTTATAGCCTGAATTTTAGGCCAGCGCAAGGAGGGATCTGGATCCTACACTTCCCAACGTGCAACGAGCATCTCTTCTTTTTAAATTTGCAGTCTCCGAGCCCACCTCCATCAGGGTTACTTTGTCAGACTTGACAATGCTCCTCCAGAGCCACCGAAGACCTTCTTTTAAGAGGCTGATTAGCACTCTCCATCATCACTAGTAAACTGACCTTTATATGTCAGCGCGGTGGAGGTCTCCGTTTAATGTTGTAGCTGTTGAAGATGGAGCTAATTTTAACTACTTAATATACTGTTGGGTAGTTCAATATGTATCTGTGCATCACGTCGTATTAATCATGAGATGTGTATGGAAATGAGCAACTAGTAACTAGAGCTTTTAGATAACTGTGTGAACGAGCAGGAGTATAACGAAGCAGAAAAGGAACACATCGGCACTCTAATAACGTTCAAGTATCGCAAAACTGTACGCACTGGTGGACACAGGGGTGCCTCCATGTTCAAAAACACGCAGCGAATGTGCCCTCTTGGATGCCACTTTGACTGAAAAAACAAAATGATAAAGTGCCCTCTAGTGTGCCCTTCCAAAGGACAGAATGTGGTGAAGTGTGCTCTCTTCACTGTAATCATATCAAAACGTTCTGCTTGCTAGTGCCCCCCTCACCTGCCCCTCACCTGCTGGTGCCTGTATGTAACTCTAAATGCAGCCTACTTAATTTCCAGCATTGCAGTGAAGGTAGTAGCTGGGTGATGATGCCACAGTACTTAAAAAAACATGGACACTGTTAATAATCACGTATTGGGTCGATTAATGACAAGTTTCTGGTTTGCCATGTAAACGTTATGTTCTTGAAACCAGAATAGACTTAAAAACAGGATACTAATGTGAATGTAAATGTAGAGATGTGTGTGGACCTTTGCATGAGTTACACATGTGCTGAGTCAGAAGATGATCTTTCATCACAGTAAGCAGTAAAGGTATTGAAAACAGACTTAATGTGCTGAAAGCGAAAGTTATCATTATGCAGAATGGCCCATTTCAGAATAAAATGTGTTATTAGATTATAATTATTGACGCATTAATTTAATGGTAATCACTGCCATATCGCAGCTGGTAAATGTGCGGTTCATGTTCATTTATTCATAAACTTTAGTATTATTCTTTTTGTAGATACTGCCGGGCTTGTGATTTTGCCCTCGGGCATCAATAAAGTTCTGATACAATAATATCATATATCACCTGCTCATATCTGCACATTAACTAAAGCTGGAGTAAAAACTACAATATTCCTCTGTAAATTGTTGTGGAGTCTAATTGGTATAATTTTGCGGAATGGATTTTTATTTGTACTTTCCAGTACTGCACAGGTGTAATTAAACCAGTGCTTTACCAGGCGTCACAAGATAAATGTGATTAGTGTTGACATGTGTAACCATAATAATAATAACAATAACAATAATAGTTATTATTATTGTCATTATTATTATTATTATTATTATTATTATTATTATTATTATTATAACAATAAAACTAATAATGAAAACGTGTATAAAGTATTTCCGTAACTGAATAACCTAAATAAAGCAAAAGACCAAAAATACCAAGAACACCTTTTTTTTTTATTCTTCAGTCAACCTGGCCATAATCTGTAGACATGTGAAAATGTTAATGATGGATCACAAAAGACACTTAATCAGTTTCCGTGCTGTAAAGTTCATGTGTCACTGCCTTAAACTGACTTCAGTCGCTGGGAGGAAAATCAATGAGGATGGACAATGAGGAGAAGACTTAGATATATCGTCTGTGGGATCTATCAGGCAGGCAAAACAGTCAACTGAGCTTCAGGATACATTTATATCAAGAGTTTCTCTCTAAGATACATTTTTATGCTAATATATCAAAATCATTCTAATGGCCAAAATGTAAATGCTCTCCGAGAGAAGCTGAACAGCTTTTGCCCGGGGCAACACACTGTACTGTATTTTGCAGCAACAGCAGAAATCACACCTCTAACTTTTTAATTACACCCTCGAGAAGCGCAGTTGACCTGTATGGTGATGTCTGCCCATCTCCGCGTGGGCTCCCCAAGCCAACCTCGGGTCATCCTGTCCAGCCCAGACCCTTGAGATCTTCTCCTCAATGAGGCCTGGAGTGCTGATGGAGTCTAGAGGTGTGACCCATGAAGTGGTCCACCATTCCCTTTGCTTGCAACAGAGGACCCACTCCTCCTCTAATTTAATCCTCTGAGCTTTGAGACTGAAGTGGACGCATTACACAGCCTGTAATGTCACACATGTGCACACACAGACTGCTTCTTTTGTGGCATTGAGTGAACTATACAGTGTATAGAGATGCTTTTGCGCTCATTTGAATTTGAAAAATCCTCTGGTACTCATTTTTCTGTATCTTTTCATCGCTGTGTCTCGGATGTGAATGTAATATTTTCGAGGTTAAGGTGTGAATTTACGTGATGTGTCATACTCGCATAAGAAGCAGGCTGTTTTTCCCCTCAATATCCTGTTCCTGTCGGTATTCATCTCTTGTAAATGATCATAAGGGCGACTGTGCTTGGATTTACAATATGCAGAGTTATATGGGTGTTTGTGTATGCCTGCATGCATTAGCATTACTTTTGTATCCGCGGATAAATCTAGGCGCTCACCTTTGTCTATGCGTGCCATGTCATGCATGCTACTGTTTGTTTATGTACCAGGCCAAGCCTATTTGCATCCGAGTTTTACTGCCATTCAAATCATTTATTCACCTCCCGGCCTACAGCACGGCTCCTGGCCCGCAGCTTTGTACCAGCAGCTGGGTAGCACAGCCTTCCCCAGGCTTCCCCCGCAATCTCTCGCTCTTTATCATGCATGGCACACCGCTGGACTACTGCAGGCACAGAACACTTCATCACCACAGCCTGCAGAGAGAAGCAGAGACAGACAGGAAGATGGGCTCAGGGTTCAAGAAGACCCCTATTAGGATGGGATATCCCATAGGCTGGCTCAGCTCGGAGCTTTTTTTTTGCCCCACTTTCAAATATAAGTATGGGGTAAAATAGAATGTCAGTGTTTTTTAGATTATCGGCAAATTGCTTGGTGATAAGGCTACAGATCAACTTCATTTTAATTCACTCAAACCAGCAGGCGTTTCCCTCCTTAAATTCCAGCCCGAGGGTATATCTGCAGCTAACAGCCTTGTGGAGTGGTTTCAGCGCACAAATCTGTCAGAGGACATCTCCGCTGAGAAAAAAAATGTTGAGTTGAGACAGAGGGGAGCGGAGGAGGGAGACTGTTTCCTGGTGTCAGCTCTAACTGGGCTGGGACTATTCAAGCTTCTCTCAGGTACACTGATATCATCCCTGACTGCCTGCTGTGGAGAGAAACAGTTGCTCCGAGGTGTCAGCTTTAAGTGGGTAGGGGAGTTTTGTCACCGATCAGCTATCAGCATCTCACAGTGACTCTTCACTGAGGTGTTCTCTGAGCCCACTGGATGTGGATTCCTGCCACCCCTCCCTCCCTCTATTTTTATTTCTCTTCCTTTCATCGCCGTCGCCCTCTCTGCCTTCATTTCCTTCCTTTTCAATGTTTTCCTCTCCTCTCTCTGGAGAGTGAATAATCTCTTTCAGTATCATGGATAATGGCTGACCTCCATAACAGAGCTGTCTCTCCAATTCATCAGGTCTGACCTTCAGAGTGCATCTTGATGAGTGCTGAAGGTAATGACACCGCTCTTCTCCGAGGCACCCCGCATAAGAAAAACACCCCGAGTGGTAAAAGGCTATAATCAAATCAAATTTGCATCTAGTGTGATTGTTTATCTGATATGATTTGTCTGTGATGTATTGACTATTTCTTTCTTAGGAGTTATGATATGATGCCACGTACTCTCGGGCCTCTCATTGAATTTTTATGGCATCATTTCCACCGCAAAGTCCTTGAGAGCGCTTTGAAATCTAACAAAGCAGCAAAATTAATTTGTCCGTGTTTTTCAAGATGTATATGTTAAAGGGTTACTGCGTCCCTGCAGGCATGGAGACCAGAGAGAAAAGTGTCGGCTGTGTCGCAGTGAAGGCTGATCTCTATAGAGACGCCTCTATTGTCTGTCTGTGCGTCTGTTCTGCTCTCTGCCAAGCCGGCGCAGAGACAGAAGCATGAGCAGAGTCGCTGCCTCATAAAGGACATTCTCTATCCGCTCCTGGTTCTGGGCTGCCGTTCAACCGTAGGCAGACTGCTTCCTGCATGTGTGGGCAGAACAACTCTATATCATCTGTTGGTTTGAATAGACAGCTCTTTGTAGGCCGGCTTAGTGTATGTTTGTCACAGGCCCAGCCAACACATGTTTGACAGTGATCAAATATTTGTGGTGTGTGTGGAACCTCCTACTCAAAGCAGTGAAGGGCAGCTCCATCAAATCAATAGGTATCAGCTTTAAGGGATGAAGATGATGATAAATGGGTGAGGAGAAATTGATGAGAAATGGCCTGTTGTCTCACGGCTGCGTTCACCACTTTTCTCGGGGGGTGCACACACACTCAGCAGCACATTCACCTTTTAGCATTTCAAATTTTTTAAATCCTGATTAGCTGGGGCCTTAATTACTGAGGCAGGATTATGGTGCATAAGTAGTCAGGCTTAATAGTAAGCAGCATGATAGTTCGTCACCGTGTTAGTGCACATGTCCATCTCTGGCAGTGAAGAATCATCTCTTCCCCCAGAATGATGGCTGATGGTGCAGACAGGAGTCTTCTATCTCTGAGCTAATGAAACCATCCTGACACATCATTCTCCTAACACTAACTTTTATCTCCCGTCCTCCTGCAGACTGCAGTAAAATCACCATTATTCTTTCTATGAGTGCGGCTCTCTGTGCACGTGTGTTTGTGTGTGTTTATGCCCATTGCCTATGTATGCGTGAACAGCCCCCGCTATTCATCAAGATGTCACCTGTAATGGCTGCTAAATTAACCATGTGTTTCGGGGAGCAAAGCTGGCTTGATAAATCTCTCTGTGGCAGGAGGTGTGTGTGGTCCACTCCCATCCACCTCTACGGTGACCTTTCTCAGGTGAGGAATCCTCTGCTAACTGGATTTCCTATACAGCATCTCCACAGAAAAGATGTTTTAACGGATGGCCAGTTGATAAACTGCACGAATCCGGAGAGCCAAAGAGAAAACAGATCTTCCTGGTTCTCTTCCAGAAGTGAGACAAACTAATTCCAAATTTCACTGGCATTTGAAAATAACAAAAAATGGACTTCTACAACTTGGTCTCGTTCAACATTGCTTTGTACTGTTTTAGTTCAGGTGACATTTTGAGAAGCAGGACATTAAATCACAGTCAGCGACAAAAATGTCCAAGACTATTTCTGTCGTGGTACTCTGTGACCAGGCAACGTCATTCTGCTATTTCTCTTGCTTTATCTAAACAGGGATGGTACATAAACATGAAAAAACATTTAATATCATTTATTTAAAGAAATCACATTATGCTCAAATAATTCTATTTTGCGTTTCTACTTGAATAGGTTTACATACATGTTCTCATACTCAGCAGTGCTGCAGTCCTGGATGTTGGAAACACTCTGATTTAGCTCCTGTCTCTTTAAGGCCTACCCTCCTGACCACCCAGTGTGCTCTGATTGGTCAGAGTAGCTGTCTTAAATAAATAATTCTTATGTGCCTAACAAGCTGCTAGCTACAAATTAGGCAAATGTGTGACATAGTGACATAGTGTTGCCATAGTAGTGCTATAACTGTAAAATTAAAATTATAACTAAAAAGAATTTACAAGGACAGTATTTTTGTATACATCTCTATTGATAAACATCTCCAGATTGACAGACTGAGGCCAGTTGAGCAGCCAGCTTTGGACACAGGGACATAGATGCCGATACGGCAGAAAATGTTGGAAAACATTTTCAGAAGATCACTTATTTTGATTTACAGAGGTAAAATCACAAACACAAATTTGTTTCACATGATAAACATGATTTCACAATTCAAAGTGGTTTTGCCGGCATGAGAAACATACATTTTCATTGCCATAGCGAGTTTGACATAAAAACAAACAACAGCAAAACATAGATAAACAGAATAAATGTGAGTCCCAGTCGTCCTCAGCTCTGTCGAGCATTTTAGCACCTTTCAGCTTACTGTTATGATTTCATGGCTCGCGATTTTAAAATCTGTTGAAGTTGTGATGAATGTTTGAGCATGATTCCGTGACATCACACGTTTCTAAGCTAATCACGGTCCAATATTTAAATCACACACAAGTGTGATGTGGTAACTCGAGTGCACACACACTGAGAATGAACTCACACACAGTCACAGTTATTCATAGTCATAAATTCTGGGTTTTCAGTGGGGGAAAAGGAGCAGATGTAATTTAAAGATTTTTTAACTAGTTAGAACCATGGGTTCAGAAAAACTGTGACGCTGTATAAAACA
Source organism: Diplodus puntazzo (assembly GCA_963678695.2). Taxonomy (NCBI): domain Eukaryota; kingdom Metazoa; phylum Chordata; class Actinopteri; order Spariformes; family Sparidae; genus Diplodus; species Diplodus puntazzo. The sequence continues at coordinate 18,100,716 of OZ023158.1, read as the reverse complement.
TAAATGAAACAGATTGTGATGAATTGCTAATCCTTCCTGACATATACTCAATTGAAAACAGTTAGAAAAACAAAATATTTTATGTTTCACCTCATAAATCTCATTGATTTTTGTAAATATATGCTTATTCTGAATTTGATGCCAGCAACACATTTCAAACAAGTTGGAAACTAAATATGTCATAAAAGCAATTCCATATCCAGCAGCACAGGCCACTGTTTTCAGTGAAAAGGCTTGGATAAACTGACTGTATGCGACCTGTCCAGCAAAATAATGATGCTTTAAAGTAACATTATGTTACTATTTTACTAATATGTTACTATTTTTTTTTTTTTGAAATAACAGCTTCAAAATCAGTTTAAAGACCATATTAGTAAGAAAGGTTGATTTTCTGAGTGTCATTCCCAACTTGTCAAATAATGAGGCTCTAGGTTTCCCAACCTGTCAAAACTGATGCTTTGAGATTGTAGGACAGGCTAACTGCCATGAGATCAGCCACACGTCACCACCCTGTCTCCAGAACAGTCATGCCCCCTTTTGGCTGAAAACAAACGCTGTGAAAGCGCTGGCGCAAGATTGAAAACTGCTAGTAGTGACATGTCAAAAAGCCACTGTGTTGCATTTTTCACATCAAACAATGAAAAATCTCAAAAGGTTATGATTTTATTACTACCCCAAAGAATGAAGGGCAGTGAAGGAGGAGATTTGAGGCGTTCACAGAGAGGATAAAAATTGTAAACCGTGATACCTGGGGCCAGTTGATACGTGTCTGTCTGTGTCAAACACTTCATCACAGGTTGGTTAATGATGTCACTGAGTGAATGCTGTGTTTGCTGACGGTGTCTGTAGATCGAAGTGAATCAAAATGGCGCATTTGTAAAGTTATGACTACAGTTTTTACTGTGAAAAAAAACAAAGCTTAACCTTAAAACACCTGCTTTTAGAATGGAGTCAGAGGGTATTTTAATGTTAATAATACACATAAATGGAGTTGACCTACCTTCCGATATTGAACCTTTTAAAAAGCATAAAGTGGCACTGGGAGTGGAAATAAACCGACCTGTTTTCACCAGCGACGTTATTACTTTATCAGGTCCAGCTAAAACACTCTGGTCTGCTCTCCACTCGCTGACAGATTGTTTTCGACTCCATAACGTGGTGGGTGGCTGATTTACTTGTATCTCTCTCAGTGACTGTTTCGCCTGCGTGTGCTTTAGTTCTTTGTCCGTTCTTACCTCAGTTCTTCGCATCCTCTCCAGTGTTGCTTCACCTCTGAGCCCTAGCTCCACAAGCCACCCTGCCACCCAGCCTCTACTCAGCTTTCGGACCTTCTGTGCCCCATGCCACTAGCTTCTCCTCTCAAGCCACTGCTGACATTGCGGTGAGCCCAGCTACCAAGCCAGCCTACACCCGTGTCTCCTCCTCGTGTTTTCCTGTTGAGGCGCTGCCGACTCTGTTGTGAGGCCCTCAACTCCACATGCTACCTCAGCCTAAAGCCAGCGACGACTACCTCTGCACTCTGCACTTGAGTTTGTTTCATAAATTCCTTTAAACCTTTCCCCAGTCTGTTTGTCCACTTTTGGGTCCTGCTACAAACACCTTATTGTCACAAAATAGTCACATCGAACAGATCATAAAACAGCAACTTAAAGAGTCTTAATGACAGAAAATGACCTGGACATTTAATAAGGTAATTGTGTGCGTCAGATTCATCCTCTTTGACGGAGACTGGGACTAAAAGGACACTCATCATCTACTATTTCTTTCTTTTCTACATAACGCTGCTGATCATAGATCATATAATCAATATAAGATCATATAATTGCATACCTGACTGGTCATATCGATTTAGATCTTAGGACCTTAATAAACATGGTTTTCTCTCTTTATGCTGTTAGTTTAGCAGAGTTGTTAGAATTTGTATTGATAGCCATTCAAAAAAGTTGGCCTTTCTGCGTGCTGACTTGGCTCAGACCACCAGCTGCCTCTACGGACATCATGACAGAGGGGAAGAAACCGAAGAGGACATTGATGAAAGAAATTAAGAGGAGAAAAAGAGACCGTGACCAAGCAAGGGGCAAGAGAAAAGAGAAAATTTCAGACTTGCTTTTTTTCCCGTTGTTGACAGCTTTGCTAAACTTCAATTCAATGCAATTTCAGGGCTGCAGTTCTGGGACCCTTTTATGATGTGACCCAATGCAGCAAAACAATGTAAAACTGATTCGGGTGGCTGACAGTTCATGTGCGGTGACGTCAAACAGTCAACACAGTTGAAATACTATGATTATTGTAATCACAATAAGTGTGAAACAGGTATTTACACAGAGCAGCAGGCTGCTGCTAAAATAATGTAGCTGACAGACATATTTTGTCGGCTAGAAGGAAAAATCACAATCATTCAGTCAACTCTTATCTAATGTAGATGCGCTGTTCGGCTGGTTAAAATTGCGCTGCTGTTTTATTAACACTAAACCAAGTGTCTATGTTAATACACCTCTTCTTACCCGACTGTAGTCCTGTGCTCTGTCAACTCCCAGCATGAGTCCCATTTTGTTAATGTCCTTTTCCTGTGACCAGACATTAGCCAGGAGCAGCCTTAATCCAAGACGGACTAGGATGGCTCTTATTCCAACTCTCTTCCTCCCTGGGGCGGTCCCAACGCTCAGGTTGGATGTTCAAAAAGACGCCGCAGGCCACGATGGTCTCAAAGTCTGCTGCTCTTAATCCCAATGGATCAAAACAATGCATCCTCTCAATTGATGATGACAGTCTTTCTGCGATAAGCAGTACAAGTTTCAGCAATTAAGCCGAACATTTTTTGCATAATTTAAAGGAGCTACCGGCTGCTGTATCTTCATGTGTTACAGTTGCCAGGAACATGATATTGTGGTGTCAACCAAGTTGTCAACTAGCTATTTTTTGTTAATAAGGCATGTCAGCCCTTCTCCATAGAGGTTTAGATGGTCGCATGTTATAGTCAGGTGCTATGGACTGTGGATCAGGTGAGCTTTGCGTGCTGTTACTGTTCTGAGTTGTATGCCACACATTTGCAAAGTGTGGCAGCTGAGCATGCATGTTTTCTTCAAGACATTTGAGTTTTAATGTCATAACATTGTTATGGCATGCTGGGATTTGTATTCACGAAAGTTGTGCCGCAGCCAGAAACTCTCACGAAATACAATTTACCACATAATGTTGCTTCAAGACAACATGGGAGGAACATTACGGGTGAGGGAAGAGCGACTGATGTATTACAGTCTATGTGCGCTGCTCTACTGGTACCATGATGTGAGCTGCAGTCTTGTCAATGCGACCAAATTGTCCGCCGAACGAATAAATCATTGCTTTTAACTTTGTTTATATTACATAAGCAAGAGCTGTGCAGGAAATTTGAAAACATGACTTCCTCCCTCTTATCTTCCAACCAATTTCATTTAATATCTAAACGAACAGATAGCCATTTATCTGCGAATATGGATAATAAATCAGAGGAACATGTTCATTTTGGAAAAGCAGATGTAAGAAACCATTAATGCGAGATTGCATTGAGTTACAGAGGCTAGTAAAACAGTTGCTAGCCTGGAGATGACGTCGCAATGCCGGGGCTCTTTGCAGGTTTTCAAGCTGTTTTTGTCTGCTTAAATGTGAAGTATGAGTGATAGGTCTGACATGTTGCGAGCGTCTTTACAGAGCACCCAGTGGTGTGTGCTGAATAAAATATGGCAGAGAAAAAAACACCATTCAAATGTTGTAAGAGGAGTAAAAAGGGGTCGAGGGAGTGCGCCGTAATGATTTTTTGGCACTGCCTCAGAAAAGAATGGCGAGGATTTTTAGTCAAAGGAAAAATAAAACAACAGAGAGGGCCTGTAACAGAGAGGAAAAAACACAACAAAAGGAGCGGTATCCTGGGGTGCAGATTGATTCCTATCAGCTGGTACATAGACAGTGACCTGCGGGGAGAGCTTATCTTGGCTCATGCTCTATCTCCCCTACATTTTGATCCCGCTGCTGTAGGGTCTGGACTGGGTTGGGAGGAACCGGGGACGAGGAGTTGGCTGGATGGATAGATGCATGATGAATGGATAGCTTTGTGAGGAGATGGGGAGAGATGGATGAAAGAAGTGGAGTGAGGTTGAGGGAAAGGAAAACAGGGTGAGGGAGGCAGGCGGGAGAAGAAAAAAAAAGTCTGATTGATAGGCAACGGAGTGGGGGAACATCAGGAGAGAGGAACGGCGCGAGGGGGGAAGAATGTCCCTACGCAGAGTTATCAGGGCATGATCAGCAGATGGGAGGGCAGGCAGAGAGGAACGAGAGGGACAGCTGGAGAGATGGAGGAGATAAAGCAGAGATAGGAGGGGGGGGGGTGCAGAACAGAAGCATGGAGACTGGCCAGCACGTAAAAAGGGAAATAAAAGATGAAAACGGGAGAGCGGGGATGTGGAGAAACAAAGAGAGCGGATGCTGACAGAGGAGAGGATGATAAAGTGTTCATGTAAACAAGGCTGGTGCGGTCACTGCAGCGTGGTGGGACGCGCAGCCACGTACTGTATTCTCACATGACCGGTCAAATGGACAGAGGGATGAGAAGATTGAGTAGAGGATGAAACGGTGTTTTAGCGTGTCTAAAAAGGTGACATTTTATGCCACGGGCACCTGATAATGGCAGTTTTTCCCTGCTTCTTGACAAGATGACTGGAATTTTCTGGCCTCTCCCTTTATAGTAATTAGCACGATTGAGATCAGTGCTGATTCACTCATCCTGACCTTCTCTCCCAGCTCATTACTCCTTCACAAGTAGATCCAGTTCACCGTCAATTAACTAACTTTTAATGAAGGGAAGGGCTGTTGAGCAAGACCTACAACAGTTCTGATGGTAATGTAACACGCCACTACCTTTTAATGACTACCTGCAAGCTTAGCCCAAGAATACAGTTACAAGAAGAAGGCAATAAGAGTTGGGAAGGGCAGTCCTGGCACAAGAAAAAGAAAGCTCCCGGGTGTCATGGTGTAACGAACAACGCTGTGAAGGCATCCCGTGCATTTTGTCGTTTACTTTTCAGATTGGAGACACCCAATCCGTGACCTTTCTGCTTGTATGTTCCTTTTGTTCCTGTGTCGTTTGCAGATCTTGTACTTTTTGTGAGATCACACCACGCGTTTAATTATCCTTTTAATTGGCCAGAACCTGCAACTTCTAATGCTCACGCTGTACTGAATAAATGACTGCCCACAACTTGGCTGCTCACAGCGAGCATGAACAACCGAGTTGGTTTTGTCGGAGTTTATTGAAACAAGACGGCTGCATCCCTAACGATGCTGAAAAAAGAGAGAGAGAGAGGCAGTGTTCGAATACGTCGTGCGTTTGTCAAATGTTGAGATAGACAGAGGCACCCTTCAGCGTCTGTGTGCGACGCCCCGCCGACAGCCTTTTATGCCAGAAAGCCACTCAAACATGTGGTAAATATTATGAAACAGCTGTAGTTTAGTTGAGATTTAGTTTAGTAGGCATAAAACCTACTTGGTAAGGTTTATGAGAAGCTCACTGATGTTATTGTTTTCGTGGGAATTGAACCCCTAGTCACCTGGGTGAAGGTTCTTTGTGCAACTCCACCACAGTTGAGAATTTGTCACTCTGTAATGGGAGTGTCATATTGGGTTTACACTGCAGTTATAGAAAGCCCTTAGTGTGTCATTCAGGCGATAAAGCACAATGAATCCTTTATCTGTATGATTGGTATTTGATGACCCGGGCCAGCAATTCTACTTTGAATGGAGAGAAAGTCAGTAAAAAAAAAAAAAAAGTTTCAACAAGAAGATACGATGAATCCGCAGATGGCTGAAAGACACACAGTGTGTTTTTATATCACAGCACAGTCTCAAGACTACAGTTTGAGCTACAGCAAACACTGTTTTACTCGGAGATTATTAAAACAAGCTCACCACAGTTTATAAAATTTTGACAGTGGCCATATGGAATCGGACCGTGGAACCACTCAAATGGCAAAGACAGCCGACCAAAATTTTTTGACGTGTCAGAAATCCAGCAGACCGGCTAAAAGCCAGATTGTATATCGTTTGAGAAATTAATCAGCTGTTAACCCCTCAGCGTGCACGACAAATGAAGAGAGATCGTGCAGAAATTCCACCATCTAAAATTAGTCAGTGACGACAAATATGGGGTTAAAATCAGTCTGCCCAGCTAAACCAACATCACCAGAAAAGGACGTCAATATTGGACATATCTACGAACTAGTGTTGGTCGAGATTGGTCTTGGTCTCAAGACCACTTTTTTGAAGGTCTCATCTTCATGTTGGACTCATTTTACTTTACACGTTTTTGCTCTGTCTTGTGTCGCTCTAGGAAAAGAGGAATCTGGATTTTAGTTCAAGACCAGTCAACACCATGACTGAAGGGATATCACTGCATTATATTATTGTTTGATGCATTCTGTAGAGGTATGTAAGTTAATCCCAGCTATGACTCAGTTTAGGTGGTCTTGGCGCCAACACCGCTACAAACCTGGTTACTAACGTATACTAGAGGCATTTTGCTGTCTGTTATTTTGGTGAAAATCTCTTAACATCCTGATAGCAATCAATTAATGCACGATGAAAGTCTGACCATCTACAAGCCCAACACTGGAGTTATATCTAAAACATGTCACGCAGAATTGATCTAATATGGTTGTAATTCATTGGGGATACTGGGCTGGACTCAGTGTGACCGGCTGTATGTATCAGCTCAGTGACGTACTGGTTGCAGTGTATTCGTGGCAGTTTTGCTATAGTGCTGTAAAGATAGTGATGTAGTAGTAGAAGCAGTCGCATCACTTGCGGATGTTGAAAATCAGGTTTCCAAAAAGGTGTTCGCCTGTGTATATAAAAGCAATATTTTGTGCTTGTACTGCTTGGTTTCCATCTGCCATCCAAAATTGAATCAGTGGAGCTTGTGTATTTTATTTTTTTTTTTTTACATCTTACCTAGAAACAAAATTTATAAACAATGCTTTTATACGGATATCCCACTGGAGGGGTAGAATTACTGTGAAGGGGAAGCACAAAGTATTTTCTTCATTCTTGCATTGTGTGCAGTTTCTCATCAAACTGTCTGCGCCCATACAGTTGTTTCTTGAAGTGATCAATCATCAGGATGGTTCCCGTGATGAAGTAGAGCCATATCTTCTAGTGGGGCCTCATTATGCTGTTCATCAAGTCGTTTTAGCTGTTTTGACAGTTTTAGGTTTAAAGTCTGAAGCTTATTTGGTTAACAGCGAGCACAGAGTAAAAAGAAGCGACTTCGATCTTTCATACTCAAGCTCGAATGCTTCTTCTGTCATCAGCGGAGATAGTGGATGTACTGTTGGAGAACACTTAGATTGGTTGGCTGGTCTTCTTGGCTGGTATTTTGCTCAAAATCCATTACCCATTTGGTGGAGGCAGACGAGTAGAACAAGGACAGGAGGCAAGCTCGAGTGAGTCAGACACCCAAGGCTTTTTGCAGTAACTAGTTAAAGCAGTGTGTGTTATTTGTTGCAAGACACATAATCAGAGAGCAAAGTGAACACGTTTCATTTAATGGACACTCATCCGAAGAGTCAGTATGAACGCAATTCATACATTCTTAACGTGTCAGTCCTAGTGGAAAGCAAGCACTCGCATCTCAGTTAATTACATAACACCAAACGCTGTGTTTTTTTTTGGAATTACAAGTTGACCCTCGGCTTTTAGAAGAACTTCTTAAGGGTTTGTTTATTTGTTGTTGCTTTTCCAAAGACCGAATTGGAGACATTATCAGAACATAAAAAAATAAATACAAAATTGCTGTATGAATAAGCAGTGAAATCTAATCTTTTGGAGATGATACACGCCTTTTTACCCAATATAATTGCAAAGTTCATTAAAGGTTCGTGAGCGGTGAAGAGAAACTCTTTTAACGTTAATAGTTAAATAGGCAGAGAGAAAAGTTCAACGTGCACACGTGATTCAATCTACAAAGAACATCTGGTGCCGGTTAACGTTTAATCTTTTCTGGCTTTTCTCAGCCTCATTGCATAGTATGAAAATCAGTTGGAGAGAGCCCAGTTTACCTAAGAGATTAAAGAATAATGTTTATATTCCAGGCAATTCACTCTATTGGAAAACTAACAAACAATGCATAAATGATCTCAGTTATCCTCATGCAGAGCAGATGGCAGCCAAGCGGCTGGACTGAGGTCATCTCAGGATAAATATGATTTGAGGTAAATGTTTAATAGACTGCCGTACTGTATATCTGTGCTCATTGAGAATTTAGGTTAAATTCTTCTTACAATGAGATTTGGGCTCGGATAGTGTCGCTCTGCACCTGCTGCACAGGTAGACAATTATTTCCGTGCTCACATGAAGGAGGGATTGTCTGCTCCGTTTGAAGGGTTGGTGGAGGGCAAAAATCATCAGCATGCACGCAGAGTAAAATATGTTTGCCAAGATTTTTTTTTTTTTGTCTGCATCCATTACAACCTTAACCTTGACCTCAGCTCTTCGTCTTTCTTTCAGCAATTTCCAAACTTTTGAAGCTTTGACCTTTGTAAATATTCATAAACAAAATAAAAATATTTGAACGGCGCAGAGAGTTAGAAACAAGCAAGTTTGGGGGCAGTGTGTTGCGAGGCAAGGTTGCTGCGCGCCGCTCTCATACTCTCTGCCTCGACTAACGCGTCTGTTTCTGTGCGAGCGCCGCTTGCCTTGAGTTTCTGTGCCGCTGTATTATCTCTGCATGTTGGATGGGAGAGGTCACAGCTGAAGGCTAAGCTCTGCTATTCCATGTGAAGAGGCTGCTTGTTGTGGACCTCAGCTTGCTGCTCTAATGAACTCTTTCACCTGCTACAGCCTTTACTCTTTTGCCATGAGCTGAGGGGCAAACCAGACCGGAGCAGCATGATACTGCATGAAACTGTATTAAGTGAGTAATCAGCCACAGAGGCGGCAGCAGCTGCAGCTCTGTTTTCTGTGATATATACTTTTTGTTACATGTTATGACCCACGGTGATAAAGAGATATTTGGATTTTTATTTATTTCACAGTAACTGTCTTCACCAGAAAAAAAAAACAGAATTGCCTGTTCAAACACCTGAAATGACTTATGGCTATTGTTTCCCTGACAAGCGGCCTCTCGCGGTTTTGGCGAATAATGATTGTCCTCTCTCGGTAGCAGAGGCAGAAGTAGCGCAGGGTCGTTTTAAAACTGCAAAAGCGCTTCAGGAGGAGGTCGGGTGGCTTTTTCGAGGTTCAAAGTGTGTAACTTCAACACTAGAGCCTGTGTTCTCATCGCGTTCTCTTACTTAAAGTCCACAACCATTTCTTTTAATCATGAGGAAAATGTTTCCCTAACCTCAGCGATGGAGTTTTGCTTTCTCAAACTTATGATGAAAGACGAGGCCGCTGATATTCTATTTTTTTGTTAGTGTTAACAAATCCCATGATAAGACCAAACCCGCTAATGTGGAAGTCATCTCCGCCTGTCTGCAGCAGTTATTTCCTACCGAAAACAGAAATTGTTAAAGGTCCTATTTGGAAGAAAAGTTGATTTTTTTGTGTCTCATTCCCAACTCGTCAGATAATGATGCTTTGAGATTGTGGACGGTTCGGCGCTGGGAGTGAGGCTCAAAAATCAATTTTCCTTACAATTAGGTCCTTTAAAGACAGGTCACAAACATATGCATCTGCATTTTGTCTTTTTTGAAAGAAGTATTTGCTAAAAACAACTGGGCGTTGGAGGATTGGATAAAAATTAACTACAGTGCTTACGTCCTTTGTAATGAAGGAACATGTGACACATTGCCTTCCTTCTACATGTACAATATTTCTTCAGTTTGACTGAAATCATTCTGATTAGAGATTACAACTACATGGATGCGAAAAAAGCGATCTGATAAAGATGTGTGTTTCCATGCCCCAGGCACCTAATCAGAATATAACTAGTGGTTCCGCCGGCTGTGAGGTGTCTAATCTGACAGAAATATAACAGAAGAAGAAGTTCCAACAGCATTGAGAATAGTAGGTTTAATCATTCATTTGTGCTATCTTTCAATACACTTTGTTCATGTTTATCGAGCTATTGTTAGCTGTCAAGATTGAATTTACCAGTAATGCTGCTGTCGTCTTGAGTAGGATCAGAAGCCTCACATCCATAAAACGAGCGTGCTGTCATCGCTCGCCCGTTAGATGATCCATAAGTTTGTCTGGGTCGGAACAACTTTTGCCATTTTGTCATTTAGCCTTGTTGCTTTCGCAGGGTGCCTTCAAACTTGATTTGGTCAGTGGTTCAGTGGATTCAGGCTTTTTCTTAATTTATTCAAACACTTGTTTGAACAAGTTGAACAATGCTTGTGTTCATGTGTAGAGACCCTGGTGATACTACAAGCAAAGTTTCATGTTGTGTCGAGCCTTCTGATGCTAGCATAAGAGTGCCCCTGCACTCCATTGAAAATTAGCTTGCCCGAAAACTAAGAAGTTGACAGGCCTGTCAGGCCTGTCAGTTGACAGGCCTGTCAACTTAACGTGAAACCCTCACCAAAAAGCAACCGAGGCTTTATTTGTGATTGAATATGAGTCAAGCCTCCTTGTAAATGCATAATTATGACGAAAGAGGCACTTTTAAGATTTACCGTTTAGTTTTCGGGCAAGCTAATTTTCAATGGAGTGCAGGGGCACTCTTATGCTAGAGCATCAGAAGGCTCGACACAACATGAAACTTTGCTTGTAGTATCACCAGGGTCTCTACACATGAACACAAGCATTGAGAAAATTGTTTGTGTACACGGAGTTTACTAAAAAGAAGGTTTTTAAACTACTCACCATAGGAGCTGAATCTCCGGCGCGTCGCTCTCATGGGAGACAAAAGTGTTGATCCCCGAGTGCGACCTGACAGGCAGGAGAGTAATGGCGGACTGCTCCTCAAGCCTGCCTCTTAGGTCCTTCCTCCTCTAAATGACGACGTCAGCTCATATGTAATCGGAGCTACTTTCCTTCAATACAAGTAAAGTATTAGAGAAAGGGTGAAATGATATGAATGAGTCAAAGACATTGAATGTGTCCGTTGTTTGCAGAAACGACAATGCCACCATTTTGTTTTTCGGGACTGGGCTGATACATCAGACTTTCTAACCCCTGGTATAGGACTTCGTACAAGATAGTGGTTTTGTATATTTGAGCAACTATAAAAATATTTCCCATTAGAGTGAATCATTTGGCAAACTATGTTGTATTTTTTTTTTGTTTTATTTTCAGAAGTTTGACTGAATTGTTTTTCTGGCTGTGTGAGCCATCTATTGTTTTCCAATTATGGGATGACATTCTGTAGGCAGGCTCTCGAAACTTGTGAAGTTATGTGATGCACCACATTGAACTCACTGAACGTAAAATCCAAGGTTTTTCTATTCATTTTTTTTCAAATGGTTATTGTGGAGTAACTCGGTGCAAACTTTCTAAGTCAGTGTACTCAATCATACAACCATAAGGCAGTTCTGACAGAATTTTAACATACTTTATACTACGAGAGAAATTACTTTTCTCTCTTTCATCAAATTGTTAAATGTAATGAGTCAGAGGATGATTAGTCTTCTAAATTAAACTGGTGAGTGACTATTGTGATGTTATTTTAACCACTGATGACTGGGTTGGACGATGATGGCTGGATGTACTCCATGGTCCCTTTTGTATATTGTTTCCTGTGAGCTAGTGCAGAAGGTTTTATATATTTCTATTCTAGGTTTTGTGCATCGTGCTGTATTTTATGCTCGGGCCTGTGTATTCTGTATTTTACACACAACTAAGGACGTTTCAGGAGCCTACTTATTGAAAATAAAAGCAAACCAATGGGCTCCTGGAAAAAATAGATGTCCTAAAGCTATATAGCTGTATGGGATCACACAATCCATGTCAACATGTTGACATTCCAACCCAAGAGTGCTCAGTAGTCATTACAATGTTATACAATAAGTAATTCGTACTAATGATTAGTACGCACCTGTAACATTTAGTGACTGGATGCTACATCGCCTCAACCGAGACCAAGTCATGGTTGAGAAAATCCAGAGTCCTCCGTGTTTGTGACCAACACAAGACTGTGTAAAAATGCAATCGAATCTGAGATCTTGAAGTACTACAGCACTACAAGATACTGTAGGTCCTGGTGCATCTCAGCACTGGCAGTTTAAGTCTGTCCTCTCAGTCCCTCAGAAGCATCACCAATATTCCCCATTGTCTGAAAATAGATGTTAAACCAAAGAAGACGTCCCCATCAGCACCACTAGATCTGACAAATCAATAGAAGTCAATAGGTGTCAATGAGGTGCCGAAACCCAATTGAACTTCTCAACTAGCCCGGTTGTCTCTAACATATCAATAGGTGTTTGTAGCTCGACATCAACTTTAATGAAGTCTGTCCCTTTCTCTGCTCGCGCCTTTTAATCTTGTATTGACGTTTCTTTCCGGCCTTGTGATAACAGCTTATAAGTCACCTTTATGGAGGCAGCAAATAAAGTGGTAACTACAGCTGTTGAGAGGCCATCAGAGACAACAGAGCTAGTAAAAAGAAGAAATATGTAATGGGATTCTCTTTATTCTTGATGGAGGAGAAGTACTTCGCAGACAACTTTTGAGGGGAAAATTGAGACGAGATTGAAATAGTTTTTGATGTCTTTCTTTCCCATCTCTGATGGGGGAGGCTTTTTTCCCTTTTTGTTTTCCTTTTTTTTGCCAGGCTCATTGCGAGTACATGCTGTCTGGCTGTTTTTTTTCTGATGGTTGGCAAAGCAGGAGCTGGGTTGGAAGTGCAGGTGCAGCACAATACAAAACATCTGCATCTGTGTCTCGGCGGAAAAGCGCCGGCATTAAAACTGAAAAGCCAAAGCAAAATGGAATGGCATCTGTCCTCTGTGTTTAATGTGGTCCGACCCATCCATTGTGATGTAGATAAGCGTCACCCCGGCAGCACCTCAGGTGATTAACCGCACAGTGTTTGTGAAAGATTGTATAAACAAACAGGTGTCCTCTACTCCCTCTGCAGCTCATTATAACTCTGCTAGCTTTGTTTATGCTTTATTTTTAATGCATCTTTATCAACTGTATGGTGACTATTTTGAAGCCACAGCACGCCTGCTTTGTGACTAACTATGTGATGTATGTGGGTATATGTGTGTGGGTGTACGTGCACCTGGTTGAGAGAGAGAGAGAGTACGAGTGCGCATTCAGTCCCTGGCTTACTGGAGCTCTTTCCTGGTCTCTAATGGGGTGTGGAGAGAACAGTTCTACATCCTCCTCTCTGTAAAAATGTGACTCAGGCAGATGGGGCCATGTTGGCTTATGGCAGGTGAGAGATTGAAATGCTTCATGACAGGGACAAAAGCAGGACACTCCTTTGTGCTAATGTCAGCTTTTAACAAACACCAAACAAAAGACGGCTGGCAAGAGAAATGATACGGAAGACGAGGAGCAAAATGATGTCCAATGTGTCTCATGGTGAGCTGAGGCAGAACAGAGCATTGTTAAGCAAGGTACAGGGGCTGTGTCACACTCATTCGTGTGTGAGTGTGTGTGCGTGCGCGCGTTTGTGTCTGTTTTCTAAGTGCGCACGCTGGCCTCTGAGCTTTTGTGCGAGTTGTCGAGTGGGTGGCTTTGCAGCAGCCTGCAAAAAACCACCGCATCAGCATCTTCTCTCTAGCGACCAATTAGCTCAGACGTTCAGAATTTTTTTTTTCCTTTCTTTTTTCCAAATAACTTTTCTCCATTTGCATCTTTTTCATTTGCTTATCTCTCATTCAACCGGCAGCACTTTCTCTGCCTCCTAGGCTTTCTTCAGCTTCAGTGATGTCACACCTGCGAGATAATTGGATAAACTCAATTCAAAGCGAAAGCCCATGGATACCAAGACAGTGAGGCACCGTTTAAACTGCTGCAGAAATGGGGCATTGCCGAGTGCGTTCGGGATGGAAATGTGAATGCTTGTTGTGATTTGGGGAATTCAAAATGCATCATCATTATTTAATAATCCCATTTATTCTGATATTAAAGTATAGTTGTTTAGCCTTTAAAAGCTCAATGGGAGACATCTCGTTTGCTTTGCAGTCGTTTTCCGTGTAACTCACGTGTTGTGGCGCCGACGTATTTCGTGCCGCTTCCTCTCGTGTGTAAGCAGGTGTGCGTGTGCGTGTCTAAATGCAAAAAAAGCGTGCACGCGCAAGCAATTCTCCAACCCCTCCAATCCCAACCGTCAAGACGCTGCCATCTCTGCGGATCAATTCCCTCTGAATCTGGATGAATTATTAATGCCCACATTCTGTTTTTTACTGATGGGGAAATCATTTGAGATGGATTTTTTTTTTTTAGCCTACCAATGAATTCATCAGTTGTTTAAGGTGTCAATATTATTTCCCAGATATTGCCCCAGTGCAGAGAAGCGCTGATCAGGATTCTTGACACAGTGACATTGTCGCTCTGACCTTGAGGTGGATACTTAACCCAGCGCGCGTCGATACATATTCATCGACGCCATACTGCCGGGCTGCCATGTTTACACAGAACTGCCAAGTGTTACATAACGACGGCATGCTTTTGTGGCCGCAGATGTTTAAATCTTCTACGGCTGAGCGGAACTGCAGCTACAGGAGAGTTAACATTGCTTCCACTCCCAGTTTCATTATGACTTAATTAAAATTTAAATTTAATTCCGCATCTTTAGAGGCTCAATGAAAAGAGGATTCCCCTGCGAGTGCCCCTATAATTCTGCGGAAAAGTGACTTAAGAGACAAATGATATTGTTAGCTTAATGTCAAGGGTGGTGCCAATGCCGCTGCGAGGCAGTGATTGACGGCTCTGTTTGTGCGAGACCTCAGCCAGAACAGGATGAATAGAGCTCAGTTAGTGTTGATAGCTGAGATCAATAGGCTACAGTCTCAGGTAAGCACTGTGGCTTCACCCTTTTGGCATTTCCTGAAACGATGATAAATGCGAGGTGTTGCTTGCTTTGAAATGTGATATTTTTCATTTGTCACATTATATCATGTCATATCAGTGATTATACAGGAAAACAAATGAGGAACGGAGGCTACCGTGAGACATTATTCCATTATCTCATAGAATAGTGTTTTGCAAAGCCTCGGTGGACATTGATAACAGTGAGGCAATATCAACACCAGGATATTGGAAATCCATGTTAAAAGTTTCTTCTGGTGGAATATCGAAGTAAACCAGCCACGCTCACTTGGCATCAGCAGCACATTCTGGTTGGTCCGACAAGGTTTTAAGTGTTTTGTGCAGACTTCATAAGATGCTATGGTAAGACATGCATTGCATGGTGAAAGGAGACGAGGAACGAAGGGGAAATCTCATTGCAACATGACCGCCCTGCCTGTTGGAGCAGTGAGCCAACCACACCGGCTCCCGGGGGAACTATCAGGATCTTCGGCGGACAACAAATGGCTTTACTGCCCCAGTCCCGTATAGCGACCACAGAGGGAGAGGGGCTCTGGGAACGACCTGTAAACCAAACACATCACCACATTCAATCTGTTGCCTTATTAATCTAATCAACGGCTCATTCAATGGCCCTCAGAGACGGCCATCACAGTACTGCAGAGAAACCAAAGCCGACAATGGCAGTCTGGTCCGTTGAAAACAGTTTTGAGGATGACTTCCACTTTCAATTAAAGTGTAAAACAGTGATGTGAGAGATTTAGAAAGTCAGCCTCGCTTCAGCGAAAACATATTTTATGAGATTAAACACTGAACGTATTGTGTGTTTGCCAACATCCATCACCTCATATTTTCATCAGCTCAAACAATGCAGCAGCACCTTGAACAACTTCTCAGCTTGTTTTTTAATACGTCGCTGAACTGAAATCAAAGAGGAGATAATTATGACAAGTCTGCATTGCAAGTTATTTAACAACAGTTAAGATTGATTGGAGGCATTTAATCTTTGCATGATTAATTAACATATTTCCTTTTTGTTTAGGTTTTTCTGTTGACTATCATTCATGCACAGGACAAATTAATATTTTATCATAGTCATAGTTTGTTTCTTCTAACACGTTTCTCAAAAAAAAAGTAGTGTAACAGATATTTTTAGATTTCAAAGATACTGTTGCTGTGGCAGAATTATTACTTATGGGTACAGAGTGTATTGCCATTGATAGCTGACCCTGGCCTGTGCAAGGATGTTCAGACAGTCTAGTCGGGAAAGATAATAAGCCCTTCGGGTGTCGCAATATTTTGATATGCTGGAGGGAGAATGTATTCTTTCGTTCAGACTGAATAGCTAAGAAAAACCATACACGACTCCATTTGTGACCTTGTTTTCTTCGGCACAACACTACTGTTGGAAAGAATCTTTGGCAAGCGAGTTCCATGCCACCAGTGTTGTGCGGGGTCTGTTTCCTGGTGACAGAGTAGATAAAAACATTCTTTAAGACAATGGAGACTGCCCAGAGGGCGTTTATTTATTCATCAAAATAGAGCCTGACCTGAGGGTGCAATTGCATTCAACAGCATAATGTCCCTCATCCAATGGGAATGAGAGGGAAGAGCAGCAGCTCTCGATTTAAACAGTATAGCTCATCTGGGAAGTGAGGAGGTGAAAGTTACCGTGCCTTGTTTTGCTTTGGGCAAGAACAGTTCTTGAATGGGAATACGAAGGAGGGCAGGACTGGACTTAGTTTAACACTGTAAAAACTTTGGATAAAATGAACAGCGTTTGGAGGAATTTTGGAAATTTGAGGAAATAAAGTCAGAACACGAGGTGGAGCGAGACATGAGCACAATCACCGTCTATGAATGAATAAGTAGGAAAGGAGATGATCTAAACGTATTTGTGATGGATAAGATCAAACCAATAATTTAAGATAATAGTCCCACACTTTCTTTAATATTGTGAGATTTTTTCGACATTTTCATACATTTCCATCACGGAATAATTCACAGATCTTGATGAAAAAAATCCGGCACATTAAGGTGGATGTTATCTATGAGTGAGTACGATTTGATGTGGATCCAAACAAAAAATCTGGATCTAGCGGATTTAATTATGTGCAATTTGATATTGGATTAGGCCTGCTTGAATTAAAGGGAACCGTTGGGCCTTGGCAGAGGTGTGCGCTCAGAGCTCCGTGAGAACTCCTGATGGCCTGGCACGCTGATTGGCCAGGACTGTCAAGCAGTGTTAAATGCACTAAATTAAAATTGGGTAAATCAGAGAGAAAGAACTGTAGTCTGTCAGTTGAACCTAATGGTATGATCTCTGTCTGTCCTGTACACATAAATGAGATAAAGACAAAAAGTCAGAATTTGAATTTCTATTGCCTTAATTATGGTGCAGATGTTGCAAATCTAAAAGTAAAAGATATTTTACGGTTGTGAACGAGTGAATGAAGACATTGGCCTGGACTGATGTTAGATCCCCAGCCTGAATTATTATCCCAGTGCGCCACCTGTATGCGCTCTATTGTGTTTCAATACAGTTTTGTTTTGGGACATACGAGTGGATTTTTTTTTAATGATCAGTAAGTCTTGAAAAAAAAAAATAGAAAACTTTGGAAAATAGTGAAAAATTCTCTTCCCAGAATAGAAAAAATATTCCACCAACAATGACATGAAACCAGGAAAAAACCCTGCGAATCCTCGAACTTTAAGAACAGGAAACGTATGTAAGGGCATGGCGAGTGCACAATAGAAAGATCACTGATCATCCTTTAAGAGTGGGTTTTAAATTGCACAAGACCTGAGGCATGAGGCGCTCTGGAAAAGAAATACCTGATTTGAATTCCGAGTATCTTAAAACGTATCTGTAAAAACACATCAGTGAGCCAAACACACACACAGATGAAGACAAACCTTACGATGAACAAGGGAACTGTCGTTTTATTTGGAGTCGATCCACATACACTGCCTGGTGCTGCAAATATTCATCCACAGCTGCAAATAGTCCCGGAGAAATGCACTATTTGGTCCTGTTTGAATGTTTAGGAGTTTTTTTTTTAAAGATGAAATTAGACGTTTGTGACCTGTTCCTTCCACAGGCACTGAATGTGTTGAGATATGGACTAACACACTCATGTTTTCATGAAAATAATTGGCATTATACACTACTTGAATAACACGAAAAGTAATACAGGGCTAACTGAAGACAAAGAATAAATATGAGAAATAAGCATCCGCATGTTAATTAACAATATTACGAGTGATTCAAAACATTTAAAACATGCTGGGTCTACCAAATATATCTGTTACTTGTAATGCAAAGCAATTACTAATTAGGTTTATGAAACATTTCAAGCTTTTATCATGCAAGATTTGGATTGAGTGATCAAGATGGAATGAGGGGGGGCTGGAATTTGACTGCTGAGTGGGTGACCTTTGTGATGTTCAAAGCGTGTGTGTAAAGTGAGGCGCTGCACGTAAAATGGCCGGCAAACGAGAACGGGTTCCGTATCCTCCGTAGGGGCCTCGGGGTGGACGCTGGACATTCATGGCACTAATGCATCCAGCTGGAAGAGCAACAGGTGTTTTCAGCCTAGCCATAAAATTGGAAGCTTTGGTTTCTGAAGGTGATTTTTTATTTTTTTTTTCATTGCGAATAAGGATTTGCAATTCCAAACACATGGTGACATGTTTTTTTTGTTTTCTGCTCAGGATAGAGAATTAAAACTGACAAAACTATACAGTTGCATTTGTCGCTTCCACTGACATTCTTTCTGATCATGTATTAAAATGCAGACACTAACTATCCGTCAGCTCGCTGTGGTGTTCGCTAAATCCCTAAATTCACCAGCTGCTCTCACTGTTTTATCCCACAACTAAATAATGGCTCTGGCTCAGGCTGTATTTACAGGATAATGAAAGGGTGCAGCGCTCGCTTTCCCATGCTCACACACGAAAACAGCCCAGAGTCACATACAGGCCACGCTCAAACAAACATGGCGCTCACACACTCGCTTGTAATCGCGGACGCACACCTGTTAAAGCGATGATCACAGTTTGTCTGTCTGAGCTCGCAGGCTTTATGTTTGTCTCATTTAGCCACTATTGTTGTGGGGATAGACACGGTAGGTAGGTAAACACATTTGAGAGCCGAACATGAAGTCAGACGAGTTCATTCGAGGTGTTCGACGTCCGGAATTAAAATACAAAACAACAGCAAATTAGATGTTAGCTTGTCTTTATGACAAGCAGAGTCCTTTGAGATTTTATTTGCTCAAACTCCACCACTGTCTTTAGTTTTACCTAATTAAGTTGTTTGTTTAGTGAGCAGTGTTCGAATTTTCCACAAAACTGAGTCCTGTAAATACTGGAGGTTATCGGGAAATGAGTTTGATTCGAAATCAGTAAACAGTTTAAATATAAAACACAAGCACTCCGCTTTGTGTTTTAATTACAGTGATTTTCGTTGCGATCTGAAATTGATTTTTCCTCAAACTAATCAGAAACGTAGCGCATGACTAAAGTGAAACAAGGCAAAACATTTTAATCAGAAGAATACTTTTCACTGAGAAGTCTCTCTCAGTCAGAACACTGAGGCGATTTCTCCTGTGAACACATACTATTAAAGCATCCTTGTAGTGACCTGTAGTGATCTCTTAAATGAAACCTGACGAGGACATTGATGAGCTTACGGGGCCGATTGTTTGTAAGACAAGACAAGACAGGTGATGAAAACGGGGAGAAGAAGTCGAGAAGGACAAACGGGAAATGTATCATTTCCAAAAAGAACATTTAAGAGCAGCATCCAGTGCAAATATGGCTTACACAAAAATGCCATAAAGATTAGATGAGATTAAGTATTCAGGAACACCCTTTGGCCATACAGAGCTCCTGCTGAAAAAAGGAATGATACAAAATATATATAGGTGTTTGCAGTCTTTTTTTCACACTGTACATACAGTACAGCAACGTAGAATATGAGTAGGATGTGCAACTAGTGTATACACTGCAAGGGCACTTACTGTATATTTTAACATAATTTGTAACTGGTATGATAACTGAGAGACGTGACTCACAGAGAAGCTTCCGAAGTCAAATTTATTGATGAAAGAAAACACCCAAGTCTAGTGATATTCTGTGTTTTTTTTTATATTTATTTTCAACAAATCACATGAAAGGACAAAAAAAAAACAAGAGTGAATAGATCCTCAGAATTGCCAAAGTCTTACTGGCCGAGCCTGCACGCTAAGGAAAGTGGCATGGTTACCTGTGTGTGTGTGTGTGTGTGTGTGTGTGTGTGTGTGTGTGTGTGTGTGTGTGTGTGTGTGTGTGTGTGTGTGTGTGTGTGTGTCTGTGAAAGAGAGAGAGAGAGACCAGCAGATTTGTTGTAGAAAGTGAGTCTCCCCCAGCGTGTGAGAGAGGTATCAGCGGGTTGCCACTCTAACAGAAAAAGTCCATGCTATCATTACTGTAGTCGGCCATAAGGTGTGTGGGTAAGCTCAGTTTGCAGTTTAATAGTTAGCCTATTGAAAGTCTGTGCACTGTGTGTGCTGCCACAGAAGAGAATTTAAAAAGTCTCTGTTTATGCACCATGTCTGCCGAGTCTTCCTGCATTCTCCTCAGCAGAGCTAGTGACCAGCTATGAGCCAGGCTGAGGCAAATGACAACAGAGCTGCAGATCTGGTATACGGAGGACTGAAACTGCTGAAATCAGGGATACATAAATAAATAGCTATTAGTATTCAATGAAATGCATTAAAAACAAGATTGAAAATAAATGCAGGTATTAGACAACTTATATAAAGTTGAAAATTAAATGGGAAATAAAGTAGTTGAATTAATGCAAAGGTAAATGATTTAAGGTGGGAATATCCATTTATGTCACAGTTCATATATTAAATAGTGGCTTATTAAATAATATATTTATATAGTTATTTATTAATGATGTTGGCAGTTTCAGTGCTCCATACTGGAAAGCTAACACGCAATCATGTTAACCAGTGGATCAGTTTGAGTAGCTGTGGAATTTTTTGTTGTCTCTGGCGATTTCATTTTGCTCTCGGTACGAATCATTACCGGCAGAGACACTCATCCCTCCTCTGCACCTGCAGGCTATAACAGCCATGAGGAAACCACCCAAACTCCACTGGATTCGTGGTTTCCTCACGATGCCATCAAACATTACCTACCTTGTCTGTTCCCCGGCCGTTCAACCGTTCCTTTGCATCCATTGCTTCCACACTGTTGCAGTGGAGGGCTTGTTGCTTCCTTTACGATGAACTGTAGTTCGAGTCAGTCTGCATACTCTCTGCATATTCTCTGCAGGCTTGTATATTAATCCACAGCTGAAAGTAGTCCCAAAGAATTGCACCGTTAACTCTTCTTTTAATACTGTGTGCTAAAAAACTACAGCGCCCAGCTGTTTTATAAAATTACCGAGCCCCTTTTCAAAAGATGAAACCAGACGTTTGTGAATCGTTTTCATAGATTTATTTCTTCAGCGGGCTTGAGGCTGCCGCAGACAGTATGGGGGGACTCTAAATGTGTTTAGAGACAGACTAACTTATTGTTTGTTTTGGTCTTTTCCTTGGATTTGTTGAAAGTCTTTAAAACATATAAAACTCCTCCGTTCAAAAAGGATTGAAAAGGATTTTTCTAATAAGCCGGCACCCTCTGTCGCGGTCCCGCTGCACTATGTGTGGGCGCGGAAGCATTTCGGGAGACAGAGATGAACAAAGGGTCAGCAGTGTCACCCAAGGTCACAACACCTGTCCAACAGACCAATAATGCATGTGACAAATGTCAGAGTGTCTGGTGTTACTGTGAACCTGCATCGATTTATCGATTCCTCCTCTTTTTGTTTCCGTTTGGTCCGACGCAGCTCCAAAGAGTTTTATGCCCGCTGTGAGTCATAAATATTTCCTCGAGTCAGCAGCATCCCTCCATCTTTTACACCGTCGCTCACCTCTTCGTTTTGTGCGACTGGCCTCTTCCTTTTGACTGGATTTGTTTTGTCCCTCTTGTTTCCGGCCGGGCTAATCTCCCTCATCGGCGCAGCTTTGGCCTGCTCTTTCACCCTCCCACTCTTGGAGGGACTGTTTGTAGTAAAGATTGTAATCTAACTGCTAATCTTTATGGCTTTCTCCAGGGCAGGGCACTGAGCCTAGCTCAATGATTTTGCCATGAGATGTAGAGACTCTCTGGAGTCCTGGAAGTTCTTTGCAAAGCTGAGTTTGAAGGGAGGTTTGAAGTTTTTAAAATGCACCAGCTGTCACCAATGGAGCTCTCACATGCCAAGCCAAAAGGTGTGTCAGGCTGTATTTGTTTAATGATGATGCTCATTACTTACAACTTCTCACGGTGTTCCGCTTTCCTCACTGTATAGTGAGCCAATTATCAAAAAAAAAAAAAAAACCGCTCAGGAAGACGCGTGTGTGTGAAATCTTCCTCTCCCTCCGCTCTTCCACTTCTGGCTAGCAAACAACATATATCTGTCATAATGAGGAGCAAGCAGTGCTTTACCACCAAGCTGCCTCTCATCGCTAACATAACACACAAAGAGATTTACTAATGCAGGCTGTTAACACTGCCAATTTTATACACGGCCTGGTTTTATACGGCAGTACAGCAAGCAGTCCCTGGACAGCATGCATTATACACATCTAATTAAGTCTTCACATGTCTATAATAAACCACATTATGCCTTTGGGGCTAGAGGGCAGGTCAGGAGCTGGCGTTGAGTTTGTGCGAGACAGCCAGTTGTCAGCGCGATTGTGTGCGTGCGCCGCGTCTCCGTGCACATGCCTGTTTGTGGAATCATGCCTGTGATAGCTATTTAACTTTCACTAATTAACCCAGAATAAATCAGGGCAGCACAGTAAATATTTGTCGCCGGGGAGGGAGTAAGGAGACGGAGATTGTCTCTATAGTACCATCATGCGGCGGGCCCAACGCGCGAAAAAAAGGACCGAGCGTGCGGAGGGGGGGACTGCCTGTTGGAGTGAGAGATGCACAGAAGAGCGGGGACAGATTGAGGCGGAGAGACACAGAGAGGGAGATGGAGAGCGAGCAAGGCTGAGGAGGGCAGCCAGCCAGCTGTTGGTATAGTTTGATTGGCCTGCGGAGAGCTGCCTCTGTCTTTTCATGGCACCAGTAAAGTGCAGTGCTCCCAGTGGCAGGTGGCTGCTGCCCATCGTCCTCCTCCCCGGGGGACGACAGAGGCAAAGATCATCAGCAGCCCTGCTCTCTTTTTTTATTAAACACCTTCATGGTCTGCAGCTCCATAGCTACACACAAGGAAAAAAAAACAGAAAAGGAATTTCACACAGAATACCTAATCAGCACATAAAAGTCTAGAAAACAATTTTTAATGGTACAGCTCCAGTGCTCTCACTTTCTGCTTTTCTGTAACATCAAAGGCTCGGAAGACTTGACGCCACAAATCAGAGGCGCTTCAAACAGCCCACACAGATTTACACAGGTCGCCTCAGACGGGGCATAAAAGTACGCGGCGCTCGTCTGTCCTTCACCAAGCAGAGTTTGGCAGTTGGACGGATAAGGGTACAGTAAACCGAGGAAAGAGAATAGGCCTGTAAGTGCTCTGAGTGCTTTTCCCCAAGCAGCTTGACAGCCAGGTCTCGGTGACCGTGTTTGTGACAATCAGGCTACCTCACAATCGTCAGTCGGTTTAGTTGTTGCCATGGCAACATACGGTACAGTAGCTCCCGCTTAGGTGCCAGCCTGGGCTCCATCCGAGTTGATGGTCCCGATGTTTGCTCTGTGCAGCGCCAGAAAAACTGTACCTCCAAATTGCTAGCCTCACACGGCAAAGCAAACTCCATTTTTCTCTCCGTATCCATCTCCATGTCTCCTTTTTTTTTCACTCTCTCTTCTCTCCTCTGTCTCTCTCCAGAGGGGTGTAATTCAATTCTCTGAATACACTTCAGGGAGGAGGAGTGTGAAGACTCATTTAAGCCTCCATAACACTTGTGAGTTTTTGTACCAAATGTTACTTATTTTCATTGGCATTGAGTTGAGTCCTGGAAGTCTCACATTTTTTTTTTCTCTGCCTTTTGCACAGTAATTCTAATATTCTGAAGATTATTTTTCTTGGAATCGAAGATGAAATTCGAGCAAAGAAAAAGTACAAACTCGGTCTATTTGAATATTAGCTGAAAGAAATGTCATTTATTGCTGGAACAACTTGTCTGATTTTTCCTGAAGTGGCCCATTCTTTTGACAAGAGTTTTTCCAATGACAAACAGTTTCCTTCGAAGTGTTTGGGTAGCAGCCTAGCATCTACTACCATGCAATTAAGTGTTGTTTTCAAAAATTAAATGTATAGTGGGAAGAAAAAAACGGGGTTGAGCAATAAATGAATGATAGTTGCTGTATCAGGCTGTGTGGCTATTATCCTCAGAAAATGAGTGTGTGGTTCACTCCTTAAACGATTCTCTTTGTTATTCAAATTCCTTCCTTTGTACAACCTCAGCACAGTGAAGGCAGAGCAAAGAATCAAAAGTTGTCCAGTGAATTACGCAAAGGTGAGACAGACTGACGGGCCAAAAGCTCTGAAAGGCATATTGTCACGCTGCTGCTCCTCAGAAAAGGTTATCTCCCTCGCCTGTCCTTGAGCGGTTTTCGAGCAAGTCAGCGGACATTTTTCGGAGCAAAGTCCATTCCTGTAGATATATATGCTTATATATAGCAAGTGGGCAAGCTCTTACCGAACGGCTGTCCATATGTAATTAGGATTATAGTCACATTCAAATGGAGTGCTTACTTGGCTCCGCGTTGCGAGCTGTGGCACTGAGAGCTTTCTGCTTGTGGATATGAGCTGGCAAGAAGGGCAGGATGTGGGCTGGCAAGAAGGGCACCGTGTCACTCCGACCTCTCCGAGGGGTTTCGCTGTGAGCGGGGGAACGATGACATGCGTCATGCTCCGCCAAGTCCGGCTCCGACACTGTAATAACATCCAATTATAACCTGGGCTAATTGCGATGGCGCTTTGTTTTTCTTTTCTGTTATTTCAGAAAGCTGACAGCAACAACTCATGGAGGGGATCGATGGCGGATTACGAGGCTCATGGAGCTGCATAGAGAGGAGGGCTCAGACTGAGGCTGCAGCTCTCATTAAAAACGCGGCCTGATCTCAGCCAAGCCCTGGGAAAGGAGGGGTGAAAGAAGCAAGAAAAACCAGAAAGACAGGGGAGAAGGAACTGGGAAGCTAGAGGAACGGAGAAAAAAAAGGACAGAGAGAAAGTTTACCGTCCCCTTTGGACATGGCCTCTGCTGGACTCTTATAAATGGGTATTGTTCCCCATGAAGCACACAGCGAGTGTTTACAGTTTCCCATAAAGGAGGGCTTTATTCCTGCTCAGGGATGCATTGTGACAAGATAATTTGAATAGCCGAGGTCTTACCACAAAGCCATAAACATTTACGGGCAGTTGACATGGAGAATAAAGAATGAGCCATGTAACCTCTGCAGGACGCTTCCTGACTCCTGATGACACAACCGATGCTCAGCCCCGACCGCCGCCCCTGAGCCACGACCATCATCATCATCAACCCTCTGAGGAGACGGAGCGAGGAAGGGGGGGGAGGGCGGGGAGGGACGGGGAGAGAATGCAAACAAGTTGAAAAACAGATGCGAAAAGAAAAGACAGATAGAGCGAGCGATAGCTAAAGAGAGGCGATGCGGGTCTTTGATGTCCCCTCTGAGTCGCTCCACAATGAAAT
Source organism: Diplodus puntazzo (assembly GCA_963678695.2). NCBI lineage: Eukaryota > Metazoa > Chordata > Actinopteri > Spariformes > Sparidae > Diplodus > Diplodus puntazzo. The sequence goes on along the minus strand of OZ023158.1, from coordinate 18,075,022 downwards.
GGCGGTGTCTTGTTTTTATGTTTTATCACAGGAGTCGACCGCCAGAGCAGACCCGCGGGAGCAGCCAGACATGAGGCTGAATTCGATTAGACAGTAATCGGAGATGGACAGGCAGCCGTGCAGTCAGTGTCAGCGAGCCGAAGGGACTCCATAAGCAAACTATTAGCACGACTTTCCATTTCTCAGAAATTCATGGCGGTCGGCCGTTAAGTGTGTTTGTAATTCACGCTCCACGTCCCAGAGCCGGGCTGCTGTTTCAGGGTTTGTTTTTAATTCGACCGGCCTCTGGAGTGCAAGTAGTAAAAATATCAGGCGATAAGGGGGACTCGGAGTCATTAATGAATTACCTTTGCAGGCCGGTCTCAGTGCTGCACGTGCCGTCTCCTTGGGCGAGGTAGCAGAGCCTGACATCTCGGGGAGTTGTTCGCATTGTGCTGCATTTTTCCCCCCGAAACTTCCACATCCTCACACGCTCTCTCCTCTCTCCCCCTACTCGGCGGAACCGAGCTGTTGTTTTCCTCTCGCCTTGCTTGGCATTCTGTTCATTCTCCACGATGTTTCCAGCGTAACCAATGATTAACAATTATGCCAGTGCATCTAATTAATGCCGGCTAATTATGAGGTTGAGATGCTGACAGGGAAATGGGGGGTAGGACGGGGAAGATTGCAGCATCAGAAATAATCAGGAGAGAGGAAGAAGAGGTTGAGGAAAGAAAGGGACGGAGAAAGAGAGAAGATTGCGAGTGAGTGTCTTAATTGGCACGCTCAGGACCCTGAGCTTATTACGTAAAAATATGGATAACTTGTGCATAAAATTACGGATGCTGCTCTCACTCATCTAATTTGTAGGCCATGTGGATCACATTGAAGAAAAGAAAGAAAGCAGGATGTCTTTTTTTTTTCTCCTCTCGCTGGATTCAAACCACACGAGGTCCCTGGAGTGGCAGGGAAACTCAAGCCATAATTACGTCCATAAAATGCCCACAGATTTTGTAATCTTAAACTAATTTGCCGTTCATCTGTCACCAACTGGTAAACCGAAATGGTGAACACAAACACCCTGCAGGAGACGCACACGGAGACCTTTTAATATATATCAACCGCATGAGCTAATGATAGCTCTCTCTCCGCTCTCTCAAGGTTTTTCCTTGCTTTTACAATCCTCTGAAGAGGCGCGCCACAGACCTCAACCCACTTCCCCACCTCCAGCAATACTTCATCGGGAAAATAGCCAAGAAAAACGACCTCTCTCCACGGCTCATAATGAGGCTGCGTGGAGCACTCATTAGCATAGTCAGTGTCTGCAGCCCTACGGTATGTCGGAGCTTTATGTTCTGTGACGTTTTTATTCCTACAACCATTCTGTACGGGGCTCCATAATAACGTCCAAGGAAGAAAACACATCATATATTAAAGGAATGGGATTCATTTATTTATTTTATTTTTTTTTGCTTCCTATTCAAATGAGCACATCTGAGGAGAGCGGAGGCAGAGGAACAAAAGGGTTTGGGGAATTACCCAGAGAATAGTAATTATATTCAGAGGAGCCTGTGATTTAGAGTGCATGTTTGTTGTTCTCGTCTTCCTGTGCGGAGCAGAGGTAGGAGGCTGTAGCAGCTCAGAGCGGCGACACCGGTCGTCCCTGGTCTTCCGTAGTGCATTAAACTAAATGATTGACAATGATTGAAACCACATGGAGCCTGAGGCAAATTACCATGGCTGGGGCTCACTTCTGCCCATCCGCCGTCGCTCTCTCCTTTTACAACTCCTTTGAAGCTTTTTGAAAAGGATATTTGTTGTTTTTTTTTCATACTAGTGCATGGTGCGAGAGTGACAAGAGAGGACGGCACAGGGAAGCTCTTTTTACACCCTGTGAGGCAGGATGGCACCCAATGATTTCTGTGCGAGAGGCTGAGCTAACATGACAGCCTCATAAAACACACCCAGAACAGCGGGGGTGGGGTCAGGGCCAATAAGCCCGACTCCACTGATGTTTGTCAATATGATGTTGAACACGAGGAGGGTTATGTTTAGCAGTTTCAAGGCAGCTATTTGTGTTTGAGATGTTGGATTCAATAGTGCTTCCACCAGGCTGGCAGACTTCAGCCTGAGTGGATTCCCATCTGTTCTCCAAGTCTTCGCCCTTTTAGTGTCAAGGTAGGGAGCATTAAGTTCGATGAGGAACTTAAATAGCAAATCGATGGCGCTGCATTTTTATTCCAGAAGTTGCATCTCAGTCAATATTCTACATCATTCATTCTCACCTCTGTCTTTCACCAGTGGCATTAGCCCCGCATTCATTTTCTGACCTTGTTAACACCAAATAAAAATGGACAAAATAACACCCGCCTGCCATCAAAGCCAAAAACCGAAAGACATATTTCTTGTGCACTTCAAGATCACGTCTGAAATAAGACTAAAAATTCAAGCATTGTACGCGAGCCTTTTCTAAGACCGTCTTTACTTAAAAGTCCATTAAGTTGAAGCGAGCTGTGAATGGTGCAAATTCTAATGTGAGCAGAAGCACATATTAAAGCCTTCCTTTTCATAAATGACATTTTTGTTAACCGCAGCTTAAGAATGATTTCTTTTGGAGTTGTGGGAAGCTGAACTTTGGGCGTTTAGTTGCAGGCTTCCGACAGAACTAAATGTCCAGTTAATTAGTTTCCAGCGTGCAGGGGTGGCTGCAAATGGGAGGCGAAAATAACGTCAGCCACAAACTGCTTTTCAAATTTGCGCAGCGGATGCCTTTGGGGGTAGCCAAATGTGGTTGTCAGAGGACAATAGATGAAAAATTCCTCTAATATCATTCCTCTTCTCAAGCATTACATTACAGCTGTCGTGGCATGAGGCTCTCTGGCAATTCGGCCTCCTGTGAGACAAACATTTTTATCTTGGGCAATAAGCAGCAACAGCTCCGCTCATGTAGGTACAGCACATTTCATTTATTGTGTATGATGTAATAGGCATACCCAGTGTGGTAAACATTAGAGGGGAATAGCTCACTGAATACAGTTATGAAAGTCAATAGGGCTGCAATAACATAAATCAATGGCGGACAACAGCCCAAAGCTCATGCAGCGTTCTACTAAATTAGGCATGTAACAATTACAGTGGTGCGTTTTTTTTCCCCCTCCCTCGTGTGTGACCTTTGATTAAGGCTCTGACAGTCGTGGGGTAGAACACTTCATGCATCGCCGGTGTGATTACTGCAGGTAGAGCGAGGTTTGAAATTTATGAGCCAAACGTGTACATGTTCAATTTTGCGTGCACATGCATACATTTATGAGGTAGGTTTTGAGCAAGTTTGTGCAGCAAGGGAGGGGTGGGGGCGGATGGAAGGGGAAGGGTGGATTAGTGTTGTGTTACCTGATGTCATTAAGACGGGGCCCTGCACAAATAATTTCACGGGTATTTGCTGTTTACAATCTTCTCTTCCGGCCGGACTTAAACTGTGCTGCGAATTGCAGACATACCTCATATTCTCCTCCAAAATGTAGCCCGGGGGAGACAGATATTCTTTTCCCAAAGCCTTAAATAATGTGGTCCATAACATTTTTCATGTAGTGACCCTCTGTTCAAGGCAGCATGTTGAATATTTTAATACAGCCAGATCTTAAAACCTTTTTTTTTACAGCACTCTTCCTCCGCATTTTTATTCCCCGGCCCCGGCTAAAATCGCAAAACAGTAGTGTATCAAAACAAAAGGAATTGTCTTTAATCCCTCCACCTGGCGTTTACAAGGGTCATTATGGTTACTTTTGAAGACTTTATGCAAAATGATGAGCTAGGTAAAGCACCTTCAGAGGGGAACCCTTGGTAATTGACCTTGCTGTCTTGAGCCTAGTCAGCAAGCAATAAAGAATGGTTAAATGTTAAGGCAGAAACTAAAGTGCTTGAAGGGCTACACGTACTCTGCATTAACGAAATAATGGCCCAGCTTATTTCATATTCTGTGGGAAACCAAGGTCACCATTCTCTGTTGTTTAATAGGCGTGTGAGGGTGCAACGCTCCGGCTCGAGCAAGTGTGTGTCTGTGTATGTTTGCCTGTTTGAGGGAGAAAGAGACAGGAATTTGTGTATGTGTGTGTGTGTGTGTGTGTGTGTGTGTGTGTGTGTGTGTGTGTGTGCGTGCGTGCGTGCGCGTGGGTGTGCTCATGCGTGCATATCTAAGTATCTGGGAGGCTTTTCATGCCAGGGAGAAAATGAATATTGGAATGATTACCAGTTGATTAACGATCCGGTTTAACAGGTATATGAAGTCTCTGATTTAACAATGCAGATATATCAGCTCAGTGATTAAAACTAAAATTAGAAATGCCGTGACAGGGCACCTGAAGCATTTAAATGATAGTCTCTTGGGGGGGGGGGAGGGCGGCTAACATTTGGTTGGTGTCACATGCCGAAGATGAATTCAGTCGCAGTCTAAACTCTTTTATTTCAACTCAAACCATAAGGTTGTCCATTTATTCATAATCCTTCCCCTGCAATAACAAATAAATGTGACAGACTCTAAAAGGGATAAATGGGCTTATATTGCAGAGAGCCACTTATTCCACCAGTGTATTTAACTGCAGACGGAATGAATCAGCATTTGATTGTTTCAAAATCCAAATCAAATTGTTGCTAATGGAGCAATCCAGCTGTCAAAACTCCTCAGCGCGTCCCTTTGGCCAGCCCTGACATAAACGGAGCATGTGATTGGCCTAATTGAGATGACATTTCCCTGTTTCTATGGAGAAGGTCACCTCGGTGTCAGTCTGAGTAGGTGCTGATGTCGCTGCCACTTTTTCTTGTCCCGTTGTACAAACAGACACATCCATCTGAAGCTATTAAAATCGTGTCGGACCACCCTCCTACGTCCTTCTGTGATTATCATCTATTAAGGCCCAGCACCACTGCGAAGGATCCATTGTAAAGGCAGCCTGCTGATGAGTTAACAGAGGCGTGCTGTAGGTTACACCTGCAAGTGTTAATGCAGTCGTGACACATGAGAGACACCGGCAGGATCCCCTCAGGGAAACGCATTTAAACCTGCACTGACACCGCAAAGTGTTTTGCTTTATGTTTGCAGAAGTCTCCTAGGACATAAACAGGGGGAATACAGATGATGAGGCTGGAATCAGTAAATATACATTTTAACTACTCCTGTCAGGGAGGCAGCAGCACAGGCTGCATCCGGAAATTTCAAAAAGTCCACGTGTGAAAAAGGCAGTCAAACATGAATACATGTAATTCACTTGTAAAAAATGTTTAAATAAAAAAAAAGTTTAATCTTTTCATTAATATGTGAAAATGCTAATTAATAGTGAACAATTCCAATGTACATGTGACTTTTGAGACTTGACTTGACTGACTTTTTTTCTCATTTGAAAATGTGTGATTTCATGTGCCCTGTTTGGTTTCCACAGGTGGATATTCTAATGTACATGAGAAACAAATCAATCACACACAAATGAAATTCACATGTAAAAATGTACATTTTATTACATAGAACATGTCCCTCATAATATGTGAAAAACGGTAAACTCAAACTTCCAGTCATCATGTGAAATTATTGCAAATAAAAATTTTGCAAAAATTTAATTTCACATTCTCATAATATCCATTCAAACGTGAAAAATGGCAATCTTGTGTTTTTTTTTACTTAATTCACATGCTAAAAAAAAGCTAATTTCAACAATTGAGGGAACCCACCTGTTTGTATTCTTGCTGAGATCAGAAGACAATGAGAAGTGAGAAGACCACCCTCATACAATATGTTTTGGTTATATATATATATATATATATATATATATATATATATATATATATATATATATATATATATATATGTATGTATATATGTATGTATATATATATGTATATATATGTATATATATATATATATACATATATATATATATATATATATATACATATACATATATATATATATACATATATACATATATATATATATATATATATATATATATATATATATATATATATATATATATATATATACAGCCAGGCTATGGTTGGCTTAGCTTAGCACAACGACTAGAATCTGTGGGAAGTTTAAAGGTGCAATGTTTAAGATATTTTAGTTTAAAACCCATCAAATGTTTATGAAAATTAACAGAATGTCAAAAAAATAACAGATAATAATAATAATAATAATAATAGATAAATTCATAATGTAAAGTTTTAGGAACATGGCAAGACAATGCAAACCGAGACCGAGTCACTCTGGTCTCAGCAAAAACGAGACCTTAAACTTTTCCAAATGATTCAACATCATCAAATAAATAAGGAAGAAGCAAACCTGACCAACGCTGTTGATCTGACATTATGCTAATGCCTCTTGATGTATAACGTCAGACAATCATTATATGTTAGCCAGCTAGTTAGTTAGCGTTCTGCTAACATTAGCTAACATAAGACGTGACTATATAAAATGTGATGTGTCCGTGAAGATCTTGGCATTAATATAATGTGACTTTTCATCGTTATGTCACCTTTGAAACGGTATTGATATGGTGTGTGCTGCCGCATCCTCCCACTCTTTGTGGACATGTCTATGAACAAAAACTGTTGACAGCTAGTTGCGCATCATCCATAGTACTGTGGACAGCAATGTAAAGAAATGTTGGTGCTTCAATTTGTTTTTAAGCAATTCTTTCATATATCTCAGGAGCAGATATCCATCTGTGTTTTTGTCATTTGGGTGAATCAGCCCTTTAAAACATGCACTGAACCACAACCCTTTCTGTTCCATTAATCTCACCACTGAAAGACAAAGAGTTACACTACAGGACTTGACAAATAACAAGTTCAAGCCTCTCTTGTTGTGTCATCCGGCTGCTCATTGTTTTTTCTCCGCCTGTCCCCCCTTGACGCAGTGTTTGTCTCTGCAGTTTTCGTGCTGTCTTCATTCTACGTCCCATTGATATGTTGCGATCAATAGGACACAATTCAATTTACAAGTCTGTCACTAGGCAAAACAAAACTCCGAAAATGAATCATTGGGTGGCACTCATTGTTTGCTTTGTCCAATTATAACTGATTCCTCACCTGTCATAGCGTCTTCTCCCTCAATTCTGTTTTACACACACACACACACACACACACACACACACACACACACACACACACACACACACACACACACACACACACACACACACACACACACACGTAAACACACCAAAAACAAGCTGGTCCCGGCATACCGTGGGCACTTCATTCATTATTTCATGAGGAAAGCAGGGATCAGCCCCGCAGGACCGTCAGTCGGTGTCATGTGAGAGGCAGATCACCGTGAATCCCGCAAAGAGAAAATTACAGCGATGCATTCAGGTGTCCCCTCAGCCGTGTGCTCGGAGTGCTTCTGGGGGCTGAGGGGGAGGCAAAGTGGATGTGACAGGCTTAGATTAAATGCCAGAGACGGGGCGTTTCTCACACACACTACAGCCTCCTGGACAGCAGCCTAATTAGCCACTTCCATGCTCTGCCATCAGCTCTTCCAACGAAATGCTTCCTCCAAAAACACATTTGTTAATGTACCAAAATGGAAAGAGTGCAGCACAGTGCTGCTCTGCACAGGAGAGACTAATCCTCAACGCTTTTAATGGTCCAATCAGCTTTTTGAAATTCATTAATTGTGGATTGATTTTGCAATTTTCCCCTCTTTTACACCTGTTGACCAGCATCATCTCCTCCTTTTTCCATCTTCACAAGCCCATTTGCTTCAGTAATCTAGTAAGCGAGTGATCAGCTGCTCTGTGACACCCTGCAAGATTAAACGTGAGGCGCTTTTTTTGTTGTTGTTGTTACTATCAGTGCCCATATTTCTCGAAGAACTTGTCAGTCTGTATCACCAAGAGAAGGTCAGGTGTTTTTCTCAAGCACAACAAACGTAAATACCGTCTCTCCCCCTCAGATAAAGTGTTCTCTCCGTGGATATTATCACGCCAAGTATCAGACAGAATCCTCTCCTTTATATCTACTCTGATATCTTCTCATATGCCTCGGCGCAGACATGCTGGACAGGAAATAAATCTGATTATGGAGTGCATGGGGTAATGTTCAATAATAAAAAGTATTATTTGCCAAGATCAATGTGTGTCGCCATAGCGATAAAGCACAATGAATGGAAAGTGCTGGAAGCCTGCAGTAAATTTTGATGCGTTGTGATATTGAACACATTGTGACAACATACTGCTCACCAGGGCTGTAAAACATCTTCCAACAGGCTGCTGAACATCAGCCCCGTTACATTCTTGCACACCGTGACTGCCATACATCACGCCTGGGCCACGGCATGCAAAGGCTAAGTGTGTGAGGGATTACATGGCAAGAAGCAAAATAGAACAGCGCCACATATTCATCAGAGGAGAGTGGGCCGCCAAGTGTGTGTGTGTGTGTGTGTGTGGGCGTGAGAATGAATGGTGTGCCGTGTTTGTGTGTGAAAGGAGGAGGGAAAGTTCAATCAATCACTCAATTAAAGCTGCGTGTGACAGTGACATGAAACCGTATGACTGATGGAAGGACCAAATCTCCTCAAGTCCGAGGCTTAGTGCGCACTGCGGCATTCACACGAACGATCAGCAAACCCCGGTCACGTTGAGCGCGACGGACACGCGCGCAGGAACTTCCACAGCACCCTGTCTACCTCCCGTTGCCCTGGACTGTGCGAGCCACGCTGCCCTCAAAGCCTCCACTGTTGGGAGGCTCAGGGTATTTAAGAATGTTATCTCTAATGCACAGATGTCTTAAAGGTCCCGGTGGAATGGGCTTGCAATTTTCCCTCCTAATTAAAAATTAATTAAATCGGCTGTGGCTCTAGTCAGGCATAAAGCTGAAGGCCGCGGCAACCGCCACTGGAAACGTAATCATTTATTTAACTCAATTACAGGAAGCCACAGCAGGCTCCTCTGCCACCGAGTCACCTGGAGAGTCAGGGTGGCTTTACCGAGCACGCCTAGCACTTGACCAACCTGTCCTCGCGCGCACGCACACACACACACACACACACACACACACACACACACACACACACACACACACACACACACTCCTAAGTAAGGTTTGATGCAACTTCCCATGGCTTGAGGATTCAGCGAGAAATCTCGAGCCAGCCGCTGTTTGTGATGCTGAGCACATCATTTCCCCCCCTGTTGTGATTAATACATACATAGTCATAGAGATATCCTTTGTCACCTGTTTCCTTCCCTTCTCCCTGGGGGCTGATTTGGGGTGATTGATCAAAGATTCAGACACAGGATCAATAAGGCTTTCACCTCTCCGTTGGCAAGAGCAAGGGGCTCAGTGATGGCCCACTATGCTGTCCAATTATTCAGTAATGGAATACTGGAACCTGCCCAAGACTATTAACACACTGGACACTGGGGACAACAAGTAGCAGTGCTAATTGTTGGGTTATATTGTAAACTGTGACAACGGTGCACTGCCCTAATTCCCACTTTTTGTATCTTTAGCTGCTGACACAGAAGTGCATACGATAGCACTTCTCTGTTAGACCTAAATATTCCTGGAGAGCAGACACAATTATTGCACTGCAGCCACTGTCTGTGCACAGTAGTTGCGACCCCTGCTCTCGTTACGTGCCTAGTCGTCTGCAGTATTGACAGTCAGGGAATTTAAGCTCACAATGAGCTTACACTAATTGTCATTCGCAGACGTGCCTCAAATGTGAATGGATTCAGGTTAAAAACTGTTCATTAATTAAAGTCAACACGTCTCGTCCATAGGTAAATTTCAGTTTGAGCTCTGCTCAAGAACTTCGTACAAAATCAACATGAATGTGAAATGTCTTGCGCACTGTGACCTCACTTGTTGAGTTTGCAAATGTCATTAGCAGAGGAAATAAAGGAAATCAAGTTTAAAGCGATCTTGTTGGCCCTATTTGAAAAGGGATAAAGATCTCGCTCCTAGGCTTAATCTTTCTCTTGAAGGAGACCCATTATGCGTATTTTTCCTTCTCTTAAGTGTTTTATATATTATATAAAACACTTAATATATTATATAAAATTATATATAAAAATTATAAAATCATACATTATATACGATATATTATATAAAACACTTAAGGGAAGGAAAATACGAAAAAGTATAAAAGCATAAAAGCTTCTGTTGGTGTGGACTTGGGCCTTTTTACATGCACACATTTTGTGTATGTAAAAAGGTCCAAGTCCACACCAACAGAAGCTCCTCTCTCCCACAGAAAACACTCCTCCTTAAACGTCTCATCAGTGGTCCCGTCTTTAATTCTATGACTTTTTGACATTACACATCTTCGGCATCAGCAGTCCAGAGCTATTTGTTAAAGTACCAGAGTGCACCTAAGACGTGCATGCCAAGGGCGTCAATTTGCTGAGGTTTTTAATCATTATTTCTTAACAACAGCATCGTGAAGCTTTACATTTTTAGCTGTTTTGAAAATGAAAGAATGTTTGCTCATGCGTGTGTGAACTGACCAATCAGAGCAGACTGAATATTAGGGAGGGGGGACCTTGAAGAGACAGGAGCTAAAAAGAGTGTTTTATAGTGGGGGGTTATAGTGCTGCTTTAGGAACCCAAAATAAAAATTATGAACCTGAAAATGAGCATAATCTGTCTCTTTTAAAACTTCATTTGACTTACATTTTTTTCTAAATTTGTCACAGCCTGGTGTGAATGAAATCAGACTCCATGGTTAAAGACATGTACAACAGAGCTCCTGGCTATATTGACGGGGCTGCGCTATGATCGTAAGAAGCCTAGCTTAGTCGGACTCAACGCATTATCTGGTTGTTTCACTGCTCATTGGTTTGTTTGATTATTAGTTAGCCTGAAGTGAATTCATGTTTTTTTCAGACGTACATTTGTATGTATGAATTAGTTCTGCTACATCAGGACTCAGTGAGATGTCAGTAATCATAGCTCTTAGTGTGTTATGCTACACCCTTTCTCATTATGAGCAAATCACATTATTCTCTTCTGGTGATCAGCACTCTTTACAGATTTCTTTTTTTTTCTTCCCTCCTCTGCTTTCTGGTTGCACCACGTTGGAGCTCAAACAACCAAAGACCACCTTCTACTACACTTGGTAATGCTCAATTTATTCAAGTTATCTTTGAGGCACAACACAAACCTCCAACAGATACATTGCTGTTTCATACTCCCAGTATTGTAATGCAATATGTTCAGGCTTTGTTGAAGAGAAAGCGGTGCTCCGCTGGGAATCCCAGCGTTTGGATGTTTCAGTACCCAGTGTTACAGAGCTCACGATGATGTACACCAGCTCCAGACAGATACGAGCGTGTGATGTAGCTGCCTGCAGATATGCCTTTGGTTGCCTGCAAAGCAGCCTCTGTGGTTCAGGGACCTCGGGTGCTCTGTGCTCCATGAGTTTTCTGCTACATATCATCATATCATCGGGGCAGACCTTTCAGACTGAATGCTGTACTCTATCTCATATGCAGTACATGAGTGTTAGTGTGTGTGTCACCTCAGAAACATACAGTCGCACATTCAGAGATGCAGCCGTTCCTGCCTATGTATGTATGTACGATCTGTATGTATTTGTCTTTCCCTCTGCCTGTTCAACATGTGCACAACCTCCCAAAAACAAACAGAAAAAAACCAAGCAACAAATGAGCAAGTAAGAAAAAAACACAAGCAATAACATGGATATTGCTGTTATGAATCAACAAAATGTTCTTTGCGTCATCCTTTATTCAGCATGTGTAAAAGAAACAAGAAAAAAAAGACATGTCAAGCAGTCATGCTGTACTATTCTTGTGGTTTGCCAAGTGATTCACTATGTTTCATAACCTGCTATTTTCAACATAGCCACACACACAGATAGTGCGTAGTGTTGTGCTGTTGTTCATACCGACTGGTTATGCCCTTCTCCAAAATGGTAAAAAAAAAAATAAAAAACTCAGCTTTTCACCACCTTGCTTGAAGCCACTGAATCAGTAATGCCATCACCAGTCTGTGTCAGTCTGTCTCATCCAGCCAGTCTGGCCCTTGGGGTCCAGAATCAAAAGGCAGGCACTGCGAGGTGGCCACTCAATGTTGCTTTTGTGTGGCACCCAGTTCTGATCTTTGCTTTTACTTGAGTAATGCGGGTGATCATCCAATCATCTAGCAAGGATAAGGCAACACAGATGGGTGGCAAATTGAACGTAAAAGCATCATTAAGTGCCTGTGTCAGGTGTTGGGCCACCAGTCTGTAAGAATTGGCTTGGATTCCCGTAGAGTCATTGAACTCCCTGCAGAGATGATCACCGATCTTCCAAACATTACCCAGTGTTTTGATGGTGCAAAGACACTGTAACTCCCAAATCTTTCATGGACGCAGTGCTGGACTATAACACGATGCATTTACACTACAATCCACATTTTGATGTCCATTTATTAACAATAACTACCATTACAAATTTAAATCATTATATTAGGCAGAAATACTTAAAGTCTACTCCCCTTATGTGATAGCCATTAGTTACTTTGTAGCTCTCATATGCAGTTTTTACATCATATTTTATCAGCTGATATAACATGATTCTATGTTATAGATGCAAATAACCACAAGTATTAAACTGGCTCCCTCTCAGCCAGTTACAATGTTGAGCGCTGCTTAGCATTTGACATGAGTTACACATCAGTTATGATAATCCAACACAGCATCATACCAAAACAACTGAATAGCTTAATTGTTGGTGACTCCCAAAACAACATATATCACTTTTCCCAAAAACAACATGAACGTGACAGATGTGCTGGACCTTCCTCCTATGCTCGTAGTTTGGTTAGGTTTAGGGAAAAAAAACTACCTGGTAAGGTTTAGGAAAACAGGTTTGTTTGGGTTACTGTGTGACTTCAGTTAAGAACATAAGAACATACCTACGTTAGGGTTAGGGTTAGGGGGGTTAGGGTTAGGGTTAGGGTAGTAACTTACATAACTTTATGTATGGGATGTGACTTTCATATGATCCCACATAAACAGAGCTCACAGCTGAATGAAAGTCCTGTGTTTGTTTAACCCGACCATCCATCCCCAACCTACATGGGCTTTACACTCTCTGTACTGCTTCTTCTCACCTTCTCCTTTGCGGCTGTGATAATCGCTGCAGCCACTAGAGGTCACAACAAGCATGAATACGGTCCGTAATAAGCCTCTTCCTTAGTCGACCTAGAGACCGAATCAAAATGTTTTGGTGACAAGAACTTCTGGGCAGGAAATCCCTGGGTCACACATTAGCTTACATACTGTTTAATGTGTCATTGTTCGCGTTATGTCTAAAGGTGATGTCTTAAGGGTAAATGTTTGAAATATTGTTTCTGAACTATTTCAACTGAGTCAAAAGGACTTGGATGGAGGATGGGTCTTGGCCCAGACGAGACCCCATTCTGTTGCCATTGCTGTTCTGGTGCAGATCCAGATAAAGGGATAAATCCAAGAATTTTTTCTCACTTTCTTTAACATTAAGACAGAAAGAGATCAGCTGTTTTAAGACATTTTCAATTATTTCTCAGGGAAATAAGCATGGATCTTGATGAAAAAAAAAAACAAAAAAAAATGGGGTGGAGGTATGCGCTTTACTGAGTGCCATTCTAGTTTATATTGGGTTTATCACTACAACTCTCTTACGTGCACATTGTCATTTGATCTATTGTGGAAAACATTAGCAGCTTTCAGTAACCTTTTTACTCGTACTCTGAAACTGAAGCACCTAATGGAATTCAGCCATCACTCATGTCATTATTTAGACCTGCTCTTTTCCTTTTGGGACAAATGATCATGCAGTACACCTGTATCGAAGCAACAACATATTTTATGTGCCTCCACTCATTCATTTAATGGCAGTGTGGAGCTGTGTAGCCTTAAATACTGGACAGCTCTGCTGCAGTTTAATGCAGGTTTACATTAAAAGCAAAAATCAGATTCTATATTTCATCACGGGGATTGTAAACCAGAAATCAAAGCTTTCAGGCTTTTCTGGTTCGACAACACATCAAGTTTTAAATGTACCCATTTTAAGTTTTCACCTGCAGTCAAATAAGAATCATTTGGGGACTTTGAACAAAAAGGTTGGATAAAAAATTGTAATGTTTCTGCTCATGGAATAAACTGTCTAAATGTTGGCTCCCCAACACCTGATAACAAAGTGTCATTTCATGACTTTTGGCCGAAGGCAAAGTCATTGGATTGACTAGAGAGTAAGGGATCCCAGAAGCATAGTTTGTCATCACTGCCCTTTGAGTCTCATTGGTTCATAAGTTTACCGCCCAAGGCTTTGTATTGTGTGACGCTGTGTTTTTTTTTCTTTTTTTTCAATCAATGAATAATTTTGTTGCCTAATATTACAGGCTGTGAGCTCTTCAAGCTGAGCTCGTACATGTGGGAAATTGGTTCTGGAAATGACTTTTTTTTTTTTTGTATTTATGTAAATGTCAAATTTCTCCTATTCAAAGTCCCCACCACTTCTGAAAAGTAATATTCAAACAAAATGCTGTTTTAAATCTCATACAATTGCTTTATTACAGACCTCTCGCACGCTGTACACACAAAGAAATGCCAGCGTGCGTGTGTGTGTGTGTGTGCGCTGGGTTTTGAATTGCTTTGATTTCCCTTTTTTTAAAAAAGCACTTCCACTGCTCCATGGGGCTCACGGTCAGAAAAAGGACACAGGAACAAAACTGTAAATTCAATGCAGCTTTTTATGTGAGATTTTTTTTTTTACCAGCTGAATGAATGTTTTCTCCGTTTCCTGTGAATGTTTCTGTTACGGGTCCCAGGACTAGTACTGAAATGACAAAATACATGTCTGTAAAATACAGATAAAGATCAGCAGCAATGAAGACACATGTTAACCATTCGTCATCCAGACTGCATCTGGGGATTTATTCCTCAATAACATAGTGCTAGCTTCTGTTTCAGTCCATGTTTATCTCAAGTGCATATAAAGTCCATATAACAATATTATTCAAGTCAAATCCAGATTACCTCACAATATGTAAACCTTTACCACATTTCTAGTGAGCATATTACAGTTTCAAGCATGTCAGGTAGCATGTAAATATAGTCCCACACATTTTAATGTGAATCAAGGCTACTATATCAATATAGTGCAAATTACAGTAATCTTTAACTGTCTTTTAAGCGAACAACACTTATTCTAAAGTAACTCTGGACCTAGGCACTTACTTTACAAATAACTATCACTGAGAAAATAGAAATCATTTCAACGAACTAAACATCACATGAAGGTTTCACATTTATATAACTGCCTACTGTAAATTCTCATTTTAACCTTTTCCACAAATGAATACAGTTCTGTTACTCTTAACTGCTCGTTGAAGTTATTACATGTGCAGGAGCCCAAATAAAGTCTTTGCATTGTAAACATAAAACCTAGCAACCTGCCTGCGAGATTTTGCACAGGTGATACAAACCCACTAAACCGTGTGCAGCAGCGGTGTCTACCTGCCGCGAGACAAAGGCAGAAACTTCGGTTTGCAAAGTTCGACAGACGTCTCCGAAACGATCTCAAAATATCGTCACAACACTTGCTTGCATAAAGTTAAGCTTATAGAAGTTGACACTTATGTTCTTTTATCAATTACTAACCGGTAAAATACAGATAAAGATCAGCAGCAATGAAGACACATGGTAACCACTCGTCATCCAGATTGCTTCTGGGGCACGGGCAAAAGTTCCCCCCGAAACAACCTGGGGCGCAACTGTTCCTTTGTCACATGTTCCACCTATACGCTGCTCACATTTTCCACACATATTTGTCACACATGAAAAATATAATAAGTAGACGGTTCACCATATTATTAAGCAAAACATTAGGCCCAAGACATTAAAGAAAATTACTTTTCATCTTATCAAATTAAATAAACACCAAAAGTGGTTACTATAATTTTGGGGCGCACGCAAGACCAGCATTGTGTTTTGGTGCTGGTTTATGCTGGTTTATCCAGCAGGGCAGTGTGCGACACAGTAATGGTAAAGATATCAGGTGTTATCTTGAATCCACTGGAAAGGTCAGGTGGTGAATTAATAAAAACATGCTGCAGTCGCTTTTGGCTTTAATAATGTCAGCGTCTTAATTAACTCACCTATCACATGTCAGGCAGAAAATCCGTTTCCACTCAGAAAAATATCCGTGAAACAATTTAACAAGGTTAAATCCAAGTGACAGAAGAGTTTACGGTATGTGTGCAGGCGTGTGTGTGCGTGTCCATCACTTCCTTGGCTTGTAGGCTTTCATTACACTGACAGGCTGCGTGTGAAAGTGTTAACGGAGAAGTGTTTCACACGTTCCCAACTGATGCCTCAGCACAGAGCCAAAGCACCGTACTCTCACCCCTCTGCGATCATTGATGCCTTTTGCATCAAAGTGATGGTCTCAACATTGACACATTCATTCAAATCCAGTCCAGAGCATTATCAATTGATGTGTTTTGAAGGTACCATCCGCACAAGCACACACACACACACACACACACACACACATGCGCGCATACACACACACACACACACACACACACACTCTCACTGTGTGGATGCAACTCAATACCGTGGACTTTCGAGCCGGACCTGCCCCTTCACTTCTTGTTCCCATCAAACTTGGCATGAGGCTGCAGGGTTTTTTGTGCCACAGAACAGAACGCTCCATGAATAAAATACCACTTCTGTTATTTTTAATTTGACACACTTTTTAAAGAAACTGGAAACTTGATTTTGAACTTCAAGAGACACCGTCACATGGAAGTTATAAGAGCGTCCTGAGCTTCCGTAACGTGGCGTGTTTCCGAGCGAAACAGAATACATTTACAGAATGAATATGAACATTTTAATTGGATCATTCACTCATGTGTAAAGACACTGTGACATCACCCACTGGTTTGTTGACTCCTGTTATAAAGGTTCAACTGGCTTGGTTTTTTTTTTGAGGGGGGGGGACAGAAGCGACTATGTTTGGGTGGAAATTTGGGAGGTAAAGGTCAGGACATGCCCTGGTACCAACCTGTCAATCACAAAGTAGCCACACCCTCAAAAGTGCCCTGATTTATCAGCTGTTTTACTCTAAATGAGATCATCCTTTAAAAAATGAACTTAGTGCTGTATTGAAGAAGACTTAAACGATAGAGATTGAGACTATAAACCCATTAGAGAACTGTTGACTGAGGTTACAAATAAAGTAAGGAGCAGGGTCATTTTCTCATAAGATGACATACAATATAACTTTTTATTTCCAAACTAGGATAGTCGGCCCCTGCTGGCCACTAGAAAGAAAGAAGGTTTAAATCAATTTCATAGAGGTAGGACGCCATGCAAGTCGTGGTCCAAGCTCCGGTCATCTCCCGACTTGATTACTGCAACTCGCCCTTGGCTGGACTCCTAGCCTCTGCTACTAAACCGTTGCAGTGTATCCAGAACACTGCAGTGTGCCTCGTTTTCAATCTCCCCAAATTTTCCCATGTAACCTCCCTCCTCCGTGACCTTCACTGGCTTCCTGTTGCGATTCAAGACAATGGTGCCTCAAGGCCATCAAAGGAACTGCACCCGTCTACCTCATACACCAGTATGTGTGTAAGTATATGCACGTGTATGTTCTTAGCCTTAGCACTTAAAGCATAGTATGTACTTAAGGTGTCCTTGATAAATAGCTACGATGCTCAGATGAGGGCTTGAAAATTGTTTTGATTTGTTCTTTTTTACGTTATCGCAGTGATATGTCGTGGTTTCTTTCTTGTGACAAATGTACTTATTGTAAGTCGCTTTGGACAAAAGCTTCTGCTAAATGCCCTAAAGGTAAATGTTTCACTTTTCATCCGAATTATCTGTCCATATTTTATGCAAACAATGATCAATCAGAAATGTGCTGTAGCCTTACAAATATACATCCCTCGGACAATGATAGATCAGGGGATGGACGCTTTAGCTAACCAACATCTGAACAAATATGAGACAGTCAGCTAGCTACTATGACCTCTGAGCTAACAGTCAAGTGCTCACTCCAAATGATATTTATTGGATAAATGTACAGAAAGGCCACTGAGTTCAGAATGAGGATATCGAACAAAAAATCTAAAAAAAAAATCTTTCGAGTCTGTCTCAAAACCAGTCAGGTGCCCTAGTAAAGGTCACATCAGGTCGTGTCACATTTTAAAAAAAAGGAACCTGAGAGCACGACTCATCAGGCAGATGTAAGACGTTAAGAGAGAGGTAGGAAAGTTCAAGGATACTAGAAATCCCTGCTGTAAAACAAAGTACAAAGGGGGTCAGGCCAGGGCAGAATCCGAAATACACAGACTGGGTCATAAACTAGCTCAGGATCATTAAAACAGGCAGGTAATAATCAGAGTGCTGAAATCTAAGGCACAAAGACAGTCTGGCAGAGAGTGGAAAAGGACTGGCAATTATATAAGGGAGCCAATGAGGGAATGAGAAACAGGTGGGGTCAGAGCAGGTGAGGTGATTCTACCGGCGGGAGGGGCAGGATCAGAAATGAACATGGATGTACAGACAGCCACACTGAATAAATGAATGATTAATGAGCAGAGTACAACTCAAAACTATGGCTGCTGAAATCATTCCTCCTCATGTGTATTAAGAGATCCCTTCATAATGCGCTTCCATTGTAAGTGATGGGTGACAAATCCACAGTCATATAATAATAATATAATGTAAAGTGGGTCTTCAGCAGCCTGAGTCGACAACAAAATTCATATTTTCAAAAGTTACAGACTGTATTGTACAAGATTCTCCCTTTGTGTCGATGTCCTTCCACTTTAGTTCAAAAACCACTCTCCAGGGGAACACAAACGAAATTCTGTACCAAAAGGACAGTAACTTCAGAAGATATCAGGTTAATCTGTGTGACTCAGATTGCTGAAACATTATGTTAGCTTCCATGGACCAAGGACCACAGTCAGACATCACTTACATTGTAAAACGCTTTCAGGAGGGATCTTTCACTTGTTTATATGATTCACATGGCAAAGACGTGCACAATTCTTAAAGGGGACTATACTTATATGTTTTGGTGTGTGAATGACTCTGCCAAAAGTTTTTGGAATTGGTCCAGCAGATCGCCTCAGTCGGCGAGTGAGGTGAGCATTTACAGCTGTTGCCTCATCTAGATTGTGAAAATCAATTAAATATCTAGCCATGAATTTGGAAATAAAGTCTTACTGGCAGTTCCTGTAAGTAAACTCCAAACTCCTCTCTAAAACTCGCTATATTGCTGCAGCAACTCACCCCTCTTGTGAGATTTCAGAATGAGACTTCAGCGGCAAAAACAAGCACTTTTAGTGGATGTGACTTTGAAAGTCGCGGTTGCCCCAAAGGATTGCATTGCAGCTATTGCAGCTATGTCACGACTGCCAGCTGAGGCGATCTGCTGGAGTGAACACTTTGGGTGAATATGAATCATTTCCACACCAAAGCATGAAAGTAAAGTGCCAAGGTTACAAAAATCCAGAGGTTTTGTTTTTTCTATTAATGAATATTCACAATTAAATAAGAAACAAAAGAAAGTTCAATTGAAAAACAGAGAAGTTATAACCCTTCAAAACTTTGGTGTGTGCGTTTGTGGTTTAATTAGGTTTCATGGCCTCTGCTGTCAGCAGATTCTGATCCAAATGTTGCCAAATTTTGATTGATGTACAGAAGTGCCTGACATCACATTCTTTAAAAACTGAGTCCTACCCACTTCAATCCAAAGAGCAAAAAACAAATACACACTTACACAAATCTCAAAGTTTAGACAACCTAATGTGCTCCTCACAAAGTTTATGAAAAAATAAAATAAGCTGTCTGAGGAAATGTGTTTCTGGGGCCTTTAAGCAGGAAATCAAACTGTTTTGGCTCATGGCCCTCTTTGTGAAAGGGATGAAAACATTTGAGCAGACGCATTTATCTTTAATATATGAAGAAATTTTAAACACATAGAGAGACCGAAAAAAATCCTCCGTCTCAAGGCTTTGTAAGCAGCGGGAACATGATCATTCAGAGCTGAACTGATAAGTCACATAAGTCAAGAAACTATCGTTGTTCTCTAACCCATCCACACTCTTCTCAGTTCTTCTGAGTAATTCAGAGCCAAAGGCAGTCACAGCTGAATTCTCTTTGTGATACATTTAAATAGACAAACAGTGCAAAAATAACTTATTGAGAGTCTGGCCCAGAGACCAAGGCACAGCAAGAATTTTTATAAACTACATGAATTGTGACTTTCTGGTCAATACATTATTAATCTGCTTGAATAACTTGATCCCTTGGAAAGACAGACATTTCAGTCTGAGTCATAGAGCTTCTTTCAAGGACCGGTGGTTTATCTAATAACACTGAAAATCCACCTTACATGCAATTAGTTCTGTAAAAGCCAGGTTAAGGAGTTGATGATAGCCGTACCTGTCACTCTCAAGATCATCTTTTCTATTCACCTTTTAAAATGTTGAAATTTGAAAGGAGGAATATTATTCATATTTTCAGGTTCCTTTTTTTGAATAGGGTCACTACTACAATAGGTATACACAGGAGTGTCGCTAGGACTGCAAAACAGCTGGGGCTTTAGCCCCGCAGACAGTGTTGCCTCAGTTACCTTGAAAAAGTAATCAGATTACTGATTACTCCTTTAAAAAGTAACTTAGTTACTGATTACTTGTTTTTAAAGTTACTAAGTTAGATTACAAGTTATTTTATTAGTTACATTCAGCAGCTGCCGACAACACCCCCGCCACCATAACATAAAAATAAAAACCGGTTTTGCCAATACTCAATTTATTGGAAGTGCATTTTTAACAGTAACGCCAAGCACGGCATTGATAGTAGTAGGGATCTTGTTTATTATGACATGAAACGAGGGCGAGTCAACCGTGTTAAAGTGCAGCATTTCCTCTACAACATACCACCTGACCAACTTCTTTAACTCTCCCCCACTTACTTGTTTTGCACCAAAGTCCAGCTTTTGTTGTTTGGGTGGTGGGGGACCTCCTGCAGAAGTCGAGGCTGAGGCTTTGCTCGCAGCTCTCTGCTTAACACCACCTGGTGGGACCTGCTTTGTAAACTTAACTGTGCTGTGCTGCGACCCCAATGTTTCTTCAAATTTGACGTTGTGTTTTTGAAGCTTGATAGTACTTTGTTGCCAGCACAGAGTGTACAACAAACCTTAAAATTCTCATCTTTAGCTGACACGAACTCAAAATAATGACTGTATTTCCAGCTAAGAAAACACGCATCTCTTTCCTCCCTCCATTGTTGTTTGTGTTTGTGTCGCTGTGTGGTGTAACACGTGAGTTGTCCTCATGCTGAAAACGTGACTTGTTGCATATGTGACATCACTCCCCGAGACAAGAAGAAAGCAAAAATATATGTTTTTACTAAGGAAAATGACAAAAATAATGGTAACGCACAGTGACTTGAATAAGAAACTTTAATCTGATTACTGGTGTGAAAAAAGTGGTCAGATTACAGTAATGCGTTACCGGCATCACTGCCCGCAGATAGGGTCTTTTTTTAACAGGGGTCCATGAATTTCTCTCCCGGGAAATTTTGAAAATTGGGCTGATGCAATTTCAACGTAGTTTGAGAAGGAAAGGGGGGCCAATCGTTGGGGTCCTCATCGCCATATTTTAATCACAAATAAAGCTAATTTTCCCTCACTATAGGCCTACTGAGTAATGTTTACGTTAAAGATATTATAGTCTGTAATAAGACCTTTGCTGTGTGCATAGGCTATTAGAGCAGGTAGAATATTCCCTCTAATAATTTCTACACACCCAAACTACACCCACCACCACAATTCAATTTTTCACAAACCTGAGCTGATCGAAGTATTATCAGGTGTTGGGGGAGATGATGTCTCTCCACGTCCAGCTACTATAAATGCTGCAATGGTGCAGTAGGTAGTAGTAGTAAACAGTAGGCTAATAGATGGGCTCTGGTAATATCAGTGATGCATAGAGGGGGAATGTTGAATGATGTTGCAGCAAATTCTTCTGACACTGCCCATATATGGGCATATGCCATAAGGAAAGCCAGGTCAGCTTCTGCACGATTTGCGCTGGTGACAATGTTGTATTTGTGGCTGCTGGACATTTGATATGCAACCACATAAAAACCTCTGGCGCTATTTTCATCATTAGGCAATTACATTTGATTTAAAAAAAAAAAAAATAAATAAGGCACAGAGATCCGGGGCTATACCAAGACATCCAGGGCTATAGCCCCGCATGCCCAGGTCTAACGCCGCGCCTAGGTATACATGCTTAACGATCACATCAGATTTCTCATACTGTTTTTGCTTCAGCACTGTATTCCCCATTGGTCTGAAACGTTCTCTTTTAGCTCCTGTCTTTTTAGGGCCCCACCTTGGAATTCCCAGTCTGCTCTGATTGGCCAACTCACCCACGCCTGAGCCAGCACCGCTAACAACAAGACAGCAGCTTTACTGTATTAATTCTTATGTGCCAAACTAGCCACTAGGCAGAAAAAAAAGGCCAATGTGTGACTCTGTATCGTAGTGTGATGTCACAAAGTCACAGAATGAAAAGGCAGGACTACTGTTGAGGTGTTTCAGGCACTTCAGGAGCAGTGTTCTCTGTGGGAGAGAGGAGCTCCCATTAGTGTGGACATCGACTTTTTGAAGTCCTTTTACATGCCCAAAAAATGATATAACAAACTGACAGGAAGAAAGCAAAAAAAACAAGCATCAAGAATTGTTAAGTCACAAATAAAGTACTTTATTACTTCGTCTTAATTTCACACCCAATACCCATAGTGTACAGTATTTGACTAGTAGAGTTTCATACTGGTTTTGAGGGTGGTATACAGGAAAATCACATTTTTAAGAGGTCTGAACAAACAAGAGATTCACATCAGTCAGGCATCAGTCAAACTGAGACCAAACAACCATTATGAAATATAACACAAAAAAACATTTCACTGAAAAAATGGCACCCACTGATTTTTATGTCACTTCCATAGAGCCTGGTTACTTGTGAGAGAAGTATTATTATAAAAGAACTGTAAAAACTGAAGCAGCAAGACTGAGATTTCTTGACTTTTAGCCCCGAGTAAGAGTCAAGCTCAAGAAAGGCTGGATGCTAAATATCCCATAATGCAACTCAACAGCCTTTTTCATTAAACCCCCACTGCTTCCTAAATTCCCAGATCTTTCACACTCTACACTAAAAATTCTCAAGCCCGAGCCAAGATAACCCCGATGGCATCATAAAGGTTACTTTTTCTAAATGTGGAAAGCTATTCCTCCTGAGCCACAGAGCCATTATTCAACTATTTTCACACTCTCACTCCACGTGATGAGTAAACTGAACTTCATGTGTAAAAATCGATGAAGTGCCCATTTAAAAAAAACATGCTTTTCTGGGATCCTCTTGCAGCTCTACCACAAATTGTTTTAATTTTATTCCGACTGCAAACAGCTCCTCCAATTCATTTGTGCAGTGCATTGTGGGATAATGGTGTCCATCAACAGCACACTTGAACACAAGTGAGTTTAGTATGCATTCTGTTATCTTTGAGTATGCTTAATTTCAGCACTTTATCAGTGCGAATGCTCTGCATACTGAGAACCATTTGCACTCAGAGTGTAAAATGGAGCGAGATGCAGCATATGTCTGGATTCCTGCCGTTGGATATCAGCACCATGGACAGAGCTCTCAGACTGTGGCTGCTCCTGCTGGAGCTCCGGTTCCTGAAGGAGAGAAATTCATGTTCCACTTGCCTCCACACGGAGCACAGGTTAGCACCACAACAGCGCCCCTAGAGCAGGTGGGGATTAAGTAAAATGCTCAAGGACACTTAAGCACGGTAAATGCTTGCTGTCACTGGGGTTCGAGTTAAAGTGCTCCAGTTGAAAGATGGCTACTTTACTCAGAATGCAATGACTGCTTTATTAGATCATGTAGAAACTGGCGGAAAATGGGCTGTGGAATTACAGTATTTGTTGTAGGATAGATTTAAATCAACAGCATTACCAGACCATGCTTGATATGTGTCTTCAGGACACCCCAAGGACGGCACCCGCTGACCAGTAATACCATTAATATTTTTTATCTTTTATGTGCTCTCATGTAATTACCCTTCTCCCCGCAGGCGAAAAACCTCCCTCCTTGGCATTACCCTTCTCTTGCTCCTCTTCCCTTTTGATTCAAACGCGCAGAGTCACACACATACACAAATAAAGACCCCTTCTAACAGCTGGGCTACTGCCAGCCCGTGTTTGTGTTGCTGCTGATAATGTGCCACCGGTATATTTGTCACCCCCCCATCCCCCACCTCACCCCCCGACACCACCCGCTTCCCTGCTCTGAGGGGAAACGGCTGTGCCAGCATCTACACACCAGCGCAGCACGCACACATGTGGGATACCACATGCAATTGCAACCTTATCCACATGCAGGTACATCCACAAGCACACCCTGTGGATGCTTAAATATGAATGTAGACACACACAAACACGCTCTCTCTCTCTCTCTCTCTCTCTCTCTCTCTGCCTGGCGCCGCACACACATGCACTCAAGAGCACCTGTTGAGAGCCGAAAAACAAAGAGAAGAGTAAATATTGAGTACAGCTGGAATAAATTGCCAGATGGACGTGCTGCAACTCTCACTTGTGCATGCCAGCCTAATTTCCCATTCAAATTTTACATTCATGTCTAATTAGGAATAGCTCTTTCTGTCTACTCATTATCAGTGTTTGACCTTTCGCTTTGGCTGTTTGAGAAGCTGAGCAGCAGTCGATGGGTGGTCGGTGATAATAGCTCGTCATTCAGCGCAACGCATGCTGATTAAATAAGATAGGGCCCGCACGTATGGCAGCCTGTTGTTCGCGCGGCGCTCAGTCAATATGGGCCACCTGAAGATACTTGGACAACAATATAGTTTCCAAGAGCAGAGCAGGAACAAGACGACACAACAAGATCAAACATTCCCTCTGCTTGCTGGGACTTTTTACTCCCTTTCAAAAATTTCCCTTGTCTCCCTGTTGCAAAGTCTCATTGGCATGAATTAATAATACCACTTCAAACAGATGCAAATTCATTGTACTGTGTCCTCTCCTGCTCTGACAAATGCTTAGGTATGTAGGCAGAATCCGTTCGACTCTGTTGCTGCGATTAATTCTCTTGAGATCGGGTTGCCTATGCCAAAACTAGACTCCTATGGCCTTTTGTACCCTTAAGTTTTATAGAGAGCGTATTTACATAATGCATATTGATCCCTCAGACACAGCAAAACAAGCTACGTGCTATGTGTTCTTGCACTGAAATACAAGAGCAGCATTTAAGTCTATCTTAATTTAGCATATAAAAAACGAGCTGCACACAAATGTACGTGAACAGAGAGAGAGAGAGCGAGAGAGAGAGAAAGAGAGAGAGACAGAAAGAAAGAGAGACATGCACGACACGCACACAAACGTTGGCAGGGAAGTAGGTTCGGTATGTCTTTCATAAGCTGTATCTGTGTGTGGGCTGCTGTGGCATGCATAAAATATTATTTTCTCAACAACTCGAGGTTGTGGAGGAGTTAGTTCAGGAAGGGGTGGGAGAGAAGGCCAGGGGATATACAATATTTGGGCAGCTGACAGCTGCGTGCATGTACGTGTGTGTGGGAGTCTTAGAAACGGGAGTGGGAGTCACCGGCGTTTGAAATGCAATGAGGTGCGTTTGAAAGGCGCTCCTGTCACAGGTAAGCAGGGGAGCACGAGCAAGAAGTGTACGGTGATAAAAGGAGAAGAGGAGAAGTGCCCATGCCTTAGGGTGGCATGCGGTATCTGAAGGCTTTTTGCACAGACTGAGGAAAGCACTCAGCACTACACACACCTAAATACAAAAGCCACTGAAACATACACATACACTTTGATCCTTACAGGCACAATCCTTAGATTTTAGGGGTCCAAAAGGAAAAAGCTTTTTTTTCTTTTTTTTTTTTCACCCTGATTTGGGGACCAAAGAGCATGTGTGTGAGTGTGTGTTGGTGCTTTGTTAAAGCTCAGAACAAAGGCTTGATTCCATTGTTCAAGGTGATCGAGTGGTGCTCTTGATGTTCTCTTCACTTTCATGCATACTGTAAGGATAAAGATATGCCTTATAAATCAATAATTCCTGCATCACGTGCTCGCTGCCTGTCTTTGGCGCAGTGATGTCCTCTCCCTGTATCGCTCGGTGTCCTCTGTAGTGCAATCTCCACCTGCTCTTCACTAGCTATTGAATGTCACAGCACTGCTGGTTAAAAATATTGCTTTCCTTCAAATCCCCCTCAGTTTATACATGTGGTTTGAATGCAGAATTTATTAATGTCATGCCCTTTCAGGGATATGACTAATTACAAGAGAAAGGCTTGAAGGAGAATGTGTCACGGGGGTTAGGTTATATAGCTGTTTCGTCTGTCAACACATTGAAACTGGTTCACATCGCCCGCACATCGGGGCTCTTACTGTTAGTGATTAATCAATAGATACCTCTCCATGCTCGCTTCTTTTCTTCCCTTTCCTCTTTCATATGGGAAACTGATGACAGGCTTAGAAAAGGACAGCCTTTGAAACTGCTGTCAAAATGTGTGTGTTTTCCAGGACAGATTATACCACCCTTTTTAGAACTTCCAAAACACTTATCTGCCTCCAAAAGTGCCATCTGAAAGTAAAAAAGTCATAATTGAAGATGGAAATACCAGATCCTCGCCTGTAGGTTGAAGGCTGTGGAGGTGTAATTTGGTTGCGAATGCTTTGGAGGAAATGTAAAATGAAATCTGCGAGAATTTATGGCTGTGGAGTGCGTGCATTGGAAAGGTCATAGCTTTGTCATTTAAAAAAAGATTTCAATAAATGGTCGGCTCCGTCTCCTGTGAGACACTTGCGAGCTGCTAGGCTGACTGGGTGGAGCCGGAGCGCTGGTGGAGAACAGAGGGAGAGAGTGATGGAGCACATCCCTAACACCCTTCCAGTGGAAGAATACCCTAGTTAACTCTTAACACCCCTGGAGATCAGGCATCCACTGCGAGGGCAGAATAATACTGTAATGCTGGAGCTGCAGCTGAGCATTGTTGACAGCATTGATCCAAGATCCCTCATTACAGAATGAGAGAAACCCCTTCAGCAACGTCACCCTGGAGAGGGATGGAGCTAGGCAAGGCAAGGCAAGGCAAGGCGGGGGGGGGAGGGGGTTAGACAGAACGAAATGAAAAAAAACGAGGATTGGGAAAGGATAGAGGGTGTCTTTTAGAGGAGGAGGCGAGGGACGGAGGAGGAAATAAAGAGGGAGATGGCAAGAAAACTCGGCAAAGGCGAGTGCAGCAGACGAGAGGAGAGGATGATTGTTAGTTTCTAGTTACAGAAATGCAACATTCACCTTGTGTTCCATGGTGGAGGGATTGATCAGCGGCCAATCGATTACAGCCTACAAGGAACGCAGAGTTCCGAGGAGGAAAAAAAACAAAAAAAAAACTGTGTTGGCTTTGCAGTTTGCATGTACCAGACTAAATGATGCTCAGCGGAAACTGCCTCCAGCTGTGAAGTGAAGTAGTGCAGGGATACTTAAAATCCGATGTTACTGCTAAGGCTCCAAGTGGCATTAAGGCGCGGGTGCATCGCTGATCTGTCTCCTAAGGTCTGATACATCCCAATCAGTCGGGACTTAACAGACGTGTCACACGGAACAGGCGTGGGTTGTTCGAATCGGGGAAGAAGGAAGGGATATCCGGACGGCTTCCCATCAAACTTATTCTCACCAGACTCCGTTTTAACATTCACAGCAGCAACAGTAGCTTTCCCCTCACTCTCGCACCGCTTTTATGACCGAGTACCGCCTCTAAATCCACCTCTGTGCTCCCCATTCCTCCCAACACGCTCAAGCTGTGCTTCCATGTCATCCAAATAGGGCAGGAATAATTGGATCAGCGAACGTGGTCTTATTATATGGTCTCCTATTTGTTTCCTCTGACTACATGGGATACTATTTAATTAGGTTATGACATTTTAATGCAATTTAAATTCTAATCTGATGACATCAGATATAATGTAGCTGACATTACGTCTGCAATGCACTCTGAGAGCATCTGCAGCTCTAATGATGCTTATTATCCAATAAAACGTTGACTGGTTCTACTCCGCAAACTCCCCCCCCCCCCCGCCATGGAAGCGCCGTGCTGGGTGTCTTACGGGCGCTCCCAGGATGCAAAAACTCACTTTGGCTTTCTATTTGTCACGTTTTCGCAAAATAATATGCAAGGTCTATGTCTACCTCACAGCAAGGCCACCGCTCTTCCCCCTCTCCACATCTATTATCTCTCCTCTACAGACCACGATGATAAAAAAGAATTACAGTAAAATCTGTGACATTTCAAATCCCTGTATTGAGCCAGTTGTCAAGGAGATGTCTCAGTGAGATGTGTCGAGGCAGAGAGAGGAGCTGCTCTTTTAAAACAGCGTTTACCCGGCTGCTGGAGGTGTAATGTGCCTGCCATTAGGACTCTGCAGGCAAACATGGAGTCGCAGGAACACGCGGCTCTCCACCGTGGGGCTACGCTCTCAGGAACTCTGGAGGTCTTTGAACTCTTGATCAAAATCCATTACAATCTTCCTCGCAGTCATTGTTCCAAGGAGCAGTCTGGCAGTATTGACAACCCACATCCGTATGACAAATACACTGGTAACACTGTATGTCAGAGGAGCTCAAGAGGGCCCTTTCTCTCTCGCTGTGCTCCCCCTTTCATGAACCGCTGGACTCGCAGCCCACATTAAAAAGAACCAGTGATGAAACTGATGGAAAGTGCCAAAACCCATTGTTGGTTAGGAGATGCACACTGCCGTGTTGTGTTGGGGATATAGCGAGACAGGCGGAGAGGCAGATAGACTGAAGCAGCTGTCAAAATGGTTGTTTGTAGCCCCGCGCGTGCTATGCTTTGGGGAAATAATAAACTGCATCATTAGAACCCCTGTCATTCACAAGTTGTTTGTACCGGCTACAGACTGGCTGTAAATACCCCAAACGGATGCAGGCGCACACATATAGAAATCACGAGTCAGAGTCATTAGGCGGCTAATTTAGCAAAGGAAAATAGATATGATGAGATGATCTGCAGGTGCAATCACCAACCAGGCCCACTGCAGCAATACATTACTGTCAAACTCCATCTTCTATCAGCTGTGAACACCATCTTTTGCCTCGCTTTTCATCATCCCGGCCTATATGTGCTTCAGCAGCCTCAGCCTCACATTTTATCATTTGGACGGTGGTTTTCGTGATGGAGATGCTACTTGAGAGAGCTCTCAGGCCCTCTTGCCGGTTGACATGAATTTGTTTCTGATATATCTGAAAGGATTTCCAAAAGCAGTGAAAAAAACCCAAAAAACTTTCCCCCCATTGAAGCCATATTAATGAGTCAGCATTCCGGCGCAGGGACCACGGTGCGGCCATATGGCATCACCTGAATGAGGCTAACTAGTGATCCAGACGACCTCCCGACGAGAGGGAGCCTGTGCGCGTTTTGTGTCTGTGGCCGGTCTGTGCCACACCCCCTTTCTCCTCGGTGCGGTGGTATGATCCGGGGACGCTGTTATAGCGGCACCGAGCCTCACCAGCAACAGCATCACCCCGCCAGCGTCCTCGGGTTCAACTGCGGCTAAACGCAGCGCGCCGGGCTCCCTGTCACACGGCGCAGCGGAGCTGGCTCGCGTACAGCCCCTGCAAGGAGATCCCCCCCCTTCTTCCTCCCCGCGCAACCAAATCGTTTCGTCGTCCTCCATCGGCATTTCGAGAGCGAGCATCATCAGCATCAGCACCGCCGCCTCGAAACAACCCAGACCAGCAGCCACAGAGAGGTGTCTCGTTCACATTTCCTCTCTCCCTCTCAACACCACCAACACCACCACCAACACCACCACCACCACCTCCCTCTTCTTTACAGCAGGAGCACCGCGTCTCAAGCCTCATTTCTTACCGGCGGGGATTGCACAGTCAGTCAGTTCAGCGGTTCCGCAGGCTTCAGATAGCATGGAATCGGACTAAAGAAATGGCTCTACGTCGGGAAGGTAAGCGACACGTTCAGTTCTGGCCTGCTTCTTTTTTTTATTTATTTTTTATTTTTTATTTTTTTTTTTGTAGCTGGGCTCACTCCGGGCTGAGATCGGCCACTATGTTGCCGGGCTAAACGAGCCTGGGACTACGCGAGTTCACAGGATATGGTTATTATCAGCTGTTCGGATGTGCCCGTGCGGTGTTACGGCCCCCGCGCGCGTGTGTGTGTGTTTGCTTGACCGTGTGTGTATGCGGGTTTTTTTTTTTTTTTTTAAATGATAACGATTGCGCCCGCCTTTTATCAAGTGTGAGGATTGCAGACTTTCCGTGCGAGTGCCCAAACAATGACAGCCCAGGTGCTGGAGGCGCTCATGTGTGTGCTTCAAGTGTCGTGTCGGTTCTCGGGAGCTCGGCGGACGCTTTTCTCTCGCAGCCTCGCAGAGTTGTTGCTGCTCCAGTTGTGGCTCGCACACTCCATCTCCATCAGCTAGAAGGTAGCCTAATGATGCCAGCAGGCCACCGGAGATCCAGGGGGGTATAGATCTCTCTGACGCGCGCCTTCTGTCTTCCAACATTGAACGCAGCCTGCCGGGGCCCGGGCCAGACACTGCTGCTGCTGCTGCCCGCCACCAGCACAGGTCCAACAGGCACGTCAGGACAGGACACATGTCAACACTGTGACCTGCTTCATCCCAACACCCACCTCCTCCTCTTCTTCTGCTTCTTTTCCTCGCACGCCTTCATGCTGCTTAAGCTGGATCTATCTCTCCACCAGATCATTGAACAGCGCGTTATTCCTCTCCGAGGGGTAAATAATTAACACCAGCCAATGCATTTTGATAAATCACAATTATTGTGAAGGCAAGGGAAAATTGCACCAGGATGGATATGCTCCGATAGATTTAAATTAGACCCCCCCTCACTCCTCTCCTTCACACTAGATTATAAATAATTGCTCAGGGGTAAAGCACTGAAGGCACATTTCCAATAAATAAATATTACATAAGCAAAACAAATAAATAAATATCCACATAAATCACATCTCTGAGTAATTGACCAAGCGTGTTTTTCTTCCATTAAGGACAAACTCCCAAAAAGCAATCCCAGACTTTTCTCGCCTGCGGTAATGTAAAGGAGCGACATGAAGGTGTATTTGAAAATGCAAACGCATTGTAACCAGAAGCTGCATCTGCCAGTGTGTCTCATACATGCATCTGATGCACTGTGTTGCACTCCAGCCATCTCTCAGAGGCTATATTGATGTTTGGATTGTTTCACCAGACATCAGACATGCCTGCGTTCTGCCCTCCCCACTCCCTTTCTATATTAGATCCAGAATAAAATGAAATAAAAAAAAAGAAGCCGCTTTAATCACCACACAATTGAATGTTGTGTCAGTGTGGCATTGTGTGTCGCTGCCCTACCTCACAATGACGCGGGGCGCCGGGCTCAGTTCCTCCACGGCCCGCATGTTATTGATAGTGATGATAAAAATGAGGCAGTTTCTCTCTTTGCTCTTTGTGATTAATAGAGAGCATCTGTGTATGGAGGTTAGATAATACACACACACACACACACGCACACGCACACACACACACACACACACACACAAACACACACACACTCTCTCCTTCTGTGTCATCCCCACACACAAACACTCACAGACACATGCACAGAGGAGCAGTAGAGGAGGATGATGTATGGGAGCCGGGGAGGTTGATGATTGTAATCCCACATTCATTTCTCCCACTGTATTGCTACTGTAGTGTTGATGAGCTGTGTGTCATAGCTGGGGGCCGCTCGTGCTATTGTCTGCTGAAGTGTGTGTGTGTGTTGTCATTGTCCGTGTGTTGGATTGGTGTTTTTTCCGGGGCCCTGCAGGGCCGCTTGCACCGACTGGAGGTGGTGATGAACGGCGATTAAGTGCACATTTTTTTAAATGGCACACGCATTATGGCAACGCCTTCACAACGAGAGGAGAGGGGCTTTGAATTGAAATGTCAATCCACCAATTATGTTCTGCACCCGCACATGCCACTGATAAGGCACTGGCATTTGTGTCAGTCAACCCACCGAGCACATGACTAATCAATCAGTCAGATATTCGGAGTTTTACATGTTCTCCCGTGCCAGAACACTCTGGATTCATCATTTAGTGGTCAGCGGTCCCAGCTATGCTAATTATCTCTTTCAGCTGTTGCACACTCACTTTTTAATTTTCAGACTTGTTGTTGTTAAGCGTCTGCTGCATATGGCGTCTGGGAGATCCAAAAAGAAGCCGCTGAGCTCTTTGGCGTGGAGTCCCATCATTATTTCAGCGTCAACTTCCTGACAATCGAAGGCCCAGAGTGCCAACTGTGAGGAAGCTGCCGTTTTGCTGTCAGCTGCTTCCATTGTCCCGAGTCAAGAAACCACTAGCGAGAGAAAAGAAAAAAAAAATCTTCGCTTGTGTCTAATAATTTGTGTTTTTCTGAGATTTGAGTGATATTGCATGGCCTTTGGATAGTGCAGAGCTGTGCGAGACAGCGGGGGAGTTCTTTTTGTTATCCAGGCCTGCATTATTTATGAATTTTCATTCCAGGAATGCAGTAGCCCCTGGCACTGTAATGCTCCCTTCTCCCATGGAAGCGCTCACCACACTTCCCTCATGCCCTGCAAGTTTTTCGGCAAAACTAAATTTCCTTAATAAAATTGGGGTCATGAATTAGTGAGAGGACAATGTGAAATGCATCAGAAGGTTGTTTATAATATTGAGTACAACGCTTAGTGCTGCAGTCAGAGTTTAAGCTCGCAGGCACCACCGAGGCCCAGTGGGAGTTTTTATCCCTCGCACTCTCTCTCTGTCTCTCTCTCCCCCTTCCCTCGCTTTCCCTCTCTTTCTCTGCATGTCCATCATATGGTTAGAGTGTAATTGCTGGAAAAGCATAAAATGTGTCAGAGCGGTGGCCACCCTGCTGATAATTTCAAAGTAAAAGAGCCTGTGCCAGTC
Organism: Diplodus puntazzo; assembly: GCA_963678695.2. Taxonomy (NCBI): domain Eukaryota; kingdom Metazoa; phylum Chordata; class Actinopteri; order Spariformes; family Sparidae; genus Diplodus; species Diplodus puntazzo. The sequence goes on along the minus strand of OZ023158.1, from coordinate 18,041,985 downwards.
GGGGTAATCAGGCTGCTTGGGCCGCTAGACTTGCAAACACACACGTACACCGACACACGCGCGCTCGCAGACACTTAGAGATGTAACCATTGTACAACTTCAAATATTTACCTTCTTGCTGCAATAGTGCTCCATCCTCAAGAGGAATTGTTTAACAAATCCTGCAGTGCTAATTAGGGTTTCCTTCCATTCATCCGTCTGTGGCCGGCCTCTCTGCAGTGAGGAAATTGCCAGGGCTGCGAGTACCAAAAAAACAAGTGAAATACACAGGCAATGTAATATCACCAAATGACCCTATACAAATCGCATATCGCTGTATAGGCAGTGTTTACAGTTGTGTCTACAATTAGTGCACTTAGCAGAGCATTATTTGGCGATGTGACATTTCTTACTCATAACAAGCAGTGAATGTCAGAAAGCTTTGGTCCAAAATATGGTCATTATTTTTCATGTGCTGACAGCAAATTATAAAAGAAAGTCTTGATATTGTCTGAATATGTGTTTCATGGTAAATCTAATGTATTTCCAAAGAACGTGTTTTTAAGACATAAATATTGACTATAGACTCCATTTCTCTGAAACAGTCAGTTGGCTCAGCTTTTGGTACCCTGTCCACCACGTAGCTCTCAGTTTATAAAACATATTTCTCCATCAAATTATGCAGGCCTCCTTTAGGTTTGTTTGTTTGTTTTTTTTTATGATGGAGTATCCAAACACACTGTTTATTTTAGCTTTTGGAAAAACAAAAGCTGGACCAACAGCAACAGACAGAGGGACAGAAATAGTATCAAAACTAAAATCACCTTCAGTCACCAATGCCGCACACACACACACATACACACACGCACGCGCTCGCGCGCGCGAGCAGTATATGCCCGAGGCGTTCTTCTTTAAAGCATTTGGCTAAGTCTCAACTGGCATCTCCAGCTCTCTATTCTCTCTTGTCTTCTTCCATTGGGCTATGGGCAAGAGTCAGGAACTATATATGCGGTTAAGAAAGAAAGCGAAATGTTATGTGAGATTTGTGTTGTGAAAATTCACAGCCACAGCCTCCCCTCTCTCTTCTTTGCTATCTTCAAACTCTACTACCAGCGTCCCCCCCCATCCTTTGATTCCAGTCAGAAGACAGAAGGATCAGAGTCACAAGAGGCTTACTGGTCAAGCCCACTCTGCTTCTCTTTAAAAATATGAGATTAATTTGTCAAGAGGGGTGTGTGTGTGTGCGTGTGTGTGTGTGCGTGCATGCGTGTGTGTATCTTTATGTGTGAAGAGCAGTGCTGATGGAACACACCTAGCTGAAGGGCTGATACGGGAGACTGATAACAATTAAAACACATGTTAATTTTTGAGGACTTAATTTGTGTTGTTTGTGTCAGACTGCTTAATTCGTAGGGCTGCAACAAACAATTATTTCCCATTGTGGATTTCTCTCCCTGATATTTTCTCAGTTAATCATTAAATTGTTTGGTCTAAAATGTCAGCAAATGGCAAAAAAATGCCCAGCAAACATTCCCATTGTCTAAGATGATGTCTTCAGATCTCTTTGTTTGTGCAACCAGCTGTCCAAAAAACAAGGATACTCAGTTTGCTGTCTTGGAAGGCTCGGATAGTAGTCACTGTTGAGAAGCTTGAACTTGTGAATGAATGCTGTTTTTGCTTTTAGTGTGTCTTAATTTTTAATCAACTATCAACTGTAGCAGAAGGGCTGGGCAAAAAATATTGATATATATTATATATAATATAATAATATATATTATAATATATTATATTGTTATCATCATATGAGACAATAAATTGTCTTAGAAGTGTTCCATATTTTGTCAAAGTGCCATTAGTGATCCCTGCAGTGTTGTTGCAATATCAATATAGATTGATATGTATGGTGATATTTGATTTTTGTCATCCAGTCCTTGCATTTTTTTATTTTGAGGAGATTTCCATATAAGGAGAATTTTTTTTCTGTTTTGCGATATAGCCCTAAAACATTGCAGTATTATTTTAAAAGTGCATTATGTGGGTTTGTGGAAATGTTGGGACAATTCAAACGATTTTCACCACTGAATAAACAAACTGTCCTCAAAGGACAACACAGATTCATGCTGATTATTTAAAAATGTTTTATTTGCAGGACCTTTCTATTCAGTGTAGCTACATTTTTAGCTTTAAACAACGTTTTTGGGACCTGGTTCCTGTTTAAGTACGGCTTGTTTGTGTGGAAAGAAATCAAATCACTATTTCAGAGTTTGTATTATTACTTCATTAATATTGCAAAATTAACTTTCTGATATTGAATTTTTACACAAATAGTGCGCTTTTAAGGCCAAATCGCTGAATCGTTGTGTGGCAGTTAATGGACAAATTGTTGCTGCTCTAATATTGCAAGATGTTTCTTTCATCAAGTCCACCATCTCTATAAATATTCCTCACCCACACCAATGTTATTCGTATTCTGTTGTTTTATTCATGCTGCACTGGCGTTCATTTTGTTTTGTGCAACCTCTTGTTTTATAATATACACATGTGCACGACAAAGTGGGGTGACGCTAGCTCAGTACATAGTGTGCCCATCATGGACCATTGGATACAGAGGTGGACTGGTAGATGAGGAGGTGCCAGTTCACTTCCAGGACACTACTGCGATGCCAATGAGCAAGTTGCTGTACTGCAACAACCCATCACTCTGACATTTCTCCATATCACTTGTGCACAGGCGTATAGGTTTCAGTGTCTGTTCGCTGTTAAAAAACCCTAATATGAGTGAAAAGATGAATCTCCTCAAGGGGACGAAAAGAGTAATAATTATCATTAAAACCTGTGTGCACTAATATCCAAGCAGACACACACACACACATTCACGTACAAACACACACACACTCTTGGCACACTATCTCTCTCAGACACACACAAGCACACCTACAGGGACACATTTCTCACCGTGAAATTTTTATTAATCAGGACAGTGGACAACTTAAGAAGAAGAAAAATCAATTTTTGTTTCTTCCCCAATTTATTACCACATAAATTGTCCTTCACTTGAAAGTGCACGCCTTGGCTCCGCTGTCAAAATAATTAAGTTAAAATCCATTATATTTGCGTTGATTTTATCCTGCTTCTGTTGACACAGAGGACAAAAGGGATTTCGACGCTGGCAGCTTTTCACCTTTAGCTGAATCAATGCGGGAGAATGGCCGGGGAAGGGTTCTGTCGAAGTCACATCTGAGAATATTGAGAAAAACTTTGCACATCGTCAACATTTAGACAGCTGGCAATTAGACTCCTTTAGTAGCTTCTGTAGCGAGGTGATTGATCTGGAGGAGACTTGACCGTACACCTGCTGCGTATGAGCTCGAGGCGAAACATCACCCCACACCTCAAAACCGTGATTAATACCTCACCATGAATAAGTTGCATCTGCAGCTTTGTTGAATGCCTATGAAGTGATTTATTTAGCAACATAAAAAACCATGACGGTGTACTGTACATCTCTCCTCTAAACGAGTTCATCTGTTTCCCGCTGACTGGTAAATAGCCTCATGTGTATCATCAGTAATATTCATAGCTCTACTTTCTAGATGATCATGAATTATTAACTCATTTAAAAGACGAATAGCTCCAAAACGGTGCTTGATGCATCTCTGCTGGAAGCCATGCGCACAATACAATACAGTACAATAGAGTACAGTACAGTACAATCCAGCTCAACATGTTTTTTGCTGTATTTGCAGGGGAGATGTTTTGTTGTCAGGGTTTAATTTCAGAATGAGTCCTTGATCCAGCGTGAACTCTGGGATGTATTTCAAGTTTGTGTATCATTGCCACCAATTGACTTCTAACTGCAGAGACACATATTCTCCGCTGTTTGCCAGCCAAGACGCCAAGACAAACTGCACAAAAGAAAAAGTGATTCGAGCAGTGAAATACCCCAAATCTACTCCGGGAAAATCAGTAGCAGCGGTGTGCAGCCATTTCTCAAGTAAAGCACACCTAATATATGTTGTCTCCAGATGTAACAATCCTGAAATCTGTATTTTGCAGCATTCGCTGCATGCCATCCCCACCCGATGTGCCTGGAAAAGGAATTGTTTGGAAAATTCACATTTTGTTCTCTTTAATGTGCTCAGACGACACAATGATTCGTCTGACAAGCAACAAAATGAGGAATGCAAATTGTTGAGGAACATGCCCGACGCGGTGCCGCAGAGGCAAATTTTAAGAAAGAAAAAGGCTGCAATGAAAATAAGATACGGGGGGGAATGAAAACACATATTGAAGAGAAAAGTGCTTCAACCGACTCACCGCCATTTCTTAACTGCAAATACATTTTACAGTATGTGCTATTGATTTCAAGCTTAAATGATTTGTTTATCTGGAAAACTGCGGCTCCTCTCCTCGCAGATATGCATCTCACACATGCAGAAGGCGAAAGGCTCCGGGGCTGAAAACATCATTTCGATTTCGAACCGCTAACAACTTACGTGAATTAACCATATTTCTCCGCCAACATAGTTAACTAAACTTTACAGCACAACCTTGAGTCGCATTTACCTGCGTCTATACACTGCACAGGCGAGTGGAGGGAATGTATTCAGCCCCCACATGTCTCATCATCTCACAAAAGAGCACGATAGTTTGTTCCCAACTGAGTCCTGTGGCCTTTGTGAGGGCTGCTCCTCTCTTTGTAGAGAAGCCTTTTCCTGAGCGAGGCTGCTGAATGCCGCCTGTGTCCTCAAACTGCAAGAGTCCAGGAGAATCAGAGAGGAGGTGAGGACTGAGAACAGATCTAAAGGAAGGGAGGAGCCGCTGCAGGGAGCGCTCAGGAGACTCTTTTTTTTTCGCTGTGGGAACATCCCCCCAAATCCTCCCCCCTCTCGCGCACTCCTGAGTTTTTCCAGATGACAAGCGTCTCATCGTAGTGGTGTAGATGGGAGATTAGCCCACTTAGCATTCAGAAATCAATCTGCAATGCTACTCAACAGCTACTAGTAGATCTTTTCAGCTACTCCTCTGCAGGGCTAATTCTCTTTACTCATTCATTTCTCTGTAATCAACAACTTCATAAAGGAGGTGCGCAGGAAATACTGTCGAAATCGCTAATCACCAAATCCAATTTCTCGAATCAATGCCATTGATTCATCAATTAATTCTGCATCTGCAACGCTGCTACTCAGCTTTGCTCTGGGTGTCGGAGGTTTGAGTGGTCAAATGCATTATTGAAAGAGGCTTTTTACCAAGCAGTGGCTGATGCAGAGAGCTTAGGAGGTTGTCAGTCTTGATGTAAAGCTTTATTTGCAAAGCGAGTTAGTGTGAACAGCCTTTTAGTCCTGCTAGGAGGACAGTGACATGAATTTATCTTGCGAGAGAGGAGGAATATCAGATGTGTTGAATGAGGCTTTGCCTTGTCAGGAATATTGATTAAGTGGTTTTGGGTGGTGTCTCTTGCTCCGCGTGTTTGTGTGTCTGCGGTCAAACGCACAAGTGAACATGTGAACGCACACGTGGTTCATTCTCGTTCCTTTTTGCGCTTTTTGTTTGCTCCTCTGCTCTCTGTGTAGCGATTCAGATTCAGATCAGAGAGAAGGAGCAGAAGTGGATATTATGAAAAGAAAGTGGTCGTCTGAATGGGAAAAAAAATCCATACCTTAGTCAAGATCTAAAACACTTTTTGCTGTGGCCGAGATACAAAAACAGCCTTTGAAAAGTTAAAGCTGTGCAACTCCCTCACTACAGGCCACAGTCACAGGGCATGAATAGTGTAGGACCTTATGGATTTCTCCACACGGCTCAGACATGCTTTGCCCATGTGGGATTTGACCCATGTCCATTATAAATAGTCAAATGGTCCAGGATGGCGTCCGGGCTCCTGACAGCTCCTAACAAGAGCCGGCTTCTGTGGAAGGACACACACACACGTTCACACGCACACTTATTTTTTTTCTTCTGCTACTTGGTCACGCTTTCATTCTGACTCCAGTGGCCACACACTGAGTCTCGCTGGGCTTTTGTGTCACCTATATGATTTGATTTGTGCATATAAGCATTAACCTGAGGTGCTGCTGTGTAAGGAATAATGGAGGTAGGCAGTGCGCTGGAGGCTGAATGGTAAAGACACTGCAGCGGCGCATAGAAACAACGTGCAAGGGCACGCTTTCGCCAAAAAAGGCCAGGAAAACTGTGTTGATTCTCTATGGCGTGTGGGTGTTCGAGTGTGTTGTTTGTCGATTAGTGTGAAACGCTGTAAGTGTGTGTGGGCGCAGGGCCTTTGAGTGTGTGTTCGTCTGTGGATGATTGTCAGTATGTGTTTCATCTTTGAATCTTACCAGGGATGCTGTATGTATGGTGAAAGTCCAGGCTTGTGTGTGTGTGTGTGTGTGTGTGTGCGTGTGTGTGTGTGTGTGTGTGTGTGTGTGTGTGTGTGTGTGTGGGTATACACACTACAGTATGTGTTCTGCCGGTAAACTCGGCATTAGCAGCAAGAGATTTCAGGCTTGGTCAGCTATGAAAGCACAACTACGTGACGAGAGTGCTGCCGCTGCCGCCGCCCACAGATAGCTAGCCCTTATCCACTAATTAAAACCCTCTATCACTCCATGTCTCACTTGGCAATCTCTCTATCCTTCAATTCCCCCCATTTTCACTGTGAAATCTCTCCATCTCTCATTATCTATCCATCACTCTCTTTATCCTCGTTCTTCATTCATCGCTCCCTCCCTCCTCTCTGCAGGCACTGAGAGCTCCCAGTGGGCACTGTGCTGTTTTGTTGTCTTTCGGGGTGGTTTAGGCAGAACACGGTTCTGTGGGTCCTTCAGGACCTCTCATTTGAGGTGTCCCTGTCATATGCCTGAGGAGCCGTGGTAGGAGCTAACGAATAGAGGATTATTTTTAAGCCCTATCCCCGAATCTTTTCACACACACCCTGACTCCAGGAGAGGCATCCCTCTCTGACAGCTCACTGTTTACTCCCCCAGGACCTGTAGCCTGGATCTGCATTTGCAGGAACAGACTGCACACAACCTCGATTCCGTCTGATGATTAAGCCGTCATAATGGTAGACAAAATGAAAACCTGCAAACAACAGCGGTGTTGCCATGACTTCACTTTGTAGCATCTGCAGTGGTGATGGGTTAATGCTGTATATATCTCTCAAGGTTCCTCACCGACATTCCCGGGGTTTGCAAAACCTGTTTAGTGAGCGGGATTAGCTCAACCCTGGGCAAACAACCTTCTCGGAAATGTGTTAAGGCCAGAGCTAACAACGATAGTAGCTTCTTACTCACTGGGGGTCTCCGGGCTGTTATGAAAACAGGACCTTCTCTGCATGGCAGAAATGCATTTGTAATCCTGGAACTATACTGTATCAATAATCGGAGAAGCTAATATTGTTGGATGGCACTCTGCTCTCCCAGTGCTCCTTGTTTATTTACCAATGTGAAACTCAATTTCTCTGCCGCTGCCTGGCCCCAATCCTCTCCCAGCCTTTCTCTTTTCTTTCCCATTTTGCATGCTCTCGCTCCTCCCGTTCGTCATGATTTTTCGCATTTGTTTGAGATTGAAAAGTGTAAATCGCTTTCGACGTGTCCTCATGGTCCTTGCCTTTTACACATGGTGATCTCCGCCTGTGCCATTGTTGTTATTGTTGGACATCTGAGTGACTCCGCCCCTCTGGAGATGACTGGGAGCGTAAATCCTGTTTAAAAGCAACTGTGTATGTGAGCCTCTATCACTTCTCTAAGCAGATTTGCAAAAAAAAAAGAAAAAAAAACACAGCCCACTGGTCTGCGGTAGCAGTGTTTGAGCAAATGGATGGATAGGAGGGGATCAAGTGGGTGAATAGTCCCATTAGATATTATTGTTACTGTGTAGCCATGGATTATCACTCCCTGTGTGTTTGTGCGAGAGAGAAAGTGATAAGAGACTGAAAGAACGGGGTTAGGAAGGGAGGAGGAGGGTAACAATGTAATGCGATGCATGTGTTTCACTCAGTGTTGTCACTTTGTATTTATTTTAAACCGAGCGGTGAAGAGTTCATTACACACTGATGAATTATAGATTAGAATTAAATTAGAAATAAAATCACACAATAACATATACATACATTGTCACAGCACGCGGCTGCTCACCGTTAATCCATTCGAAGCGCAAGCAAACTGACATGAGATGCATCTCAATTTTTTTTTTGTACTTTGCTGCATTTTGTCACAGCAGTCTATCAATAAATAAGAGCCCCGCTGAGACACGTACAGTACAGTACCGTGCTGTTAATACAGTAGGTAGGACATGCATAAATCATCGCAGTCTATGAATTTTACATACTTTGGTCTTGCGTGGAGATGATTAAGATCAGTTGTTAGTATATAGTGATGCAATCAGTTAAGCACTTAGTTTCACTCAGGGATCCCTCAGTGCGCCGTGCGGTCCTCTGCTCCACGCCTATATATAAAAAAAAATGATGAGAGAAACGATACAAAATCTTGTAGCGAAGGTTTTGAAGATCCCTGTTTAAAAGAAATATCTCCTGGCATGGTGCTAATTATTTCAACATCCTCAGAACCTTCCAGGGCCGTCCTTGGGTGTTTTTTATGACTAGCGACCTGCGGCTAGATTTTCGCGCCCGCCATGCCCCAAGGTGGCGATTCCTCAATTACAAATCTAGGCTGGTGTTGTGCTCAGGTGGCGCATGCTGACTTGTCCTACAGAACGCCCATGTGTTTTGTTTGAAGTGAGCTTGGCTCTAGGAAACAACCTCCAGGTTTTGACATCAAACCCAAGAATCAACCCCCCTAATGGGCACCCCACTGTGGGCTAGAATTAGCGCGAATAACCCCCGCCAGCAGGCTTACTTCTCTAAATGCGGGGGCCTCGAAGGACGAGGCGGAGGAAGGGGGAGAGCGTGTAAGGTAGTGGAGGATGAGAGGGAAGGAGGAGAGAGAGCAGAGGTGGACGGATGGTGAAAGAGGAGTGAAAGATGGGGAAGGGATTAACCAGGAGAGAGGTGTATTTTTAAAGGAGGGCCAGGCGGTTTTTCGCATCGCAAACGTCGATTTACAAGCAGGGCTACATGTACGAAGCGAAATGTTCACAAGGCGTTCTGCGTGTGTGCAGGGAACACGATGGTGCTCCCGTGTGCAGGATTGCATGCTTTCATTCTCGCATGTAAGCGAGTGACAGACATAAAACGGGACAGAGAGCCTCTGTAGAGGCAGACAGTAGTCAGTGCCTGCAGCAAGCTCAGAGCTCACAGGGTAATGTATACTTGCTCCTCGCCGTACCAGAGAGAAGGTGACACCAGTCAATCCCATTCTGACAGGGCAGCTGAGATAATAGCAGGCTTTGATTCCCAGCAATAACTCCTGCCAATCAAAATGAAAGGCATCGTGATTGCAGGGGAACCACAAGTGCGTGTGTGTGTGTGTGTGTGTGTGCGTGTGAGTGTGCGTGTGTGCTTGTGTGCATGCGTGCGAGTTGCAGGGGCTTACAGTACGCCGGCTGCAGCGTGGCTAAGATGATTGGATGCAAAACGTGGTCATGTATTTTAGACGCATTGTTGCGCTTTGTGGGATCATTGAGGAGAAAATACAAGAAGTGGATGGAAAGGGAGACAAGCGAGGATTGTTACAGATCATCTGCGCTATGATAATGGCTGCAGGGGACGAGGGTGTTTGTGGGATGAACGTGCTAGCAACTTGGCCCATTTTTTGACTGCGCGCTGTCAGGGGTTGGCCGGCGGTTTGTATGTGAGCGCGTACGCCGGCCCGTGCGTGTGCATGCGTGCAGGGAATGAGGCGGGTGAACGCCAGGCCAGGGGAAAGAGTCTTTCAGGTGGAATAAAAGCATTACCGCGGTGGTAGAAAGGTCAGCTGTAAACTTGTATCAGACTAGTGGTGATCACCCTGTGCTGCAGATCTCTGAGGTATTGAGCAGGCACGCTCTAATGGCTTTGATATATGGACTACAGGACTCCCTGAAGAGGTCAATACCATAGCACTTTGTCTCTATGAGCAATGACCCTCTCAAGCTCCATTTAGAAGCTTTATATCTGCAGGAAATAGGCTGGAAAGGCCTCGGGCAGGGCACGTTGAAAGAGAACTAATATGAATGAAGTATTTTCTAATCACTTCTTCTGTGCTCTAATCGTTGTCCCAATCAATCATCGGTTATGGCGGTATAAGCATATTCTCGCCGGACGTTATCAGGAGTAGATTTTGATGTGGTTGAGAGAAGAACAAGGGAATCGGAGCTGAATAGGGCTGAGAGAGCTGATTTATCACGTCTCCGTTTGGAACGAGTGACACTGGGAAGACTTGTGTCTAACGGCGTTTGATCGGTACTTTAGAATCTGGTGAGTCACAGTGTTTAATGAGAGTGACAGACGTGGGGCCCGGCTACAAATTTGTTGATTCATCCGCAACTTGTCACTTGTTGTCTGTAAAAGGCAGATAAAGACTACAGTAGCGGGAGAAAAACAAAAACAACAAGTGACAGAACAGAGAGCCGTGCTTGATTTTGGCCAATTTCTCTTGAAACACGATTGGACATAATGGCCACCATCGCGGTCCCTTCTGAGTGTATTGATTTGGAACTAACCTTTGGTGTGAAATATGAAAGGAGCCAAATACTGTTTATGAATGTCTGCTGTAATTGGAATGAGCAGATGTTGCAATATTGTTCCACTGTGTTCAATAACAGACTTTCTTGTGCTATTTTTCTTCCCTACCCTGTCTGTTCAATCCCCCGTTTCCTTTCATTTTCCTCTGCTGGCTCATCCCACCTCCTCCTCCTCCCCGCTGTCTTTGCCTCCCTCCTTTGCTATACCTCCCCCTCCATCTTTCTCCCCCCCAGACTCTGTGCTCTGTGCTGTGGCTGTGCTGAGTGACTAAGCGGAGCCCTACGAGCCATGGAGGAGATGGACAGTAAACCCTACCAGCCGTTGTCGAAGGGGCGCCATGAGATGGAGATGTCCTACACCAGCTCGTCTGACGAGAGCGAGGACGGCCGCGCCCATCACCGCTCCTACACCTCACGCGAAACCCTGCCTGACTACACGCACGAGCTACGCCTCACCCTCGGCTCCCACCGGGAAAGACAAAGCAACTACAGCCAACCGCAGCCAGGTAGCACACTCAGGCCATGCCTAGGCTGGATGTATTTACCTGAATCTGAACAAATGTCACTGTATGCACAGAGATGATACTGGCACACATATGGTGGACACACAATCATGCGCACACAAACACGCACACACTGAGGTCTTTAAAAGGACCTATGTGAATTACCTATTACAGTCCACAATGAGCCAGAAGGACAGTCGAAGGCAGCCAATTACCTCTTCTCCACGGAGGTGATATTTCTCTCCCACAGCTAAACTAGGTCAACCCCAAACCTCTCTGGCCTCACCTGGGGTGGAAAACCACCCTTCATTACACACACACTCACCGACACAGTCACGGGCGGACATAGGCACACATAGAGTCGTACGCTGACACATACACACCGAAAAATTCTTCCCTGCCGGTGACAGGAGGAGAAATGGGCCAGCGCGTGCTGTGATGGATGGCCTTTATGCGGGTCATGTGTGGTGTTAAGAGAGAAGCCGCACCTCATCAGGAGGACGCCGCTGTGCAGGGTTCACAGTGATCAATAGATACTTTTTCTGCTACCCCAGCCTCCCGCTACTCTGCAAGACCGACCCACCATGCTAACAAGCAGCATTAGCCATTCATAACAGTTACAACTCCTGACAACCCAGCCGCTCTGGGGATTTCATGCTTTGAGTGCCACCTTCTATGGATTTTGGCGTATTTTTTTTGCCACGCAGCAGCCCGTCAATGACCGTGAGCAATCATCAAGCATCTTCAGTGGCTCGCGCGGCGACGTGGTGTCAAAGAGCACTTCCTTTTTTAACGGTTACTCTGGCTTTCTGTTTCCATAACAAACAACATCGCTTGCCATCAGTGTCATATGGTGAGGTGCAGGAAGACCCCCCAAAGCAGCCTTTGAAATGTCAATGGCAGCCGGTTCTGCGAAGCACATCTGCTCATCTTTGGGCACCAGAGTTATATATAGTATACCCTACCTAAGTAACCAACTGTTAAGGGGGGACATTGCCTCAAGTGACATTTTTTAATGGAATACGCTGTTCCTAACAAAGATCAGCCAATTTGTTTCTCCTCTAATTCCCCTCCCATGTTCTTCGCATTTCCCTTCATCTTTTAAAACGCCCCATCTCGCCCTCTCCTCCCTTCTTTCCCTCCCTTCCCGACTCCCATCTGTTTATTTTTCCTGATATTACAAATTCCTCACCATCCATTTAGTCCCACACCAACTCGTTGCTCTACGGCGCATGAGAGAGCAGACCACAATAATTACGTTTTTGTTTGCATTATTAATTAACTCAAATGAATTGCTTCACGCCTTTCAACATTTTTGTTTACAAAAAATCACAACTGAGTCGTGGCATAAATGTTTGAATTATTCGAAAGTAGCAGCCTGACAAGAGGCTGATCATTTGAATATGTATGGACCTTTTTTACCACCTAATGCATGAAGTAGAATTATATTTACATAAGTGGTTATGTGTGGCCAAAAACAAGGATGTTGGTTTGGTTCCAGTTGTGGTCGTGACACAAATAAACACGAAAAAAATGCAGCTATGTGATTGTAATTTATGTCAACGTAAAATAACACCTTATGATGAATTATATTGCATGTTTGAATAGACTTTTCAAAAAATTAGAACTTATTTAATTAGTAGATGATTAGTAAGATGTTTTATCAGCAGCAATTAATGTATGGCACCCTAAACGTAGCCAGAGAGACAAAGCTCCGGGCAAATAATACTGATCATAAAGCTTATTGCTAAGAGCAGAAGGATAATTAAAGTCGCCTCAAATGAGTGTGTCAACCACTCACAGTCACGTTCATATGGATTATGGTGATTGGACAGTAACATTACAATGTTTAGGGATATAATATCAACTCAATCTGTAAGCGGGAACACATTACTAAATGTGACGCGCCACCCAGGAGTGCAGAAATAAGTCAGTCCATGCCATTTTGTAAGATTGTGCTGTGTGTGATGATTTTATTCATTTAGGACAGAGGTTCCCAAACTTTTTAGATCATGTGCCACTAATTTCCCAAAGTGCCAACAATTGCAAATACCAAGGAAAACATTGAAAGAGCTACCTTACGTATAATAGCTACAGCTAGCCTCGCAAAGTCTTCTTACTTTTTTTGCAAGAAGTAGCGGCGCCCAGCCCCAGTGCCGGCCCCAGCGGCTTGTCTGTTGACTCCGTCTTATTTTCGGCATCAAGGTCATCTGACCTGTCAGGGCCAGTGCTGGCGTTGCACTCAACCTACCGACATGGCTGAGGACAAGTTCATTTTATTTTGAAATTTAAGATATTTTTGCAAATGACATATAACTATTGTCTGTAACAAAATCAAATAAAATGACAGATATGGTCTTTTGGAGTCCAAGTTATACAAGACTCTTGCGTACTTGTGTGCAACAGTTAGGGAATCTCTTAGGAATAATCAACCTGTCGGGCAAAAAAGAAATTATATAAGCCTATAATAAAAGGACCCTCCTTGGTATTAGGCAATGATATTAAGCATGTTTATCTGCTTAGCTGCTCACTTTTTGATTACAAATCAATCAGGCAATCAAAATTACAGCATTGGGTAAACTGAATTTATATGTGTTTATCCTCGATTACATCCAGTGCTGCTGACAGTTAAATTATAACTCAGACTGTGTTGCCAGCATCTGATTTCTTGTTTATGACAAATGCTTGCAACACTGGGTGGAAGTGGTGTTAACTATATACATTTTTCTGTAGCGGCTGACAATAATGGCAGGAGATGAGCTGTTATTAAAAAACAATGTTTTTCCCTCTAATCATTTCAACATCTCCACTCTGCTCTTCAGCGTACAGTCAATTCATGTTTGTTGCTATGGGGAAATAGCCTATTTGCTCCTGCCTTGCCCTCTTGCAGCCAATTTGAGCTAAACAGTAGTGTATGGTGCTGACCAATCTTGCGCCGGTTTAATTCCAGCGGAACAGCGTGTGAGCCGCAGTTGGTCTTGACCCCATCAAACAGGCACAGCAGGACACATCGCTGGTCAATGGAGTGGTCAACGGCACTGTGGCTTTTATTGAAACACTGCGGTTTGTGTTCAAAGGACCTGACCTAACACACATATTAACTGCACTAAGTGAGGAGAGGAAGTCTTTTTCTTGTCTCTCCTCAGTGAGATCTGTATTGTTCTAGGCTACAGTGGTGTCTGTATAGATTTCAATTTATTCCATCAGCTCCCTTCACTTCCACTCGCACATTCTAAACAGAGAAGTCAGGTGGTGAGGAAGAAAATTTACTCAACGGTCTCTGTAGAAAAAAAAAAAAAAGTGGAGCTCAATTGAATTGAATTGAATTGAAGTGTAACCAGAGGACTAACACAGTATATCTGATGTTCTCAGATAACAGGTTGATGCCTCGGATTGGAGGGCGTTCTAATACCTGAAAGCATATGAGGCTCAATTTTTCCCTCAGTCTGAGTCAATATTAATAAGGTTTGATCTTTATCTGATCTCTTCACCCCACCAAGGAGAATATAGATGAGATCAGTGCTCTGTTTGAGCAGCAGTTCAATACATCTCGAGCTCGATAACACACATCAGGCAGCTTGAACAGGATATAGCTCCACTGCAAATGGTTAAGAAAAATCGAGGATGGCATTTTGATGTGGAGGTGCGCTGCGAAACTTAATATATGCTTGCTCAAATAACAGCCTGCCTCTTGACATAATTTGGGAAGTGTTCGGTGTTTGGCTTGTAAATGCCTGCCTCTGACAAACACCTGGTCAGCTTAGTTGCCGAAGCAAATAAAAACACATGCCGGTATTAGAGGATTTACAGCTCCTGAGTCTCTATGATCTCAATCTGCATGTCTCTCCTCCTCTAGAATTAGACTTCTGTAAGGCTGGGCAGATGAGGAGCCCAGACTACCACATCCACCAACAGCAGCAGCAGCAGCAGCAGCAGCATCAGGAGGAGGAGGAGGAGGCGCTGTGCTCCGGGCCCGCCGCTCACATCCACGGCCGCGGCTACTCTCTGGGGGTCAGCTCGGACGTGGACACCGAGCCGGAGGTGGACCCATCTCCAAATCACGGCCTGCAGCACATGTGGATGCGCGGCCTGAAGTCGGAGCAGAGCTCGTGCCTCACGAGCCGCGCCAACTCTGCCCTCTCTCTCACTGACACGGAGCACGACAGGAAGTCAGAGCCTGACAATGGTGAGTCAATATTCTTCTTTGTCCATCGCTATGCAAAATGCCCAGAGGAGATACAATTTTAGCTAAGCGGATAATAGTGCACCTTTGATGATTCATTCGTGTGCACGAGTGCAGAAGGCGGGCTGCTTGTGCATTTATTCACTCCGAATGTTTTTTCACATTCCATCCTTGCAGTCTCACATTATTAAGTGGATAAAGTTTCCACCAACTAATGCAAAGAAAAACAACATACAAATTATAACTCTTTTCAAGTTTTAAGTTACAGCCTTGGGCATTTACATGATTGAAAGTCTCAGTTTTTTGAACTAATGCTAATGCTCAAGTTCCTCTCGCTTTGAAAGCTCTTTGATGTGACTAAATACAGAAGCTGTGCTATTGGTTATTTGCTCTCTGAAGTGAGCTCGTATGGGAGGTGAACCTGAGGTTGACTGGGGATGGAGCCCGAGAATAGTCCGGCGATGAACATCCACGGCAAACGGCTTGGAAAGGATTGAATATCCATCGGAAGCTAGAGCAGATTTTGGTTTAAAGCTTCGAGGAAAAGGAATTGTCAGGTCGGACATCTATAGCACCTGACTGGCTGCCTGAGGGCAGCTGACACCCTCCTCTGTGGGAGAACTGCAGCCTGGGAGGAAAGAAGAAGTTGAGAGGCGGGGGTGAAGATATGGGGCCAACTAGAGAAGAGTCTGGGATGGTGCCAGCTATCTGTCTTGCACTGCTGGGCTTGGCTTGGCTCCCCGCAGATGGAGAGTTAGTTAGAGGTGCACACAAACAAAGACAGAGCTCTCCAACCCATCCCCAAGGGCGCTGTCTGTTTATGTGCCGCCAAAAAGGTGGAACGCGTTCAGCGGCTGGGAAGAGGAAGGGTGATAGAGGAAGCGGGAGAGGGTGAAAAAAAGAGAATGAGAGAGGGGAAGAATAAGAGACGGGGAGAGCGAAAATGCTAATGAGAGAATAGAAATGGTAATGTAATGGTATAATTAGAATGAGAATAAAAGGGAATGAGTGGTTGAGGGTAAAACAGGTGAAGGAGAAGCTGGTTTCGAGTGAGTGTTAGACAAAGACGGTGGGAGAAGGCGAGGGCTCAGTCAGAGGAGGAGAGGGATCATGCGAGGAAGGCTTCAGGGTGTGCTTGTTTACGTTCGGGTTGCACCCAGGGGCGCCGTTTAATGACGGACGGATTGGACATGGACTCATCCTCATGCAAAATCACAAGATTGGAGGAAGCGAGCGTAAGAGGCAGTGAGAGAGAGAGAGGGAGGGAGTGCTTGCAGCATTACACAGTAATCAATTTTTGATGGCTGTGTGCATATGGACCAAAGTTATTACCATTTGAGATGAGGGACTCCATCTTTATCCGGGGTCAGAATGAAAGCTGCAAAAAAGTGGAGAGGCAGATGGGCATGCAGCAGAGGAAACAGAAGCAAAATGAGGATGGATGAAGTCGCAGAAGTGAGAGGAAAGGATTTGAATGTTCAAAGCATTTGGCTTCTCCGCTACAATGCACCAAGAAAGCTGGTTTATGTGCAGATGTCGCGTGTCACATGAAGAGCCGTACAGTGCGTTCTATGGCTCTCCAAACCCCGACACAATCTCTCTCAAGAACATGTTCTTCCCTTCCGCTCAAGCATCACCCCTCACAGCTCTCCCTGTCTCCGCTCGCATTGGTATAATTTACTTGGCAACCTCTTTCTCCCTCTCCACCGCCAACACCCCATTTATTCTCATCCTCTTCCTGTCCATCTCTCTCTGACACGTGGCCAGGTGTGTCCATGCGTGGCATCCTCTAATAGGAAATGCATTATGGATGTCACATTTCTCTCCATCAGCACAACAAAGTCTCACACGCCCCTCTGTTCCCAGTGATAATGAAAGTTAGAGCCACTCGCTAAAAGACGTCGGCGTAAAGGGGCTGAAATCAAAAAACTAACGTCCCTGCCAAAATGAAAGTGCATTTTAAGTCGGCCCGACCTTGCTCTCCCTTTGTCTTCAGAGCTCGCCCCCTCCCAAACCCATTAATGATGTCAGCTTCAAACTGGCAGGAATCCTTTTGTTCCTGGTGTGATTGAAGCTGACAAGTCAATTTAGTCGGTGTGTGTGTGTGTGTGTGTGTGTGTGTGTGTGTGTGTGTGTGTGTGTGTGTGGATTTGAGTGTGAGAAAAATAGAGGGAGGGCAGAGACAGATTAAGAAAGAGTAAAGCAGAGAGCAGATTTTGGTTTGTGTGTTAAGCCACGTCTGTACAGATGTCTGTCTTTATTCCCCTTTCATGTGTGTGTGTGCGAGTGTCTGTGATGGGTTGGTGGGGGGTACATGTCCAACTGTGACACCTCCCCTGAGGAAGGCTGTAGGCATTCTCAAGCACCAGTCAGACCTGCTGACAAACTCCGGAAAACATCAACACCCTGAGCTGACGATAGTGCACCGTTAGAGCAGAGGAGATTGGCAGTAGAAAGACAAAATGTAGTTCAGCTAGAGTTTACTGCTGACACACACATACACACACACACAGACACACACACACATCACTTTAACTCCGTGGACAAAAGTATGTGGACAGTCATGTGCATCTGCATGACTGAATTCAACAGCATGTGCTAGGATGTGAATCTATGCAGGGGAAGCTTTCACAAGGCTTGGAGCCTGCTCGCTGCAGGGACTTGCTCCCATTCACACAAAAGGTCATTTTAGTGAGAGGTCGGCTTGCATTCAGCCTTCCTGTTCTTTCCGAAGGTGTGGAGTGTGGAGGAGGTCAGGGCCCTGTGGAAATCGGTCAAGTTTGTCTAAACCAAATTGGGACCACCATACCTTTATGGACCTGGGCCTCACCTAAACTGTCTGAAAAGTTATTTTATTTTTAGCAATGAGAACTGATTGTGGCACACGGGCCCCAATAAAAAAAACAAAAAAAAACAAACAGACCCAAACATTAAAAAGAAGAAAAACATTAATGAGCTACGTGACATATAGTGGATATAAGTGGAGAAATAAATGTATACACTTTGGCAAGAACTAGATAAGAGGATCGATACCACTCTCTTGTTTGTCCATCCGTCTGTATGGTGCAGGAGCTGGGCAGCAATTAGCTCATTAATCTAAAACAAGAAGAGAGAGAGAAACAAGCTAGCTTTACTAGCTACTTCTCGTTTGTAAGTGCACAGTACACAAACATAAAACGTAAAAGCAAACTAAGTGTGTTGCATTGTGTGTATAAATGAGCTTTAGAGAGGTTACTATGAGTATTTTTTAGAGAACGACTGATATTTATTTTTAAATGATTGTTACCAATACTGATTATTGTAATCAGGAGACCAATTAACTGATATTTGGAACCCATACAGTTGCAGTTAGAAAAAAAAAACGTATTGTCAAAATTAAGAATAACCAATGATGGAAAGTAACTTACTACTACTTACTTTGCCAATTCTAATGATTGATTGTCAGCAGGTTATTAGTAACCAATCAGATAGTGATGCTGACATTGAGTGACTACAGACAAAGGATGCTGCATCAGAGCCAAAGTAGTGCACTTTAAGAAGTTGAATTTATTTTATCAGCAATCAGACACAAAAAACATCAATATTGATAATGGGTATCAATCCTTAATATCGGCCCCCAATACTATCCTAGTTTTTTAAACTATGACTAGAGCCTGGCTGATTGTGTCACCTGTGCTAGAGTAATAATGATTAACTCTCACAAAGAAAGCTAAGAAGCAGATTTTTACTCCTGGTGCATGTAAAAGATCTTGAGAGTTAAAATGGTCAACGTCCACACCAACAGAGGCTCCTCTCAAAGAAAACACCGCTCCTGAAACGCCTCGTGAGGAGTTATGCCACATCGCACTTAGTTACCGTGTCACATATTTGCATAATTTATGCCAAGCGGCTAGTATGGCACATGAGAACTAATGTAGCACAGCTGCTCTGTTGCTGTTAGCGGTGTGGGTTAGGTATGTATGAGCTGACCAATCAGAGCAGACTTGGTTATTCGGGGGTCGGGGGAACCTTAAAGAGACAGGAGCTAAAACGAGTGCCTGAGGGATACAGAGCTGCTGCACTGGACAGTATGAGAAAATTGATGTGTTTATGAGCGTTAAAGAATATAAACCTATTCTAGCAGTAACCCAAATTATAAGTTTGAACCTGAAAATTAGCATAATATGTCTCCTTTAATAATGAACTATCCCTATGATCACGGTGAAGATCTTTCATTTCATGTTTCATTTCAATTACACTGAAACAGAATGAATCGGTGAAACTGAATTGAACAATTGATTGCTGGAATAAAAGCTCTGAGAAAAGAGAGGAGGAGGGCTGATGAGAGGCAGAGCAGATAGATTCGGTGTCAGTCCTCTGAATTACTGCAGTGTGGAATAATTAAAAAAAAAACTACATTAGCTTTATTATCTGGGTTACAGCACTGTCTTACAATGAGATGCTAATTAATTGACCACTTTTCATTAGTTTAATCAGTTGCAGATTTACTCTAGGCTTTTGTCTATCTTTTCCACTTATCTCCTTTGCCTCCACTTTGGGGATTGACACATTGGCACAGAGCGGACGGCCTCCTGGTTTTACATCAGTGCACTTCTCATACGTTGTCGTCCGAGCAAAAAGGGTTCTGAGGCGAGTGCAAGCAGCAGTCCAATGACAGGCTCTATCACTCATTATGGCAGATAACGTTCTGTGCTAAAATGCAAATATCTGTGTAATTACCATGGCCCAAGTAAGCTCTTGATTCTGACTGGCCGCGGGATGTCCATTATTTTTTAAAAACTTGACAACTCCCTTATAACTGTCTGATCACAGCGCTAAATGAATACACTAGAAAGGTTTGAGTGTTCCATTTCCGCCATGCACTGCAGATAATGGTTTGAAGAAGATGGGTTTTCAAATTGCCTCAAACATTTAGAGTCGCCGAGTTAACAATCAAGCCTTATGAAAGCAGTAAGACTGAAAAACACGCTTCAATATGGATGTGATCCCTCTGCACCGAGACATGTTAGGCCACATCTGCTGATGTGACTGGGCGTGTAACACTGCGTCAATGATAGGGTCCAACAAACAGGACATGATGGCATAAAACACCATCTAAATAAAATAAATAAACGATATGCATTAGTATTTATTATTTATTTGCTATTATCTCTATTCCCCGTTAAGCAGGCGGACAGTAGATGAATATTTCACAGCATCCTGTTGCTATATGAATATTAAAACCCTAAGATCATGTGATCTAACACTCGGCAGGGATAAAGCAATTTGGAGAGAAAAGCGAGTCCCTTCCTTGTTAATTGTCATCAAGCATGAATTTATTTACACTTGACAGCTTGTGCCTCTTGAATTCATTTTTGAGCACATTTTTCAAACTACATTTCTTCCAAGTATTGATTCGTTTGTTCATGTGTAAAATATAAATTTTTCGACTGTGGAATCATCCAAGATGGGCGTCAGAACTGCCAACAATTAACTTGGTTTTTCAAACTTCAAAACTTTCCTTGCTTTTCACTTTTTACATATCTTTGTGAATCGTACATTTGGGACTCGGAGTGTTGATTGGACTACACAAGCAATTTGAAGACATCACAAACAACTGTGGGTAATGGAAATATACTGATTTTTGTCCGATGATGAAAATATCTAAATTAAAAAAGTATACAGTACATAAGGGGGAGGCAGTCTCGTTTGTCAAATCCCCATTTGACGGATTTATTTCCGTGCAATGTTTTCCAGATACGTTGCTGATTCAAAATGTACCGTTATTGCAAAAGAAAGGTTCCAGAAGGCTCTTTTCATATCTATCCTCACTCATTTACATTTCTTATAAAGTGCTTGTGCAATGCATGTAGAATAAGCAAAACGAATGCTCTCCGCTGTGAATAAGAGTGTAAAAGTTACACTGTGATAGGGTAGAGTCAATGCCTGCCAGGTCCATGCTAACCAACACTAAATGAGGCATATTGCCCCAAAATAGATTGCTGCCATTAGACCTTCAAATAAAGTCATTTAAAAGATATATATATATTTTTTCACAGTGTAGCTGTTGTCCTTGCCTTGAAATTAGACAAGCATGAATGTTACCTTAAACATAAATGTTACATCCCGGCTATAAACTAGGTTGTTTGAGGGCCTGGGGGACTGCGCAATGTCACAGAGGTTCTTCATATCCTTTATAAACATGGTCCATTATTTTTATAATGATGTGCCAAAGTTTTGCAGTCAAGTTTGGCCAAGTTGTGTTCAAGTAAGTGTGGCAGAAGGTTAGCAAGGGCGTGGAAAAAAAGGGTGGTAGAGTGGAGTGAAACACTGACCTTACGGTTTAATGAGCAAGCATACGGCACGGAGAAAGACAAAGGGAGGGCACGGAGAAGATAGGAAGACAGAGAGGCTTGCTGGCAAGTAAAGACACTGCGCAGGATCATAAAATCCTGGCGAGGTTCAGCTTTAATACCTGTTTTAATTTTTATCCAGCAGTCATTCGTGTGCCTTCGCTGTGTTTTGAACCATTATTTAGACGGAGTGATGGAACCTGGTGAAATAGCAACAGGTGTTACGCAGAATCAGATTTAGATTTCAGATGGGAATCAGAATTTCAGGACTTCTCCGCTTTATGACGCAATTCTGACATTTATTGGGCAATCTGGACTTTTAATTAGAAAGTGAGGGAATTACAAATGTTTCATGCGAGCTCCCTTTACTCAAAAGTGTCGGCGAGGAGCATTTAAGCGCTGTGAATGAAATGGGTTTTACGCATTTTTGCTCCTTCTGGTGTCAGAAGACGCAAATCTCCTTTTGGCAGCTCCGCAGCTGTGACAACCTCAGAGGAATCAGGAGACTACAATACCCGCAGAAACAGAGACATCCGCAGAAGTGCCAATGCAGCCACAACCACCTGGACAGGCACGCAAGCGGCATTTGTGAGTGTCTCCTCTCGCCTCCCTTGTGTGCTCGTGTGTGTGCGTGCAGGCAAGAGGTCTCTGAGGCAACACCAGGCAAAGAAGCCATGCTCTCTAACTTCCTTCTTGCCTTCCCAAGGCCCGAGGGGGTTTGCAGGAATGGATTTGTCTATTAGCTCGTAAAGAACATTGCTCAGTGCCATATCGATCATCTGAGCTGTAACGTTTAGGGTCTTTAAGTTGTAGAGTTGATCTAGTGGTACACGGACTCCCCTGGCTATTTTACCAGAGTGAGAGATGATCAACTTAACCCTGGTGCTGCGCTTGGCCAGAGGAAACGCTATAAACACGTCCGCTGGAGCCAGAAACCGTTTTTATTGAACCGGCCGCTCAGCCATCCCGCAGAGGCTGAAGAGCTACCATGAATCCGCCAGGTGCCTCATTGTAGCAACAGCGCAGTTGTGTGGTTTCAGTCTCTTTAATAGCAGTCTCATCACGTAGTTAGCCATGCTTCTGCTCTTGACAAGCTGTCAGAACATCAGACCCCACCCTGTTGTCCTAATGATGGACCTTTACAGTTCACTGATCCAAAGAAAGACCAACCGGACTGTACTACTGTTTGATGGGGGGTTTGGGATGTTTGTTCGTGTGTGTGCGTGTGTGTGTGTATGAGAGAGAGAGAGAGAAAGAGATAATTTTCTGTTCCGTCTCTGTGTGAATGCCTACGCCCCTCCTCCATCCTCATCTCGCTGCCATGGCAACAGTCATCAAATCGCAACATCAGCGGTAGCTTTCATCTTGCGCTGTACACAGGCTGCCTACAGGCTGCCTGTGTACATAAACGGCGTGATGGAAACATCACAGAGTCCGGCCTCTACTTGCCATTTTAATAAGCGGTCACATCCAGCATGATTCCACGATCACCTATACAGCAGAGAGGGTGAGAGGCAAGCGGAATTTTTTTTTTAATAAACAGCAGAATAAGCACGCTTAAAACTGTTTTCAGTTCCCAGCGCTGTTGGAGTATTGAAATGAGAGGAGAGGCATGGTGAGTGGCACATGAATAAGCTCCCAGCAGAAGGGAACAATAGCCGCGAGAGTGTACCGAGAGATTAGTGCAAATCAGAGTGTTCTGCACTGGGGGAGAAGGGCTGAGAGGGGGCGGAGGACACAAAGGTGCCAGTACTGTATGGACACACACTCAGATGCCCACACTTGCTCACGCTGTTCAGTGTTTAAATGCAGCCACAACACAGCTGGAATGACAATGAAATGTCTTAAAAATAGAATTTTTCTACCTGAGATGTGGCCGTGCAGGTGTAAAGAAAAGACGCCGGCTTCGATAAAATGGGCAGCTGAAAGTGTACTTGAACAATGATGGAAAAAGGAAAGGAAAAGTAAGCACATCGGGACTGTTATCCGGCACAATATCGTCCTCAGTGCGGATGAATGCGACCTGTCGCTGAATGAAAAAAAAAAGGCTGAATAACGAACCCACAGGTTCATTGTTATTCCGATAATCAGAACTTTCACCTGAGCCCGCGTAGGGATTCAAATGCATTTACCAAGAGGATGAGTGATGGTAATGACGGCGCAGTGGTTTCCCCACCATTAACAATTGCTGCCATTTTAGTTTAACTGCGTGTAGTAATAGCTGTTCCTCTGTCGTAGCCGTCGTGTTACTGCCAGCGACACTTCTGCCATAGCTGCGCCAGTGCCAGTGTTAAAGGCTGCCATCACAGCCATGGTGCCAGTAGTAAAGGCTGTTGTTACATGGCACTGTGCCCTGAGCCTGTCAGACCTCCAGGGTGTGTACACCACCTGTCATTATCAGCTCTCAGCCCTGGCAGCTTCGGACAGCTAATGGTCCACTGGGTCTCACCCAACAATCTGCTGACCAGTACGAGCGCTGCTGGTTGGATGGCTGGACACCTACGCACACACATGCCCACGAACACGCTGACATGCAAGTGCACAGTACAAACTGTCCACAGCTTTTTTGAGGAAAATAACTTTTAAAGTAATGAAATTAAATGATACATGAGCTAATTTCACTGGGACGGGATCCTTTAGTCGCTGGAGAATTGTCTCTGTGATTGATAGTATTGGCTTGCAACCTCGTCACACGCAGCTTTAATTGAAAAAGCCACAATAGGACTTTGGACAGCCATTAATTGTTACGGTTAATTAAGGTAAACATTAAATGAAGAGAGTTTTAATTGGTTTCTCGTGATGAGGGTAGGGATCTGGGGTGACCAGAATCTGCATATGTAAATAACCGAAAACTCCTCCCGGCCTCGGCTATACTCCCTCTGCCTCTGTCTCTCTCTCTCTCTTTCTATTTATTTTTACTGTGTTTCCGTCACTGTCTTCCTCTCTCGCTCTCCTCTTTTTTCTGCATGCTGGCAAACCCCCACCACACACACACACACACCGATCCACACACCTTGGCCTCAACCAAGCTGTCAGCAATACAAATGGGGCGCTTCTGTCAAGTGACATTGATGTGATGTATGTACATGCTAAATGCTAAACTGGCTCTCCCTGAAGAGATGCATCAGTTAAGATGAGACATGACAGATTGGCGTAAGACATCACCTTCGTATTTACAATCCATGGAATTATCCCAAGGCCCACAACATTCAAGCCGGGCACTGTTTGTTTTTGGCATTTTGTGTTTTGAGAGGATGTTGTGTGCGTGTGCCCACGGGTGCTCATCACAGCACGTTTGATTGACCACTTTCTCCTTGCGCTAAAGGTTCATTTATATGCTGTCAGACTGTGGCAGGGATTGCGATGTGTACATATGGAAAAAATCACAGATACATCAAAATGTTATCTTTTCTTTCCCATTTTTTTTTGTCCTCTGAACAGCTGCCACCTGTGCCGGAGAAGAGGGCGTTAATAGCGCACCCAATCACTTTGCTAGATAGATCACCCTAACACTGGTTAGATAATCATGCTGTTAAATAAATAGCTTCTTAAAATGCTTCAGAATCCTGCTAAAAGCATGAGCATTTTATGGCCGACTTGGGAAAAGAGAGTGGTGGTGTCAGGGGGAGGGAACGGCACTGAATATGCATTGCAGTGTCTGCGGTTGAAAGTGTGTGTACGTAGGAACATTAAAGTGCGTGTGTGTGTGTGTGTATGGATGAGGCTGGCAGACAACTGGACGGCTGCTTGGTCACCCGGTCACACTGCTGCAGTGGAGCAGCTTCTCATGGCCAATGCATAGCTCCTGCCAGTGTTTCGCAAAAAACTGAATGCACTAGCTCTGTCCAAACAGATGCTCAATGCCATTTCCAGATAGTGTTTATGTGTGTGCAAGTGCGGTGGGCGTTGTGAGTGAGCGTAGGTTTGTAAATGACGTGCACGGACTGTTTTGTGTGTGTGTGTGTGTGTGTGTGTGCCTCCGAGAGTGAGTGCGCGCGCCGTATTCGTGTCTGTGTGCGAGTGTGTTTAGTTCCAAACAGATGTTTTCTCGAATGTATGTGTACTAGCTGAATCAGATCAGCACCAGCCGGTGCAGTGAGTCTGGCCAAGGTGGATAATTTTCAGTGCATGCTGTGGCCAGTACTACAAACACACACAAACGCACAAGTTGAAGAGATTACATAGAGCAAGATGTAGAAAGAGCTCATGCAGGCAAACCTGATATTGAACTTGAGCATTAGCTGACTTCTTTGTGCAAACAGCAAGTAAACTCAACATGAATCATCAAGTTTCGAGTAACAACAATAAAGACATTTTAAGCTGTCGTTAAGAAAAGGAAGGCAGGAAATAAAAGTGCACAATCAAATAAAAGTGAATAAGTGGTGGAAGTGGTTGTGTACTTCTTCTTTTGTAATGGACCTGTGCTGTAACACTCCCTTTTGTTAGTTTCTACACCTGTCAGGCTTTTTCTTCTAGTGAGGAACATAACAGTCCTTAATAAAAATCTATATTGGTAAGAGTTTTGGTTGAGAATGCTGTCACCAGCTGACTGTTCAGTGTTTCTAGCTGACTTGTTTCACAGCAAGAACCCTTAATTCTTAAGTATGCCTTGATGGCTCCGTGATGTGGTGGTGAAACACTGTAGCTAAAGCTACATGTCAGGTAAAAGGTCAACATCCTCAACAGCTTATAATTGGTGTAGAGGATATGGAAATAAAATAGAATTGTTCTTGCATTGCAGTTTGGAACTAGTTAGTCCTCAAGTTAAGATGTAAGGATATCAGTTTTAAAAAATCGTGTGGAAAAGGTCAGATTAATGGATCATTGTTGAGATACTTTCAAACCGTGTGTTTCACCTTTTACAGTTAAAAAGAAAAAGCTTCTAGGAGGAGAACTAACCAACATATATTGGATAACACGCTTGGATGTGGTTCTGTGTTAATCCACTGAAGATCGCGGCCCTTATTTAGTTTACTTTACTTAGTTGACATGGAGATAACAGTAACATATGTGCTGCAATGAGCCCCAGACACACTGCACTGTGTTTATAGCAAAATGCCAATTTACAACACCTCTCCACGGGGGGCTTGTTAAAAGTTAAAGCTACAGAGGAAAAAAATGAAAGAAAAACTTTAAAATATTAAATGAAATACAAAAAATTAGTGTTCATCAAACATGCCAATGCTTGTTGTATTAATCACCAGTATATAATCAGGATAGATAAATCCTACATGATCCAAAAAACAAAAAACTGTTTTGTTGGACAGGACTTTTAAGTGCCTAATAATGGCTTTCATGCCTTAAGTTTCTCACATCAACATAAGACCCAACCCATGTGCCCTCATTACACACACATCTTTGTGGACATAATGCTGATAAATGAGAACCCAAGGCTGTGCCTTTAACTGAGCCTGTATTCTGACAATCAGATCAATTCAGAACCGGCTAGATGGTGAATGTTCTTGTCCTTTTTCTGATGAGACCTTACCCCTATAAAATTAAGTCTGATGATGAAAAGCTCCTCGGCCGATGCAGTAAAGCTGGGTCAGGCTATAGCTGCAGGTAATAAGCTAGCCAGAAATGCTAACATTTGAATCTTACATTAGAGCAGACAAACCTTTTGAGATATTCTTGTTAACATTTGCAAAAAGGTGAGGACCCAAAAGCAGACACACAGGCAGGCAGGTTTAAAAAGCAATATGCAAGCTTCATTAGCAAAGCTGCGATCCAAAAATCAAAGTGCAAGAAATAAAAATCAGGCAACAAAACCAATGCTAACGAGAATCCAAGAATAAAATAAGGAAAAAGTACAAACCAGAAAGCCGGAGGGAACAAAAGCTGGAACACAGAGGACACGCAAGGAGCAAACGCAGACAAACCAACACCAGGACAAAAAACGACTTGAATACACAAGAACTAATTAACAAATGAAACACATGGGAACAGGGCAGAAGGCAGGAAAAAGACAAAGACAAGAAGTGAAAAGAAAAAACATGACACATGGGAAGAGAACCTACAAAATGAAACAGGAAATAACTGAACCAGAGACCCCAAACGTGCCGATTATTTACCATAGAATATTTTTTGTGGTTTTGGTTTCGGCTATAGCCCCACAAATACTTAGATTCACTTGTACCACAGCCACATGTACTCGACTTCAGGATGTGGAGCCCTGATGTGCCTGCGGCTTCACTGCGATTGGGCATTTGCTGTTCATGGGAAGGGTTGAGCAAGTGCTGATAGCAGATTTAATTTGTTAATTTAGGGTAAAAATATGAAGCAGCATTCACGATGAAGCATAAATGTGATCAACGCTGACTGACACTGCAAGCCCTTTGTCTGCCTGGAGCCTCAGGGTGTATTATAATCAGTCTGAGAAACAACACATCTGTACATTTTAGACCAAGTGGATATGCTCTACCAACTCCTAAGGTCTCCTTCGCTCCCTGGAGGAACTGGTGTTACATTCGAGGTACATTCATCTATTGTTTTTTCCCGTCCGTTGTGGAATAAAGGGAAGGACTGCGGCCCCTGCCCGAGCCGGGAAGATCCCCTGCACGATTTGGCAACAAGCTGAAATGAGTCTAGCATGTGAGACGTGTTGAGAGATGATCACCTCGAGGGAAAGCATGAGGCGAGCCCCTGGCGCTGCCGCTGAGCGAGCGAGAGATAATGGGGTGTGCGGCTGACAATAGGTGGCTGTGGTTCTTCTCTCCAGTCTTTTTGGGTCAGCACCAGAGACGGGTCAGCTCACATACGGGAGTGGAGGAAACCGAGGGTGGCAGAATGAATGAGGGTAATATCTCATATGTCTGTCCTTGCCCCTGGTTGCCCTCAGTCAAATTCTCACCATTATGTTTTCACGGCTGATTTATGTGATGTGGGTGACGCGGCAGTATCTTCTCTTTCTGCTTTACAAGGTAGGAAACATAAGGGGGCCAACAACTATAAAGCGGTCTGGAGCTGCATTTCTACCTGTGCAACACAGAATGATCCACATAGCAACTAAATATAAATCTTCTTCGGTTTGGACTAACTGCATTCTCCCAGGGCAATGCTACCTCTTTTCCTCTGGTGTGATCTTGAGTGGGCCGGACTTATGCAAGTGCTATTTACATTCGGACCATGTTAGCTGAATGGATTTTCCCTGATATCAAGCAGGGGGAGTTAAAGAAGGAGCGAGATGGGCCAGCGGGTGAGAAGTGCAATAATGCAGGTCTGCAGTTGTGTGCTACATTAGTGAAATTAATGCAGGATGATGTGTGATTTTTTTTGGCCAGAGGCAGAGAGGGAGGACAAGGAGAGAGAGAGAGAGAAATCTATAGATTAATATGCCTATGACTGTTGTACAGCCATGAGAGGCAGCACTGTGTGGGAGGGTTTATCGCAGATGAAGGTTATGATTGTGTGGATGCAACATGGGCTGTAATCGCTGCTGGAATAAACACGGCTGGTTGGTGGTGCTGCAATCATCGGTTAATACTTTAATGAAGACGTGATGGCTCAAAGATCAAAACCTCTCCAGCTGAGATTGCTGCTCGAGCTAATTTTACGTACACAAGCACAGCGCAGAGTGGCTCTACACTCTGGCACGTAGAGCTGAAATATGTCTTTTGTGGAGCCAAATCTTTTACGCCGCAGTTTGCAAGTTGCAATTTCGTAGAATTTATTTAGTCCAATTATTTACTGGGTGCAGCCGGGGAGCCGGCTTGTTAAGCGAATCCCAGGGAGTCACAGTTATAGTTATACTTTAAACTTTGTTTTGCCCGCGGTTGACATCAGGAATCATCCCCACACATAGCTTTTGTTCATTTGTCAAAGTCTCCTTCTCCTCTGTCCCTCCATTTCTCAACACCTAGCGGTATCATCAGCCACAGACTCTAACCCCCCGCGGCGAATGTGAATTAACAGACGGCATGCTGCTCGCAGCACCTTGCTTGCCACTGAAACAGATTCATCACAAAGACCTAGATAGAGGCTTTTCGCACTAATACACACATACACACACTTTCACCCTCGAATAGCACCTCGCATATCATACATCCATGGTGTAACACTCTTCACACTTACACACTGTACTTTGTGATCAAGACAACAATAACATCAGAGGCAGACTCTTCGTCTAGGTTTTCTTTAGGAAGACTCAAGTCTTTTTAGGTTGTGAGTTATAGCTGCGTGTGACAAAATATCCGTCTCTACTTTCTCATCTGCTCAAAGCCCCTGATCCGTACTCAGAATACATCCCTGTTCGCATCTCCTCAATTACGACATTTATATATGAGTGGGAGTCGCTGGAAAATCAATGTCCATCGGAAGTTGAAAAGAAGCGTGAGGCAGGTTTGCCCACAGATCAGAGGTGCGTTGTGGCGTATTGACTGGTCCCCGGTGCTGCAGCAGGCGTTTTGACACGACACATCTACACAAATATAAT
Source organism: Diplodus puntazzo (assembly GCA_963678695.2). Classification (NCBI taxonomy): domain Eukaryota; kingdom Metazoa; phylum Chordata; class Actinopteri; order Spariformes; family Sparidae; genus Diplodus; species Diplodus puntazzo. The sequence goes on along the minus strand of OZ023158.1, from coordinate 18,011,934 downwards.
TGACACTGTCAGTACAGCCCTGCACCTCAGCAAAGTGGACAGATACTTTATTATCGTCTGAGAGGAAATCCGTTTTTCACAGTCAATACATGAAACCACTCTCAAACAGCGGTGTACAGGAGGGGTTTAATGTATGTACCCACCTCTGTGCGGCAATGTAGTAATTTGATGCTGAGGTTTTCACTGTGTTAAAATAACGTTTAAAAGCATTATTGGACTATTAATGGTGTCAGACAGCTACCTTGTGTAGAGATGATATTTCCTCCATTGACAATTCTTGTTCATTTCTGATAAGCGACTTTGGACATGTAATGTAATTTTAAGAGTCTAACAGACAGAAATCAATAGCCAGTCAGCGCACCGGTGAGTTGGGAATCACAACACACCTTACAATCCTATCTGATTCTGATTGAGATGACTGAACGATTTTTGATGTTGGTTTCATCTCTATCCCTGATTTATTTTTTCTCACTGTGCGACTTCTTTTCAAACACAGCGTACATCCAATGGGCCATAATTAAAGTAACCACATCAATTTACCTCCATTGTCTCTTGTAACACAGACGTTCGCCTCTAAACTGGTTATGTTGCTACAACCTAAATCTTAAACTTTAATGCATTTCTAAGTGGTGCAAGCCTAAGTACATGACTGCTAGACTTTTGACACACACCAAGGCTAACACAGTAGCCTAGCTTAGAAAGTAAACGGCACGTGTCTTACCTCTGTTACGGTTTAAGATTGGATCAACCCAATTGTACAAAAACATGACAGGAAATCGTAATGTTGACAATGTCTTTTAAATGTCTTGACCATCTATTTCCCGAAGCAGGGCTTAATATTTCAAGAGAGAATTACGATGCATCTAAGATCAATATTTCCTCCTACCTGTAGTGACATGCAGGGAAGCATAAAGCACTTGCCCACAAAGGCGGCTGAAGTTCTACTGGCTTGGTTGAACGCACTATCAAGCATAAAGGACAGTTCCTGTCAGCAGCTCCGGCTATAGGGTCACCTCAACGGTGGGGTTGGGGAGAGTACTCTCACCGTCATGATTAAAAGAAGCAGCATATCAATGAGAAGCGCACGGTTTGTCAACACCCTCCCAAAGTCAACGGGGAAAATGTCCAATGAAAATTGGAAAAAGGGGATCACCCTAATATCTTTCGCTTTTGGCTAATTCTACATGGTTTTCAGAAAGTGTTATTCACCTGGGTACACAATTGTACCTTTGAAGGTACAAACATTGACTCACAGAAAAGAGTCAAGTATTATAACTGTACAGTGCACTGCCCCCGGGAGAAGCTTTTGTGCTCCAGTTCTTTTTTCCTGCGAGTGGAAGGCAGTCATGAGGAGATATGAGGAGAGACCGAGGTGTGGGTCAATGTTGGCCAAAGTATAGGCTGAACTCCTCAGAGATAATATCTTCTCCAGCAGAAAAAGACTGTAGAAATAATGGGTGGATAAAGTTTACTTGGGAAATATATGGGGTAGATACACATCACAGCTTCGCTTGGTATAGAATGCCTTATTCTGCACGGCCTTGAGATATTAATTAAAGTGAATAAAAGTGCTGGACAGAATGGATAACGTGACACAAAGGGCTTTTAAAGTTCAGCCGAATCATTGTCCTAATTATTTAACTCCTAATGCCGCTATAAATCCCTTAAATGAATGTGAGGCGGCTCTAGTTTAACTGTCTAGCTGATGTCGCCATCTGAAGTGTTCACCAGTGGAGCATGTTGGGAACATGGTACAGCTGAAACAGCTCACAGCTCTGCCTTAAAGCAGAAGTCTTACACCTCTTATGCATTTAACTGGGTTGTATTGATCTTCCATTAGGTCAGCTCAGAAATAAGAAAGATTACACAAATTGTACAAATTCTAAACAACCTACACACTAACGTTTTTAAAGGAGACCGTATGCTTATATACAGTAGGTTCTTGTGCATGTAAAAGATGAAAGTTAAAAAGTCTGCACAAACAGGAGCTCCTCTCTCCCACAGAACACTCCTGAAACACATCGTCAGTAGTCCCGCCTTTAATTCTGTGACTTTGTGACATCAAATTACATCACCATGTGACACATTCGCATAGTTCATGCAGAGCGGCTGGTATGGCACGTAAGAATTGATTCAGCACAGCTACTCCGTTGTTGTTAGCGGTGCTGGCTCAGGGGTGTGTGAGCTGACCAATCAGAGCAGACTGGGTATTTGGGAGGGGGGCCTGAAAGAGACAGGCGCTAAAACAGAGGGAGGATACAGAGCTGCAGCGCTGGACAATATGAGAAAACTGTTTTTGGAGCATTAAAGCCTGTAAACATATTCTAGTAGTAAATCAAAATCAATGAATGAACCTGAAAATGAGGATGAGAAGTCTTCTTTAGGTGAAGACAGAAGCAACGAGTCCTTGTAAATTCTGTATCTATATTTTTTATAGGTTGCACATTACATTAATTCTTCATCGAAAGAAATTTAATTGCGATTTTATTATTTAGTTTCTTAATTGTCTTTGACATTTTCTGTAATGTTACCATAAAATACACGTTCAGTTTCCACTGTATAGCTCGACTGTTTGATGTGCAGTAATGTTTGACCTTCTTTATATTTCTTTGTTTTCTCTTTTTGATTGTGATTTAACTATTATTGCCATTATGTTCCACAATCCATTGTGTGAATGGTATTTTTCTAAAACTACCCAGTCATTAAAGGTAAAAAAAAAAAACTCATTTAATGCACTTTATGAACTTTCACAAAGTTGTAAAATCACAAACTGAAAATCCTTCTCTCATTTACTTTTATGTACGAGCTGAAACCGATGATTCAGCCGACATTTATCACAAAGCATTTAGAGACTCGAGGATCACAGACATGCAAACTTAATGTAACTATTAGTGTACAAATGCATTAAACCAATAACTAATTGCTTTGCAAATGACCCAAAGCCTCTGCCAAAGCAAAGGGCTTTTTTTCCGACAAGTTCTTCTGTGCGACCGGATGGTGGATGAAACACACTGAGGGGGTGTACAGGGTTGTGCGCAATAATGAACTATATATAGCAAAGCTAACATTCTGCTAGCATTCTTCACTCTCCCTCTCGAAATAGAGACTATTCAGGCTTGTTAGGCTTCTAAGAGCTGCCTGGAAGCCTGTCATTTCACATTAAAGTAGCCTAGCATAGCTGCTTTCATGGATTTAGTCCTCACTGGACTGCAAATGATATATTTATGTATAGATTTGAGATGGGAGGCAGACAAGGTTGTCTACTCATCCCGCATTAGCTTCTATGTGCGTGTGTGTATGGATACATGTGTGCCCTCGTGCGTGTATGTTTGTCCCTCCCTGGTACAATGCATTTCCATTATAAGGCATATGCCACCTTGTGTTACGGTGAGCCGAGCTGTTAGCGGTTACTGTGACTGTCACATCTATAGAGGGGAAGGGAAGGGGATATTTCCTGTTTATATGCCACCAATTTCCTCTTCATGCATGGTGCGCACACACATAAGACACACGCACGCACACACCCACACACAATTGATAGATTTATTATAGCGTGTCAGGAAAGTGCAGGCTTCACATTTCAGCAAAATGGACCCATTTGGCGGGCGAACGACTGCCCCCCCCATCACCTAACTCTTCTCAACCCCACTTCCTCCCACCCAGCCCCATCCAGCTGGCGTGCCAGCCCACTCAGCCGAATCCGGAACGGCACCAAATACATGTTTCTGTCACAAGCTTCGTGTCAGCTTTTTTTTACATGAGCAGGAGAAATGGGGAAAGAACGGGTCATTCTGACAGTTGGAATCACTCTGTGTGGATCTTAAATGTTTTACGGCCTTAATGGGCCTCCAGAAATAGATGCAGTGCTAATGTCCTCTGACTCTAAGAAAAAAGGGGAAGGATGTGTCTGTGCTAAGTGTGTGTACTGGTGTGCATGGGAATTCGTGTGAGCTGCGCGCATGTCCGTTTGTGTCTGCGGCTGCTGGTGTGTGCGATTCAAATGGGCTTAAGTGAGGGATTCGCGCATGCAAATGAAGCCACTTAAATCTGGGTCCTTTTCCCCCTCTATCTCAAAAGACACCCTATTCTCTATTTAGAGCACCACTTTGACATCTGCCCTATGGAGGCAAGGCCCTGTGGGGGTTTTGGGCTTGAGTGGTGCACTATAGACTGTAAGGAATCATCTAGATTTGCCTTATATAATCTCTCATCCTCAGAGATATCCACAACAAATCTTTAACAAGCTCCTCGCCTGATGTAGACACTCAACATAAACCAGCGCCCAGCTTGAGCATTAAGCATTACCTTTTGAAGAAGTGTTCAATATTGTGGGATTCCTGGCATTCGGTGCTTCCAGACAGCACCGCGGCTTCAGCACAGTTAACCATCTCCCAGCATGGTTCCTCTTCTCCAGACAGAACTTAGACTTAGAATATTGATCCCTCCGCTCCGCTGTATCCTTAGCCCTCAGACAATCCATACTAAATGTATTAGCTGTGGAGAGAGCTACAATGTCCTCTGAAGCTAATCATATTTAGCCGCAGAGAGAGGTATCTTTAAAGAAGCAGCCTGTTTTCAGTGAATTGTCCAGACCAGAGGATGGTGCTGCAGTGTGCAACATCAAAAGATCGGCTTCAGAGACCGCCGTTGTTAGAGGACCAATATGGTTAATCTGGAGACATTAACATCTAATGAGGATATGTTTTTTTTTTTTTTTACGCGAGCAAATTCACAAATGTTCCTGCATATTCAGGAGCCATTTTTGATACAAATTGTAGGATTTCTTTTTGTATGATTCCTCCTCTCTGTCTCACACACAAGCCAAAGTGCGCACACAGACGCACACACACACACACACACACACACACACACACTTACTTTTATGCATCACAGCAGGCATCATACAGGAGAGCAGCACTGATTGTTGAGTGGGGCAATCAAAGGCTTTGATGCTAATCAGAGCTCTCTGTCCTGCCAGTTTGGGATGATGGTGGAGATATACAATACTGAAAAGGTTTTATAGCAGATGCCCAGTGTCGGGCTGATGTGATTGCTCTCTGCCTTATTCACCGGGTAGCGGGGGATAGAAATCAGCCCAAAGCTGGGGGATAGGGCTGCACAGAGGCTTGTGTGAGCTCCTAATGCGGTGCCACATGTAATGAGCTTTGGATTGGGGCCCCCATCATGTATGGAGTTGTCCGCCTAATCTGCTAAATACTTCGTGAACCGTTCCTTACATTTGTTTGCGTCGATTTCCATGCTGCTACTTCCGTCGAGATGACAGTGGTACTTTGTTTGGCGGGATCTCCTACAAGCCGCTCTGATAACACCTGTGCCTCTTGATGCAGCGAGCGCTTTCCTGGCACTCATCTCCTCACTTGGTAGGGGGGCTGCCGGTGATGTGTGTTTTTCTAACCGCTGATTTCTCTGAATGTGCTCGGAGCGCTTCTGTGTTCATCTCCGCCTGTCTCAGCTCTTGCCAGAACCTTTTTGGACATATGTGCTTTTGTTTTTTTATTTTATGCGTCTGCGCGCGCGTGTGTGTGTGTGTGTATGTGTGTGTGTGTGTGTGTGTGTGTGTGTGTGTGTGTGTGTGTGTGTGTGTGTGTGTGTGTGAGGGAGTAAGACAGAGAGATGGGGGAAAATTTCTGACAGTCTGTCTCCATTGTGTTTTTGACTGTGCTCGTGAGTGTGTATGTGTGTATGTTACCTCCGCTTGTTGGCTGACAGGCTGTTGTTCGGCCTTCTGACAGACAGTTCCATTAAATCATGCTGCAGTGGTAACCCGCAGTGACAGGACGCCATCACCCCCCCCCGGATTCCTCCATCAGGGTCTCTCATGCGCTTAACGAGGAAGTAAACATGCTAAATTGTCTGTTGGAGATGAAGTGAAGAGGCTGTCTCAATGCTGCGTGTCACGTGTGATGCCCGCGCACATCTTGGTTTCCTTACTGGAAGCAGTGCGCACAACACAGCGAGCACGCACGGCTAAGAGCGATCTTTGTTCCTTAAATAGAAAAAACATACCGTGCCTTAGCATTATGAGAAAACAGAACATTAAAGTTAATGTTGTGTGCTGCCAACAAAAGAGAATGGACTCAGATGTGTGGGCTATTTGCAAACACAAAAGGCTTAATTGTGGTTGGAATGGTTAGAAACGGCCAATTCCTCGGAGGATTGCGAGGTATAATACGACAAATACCTTACAATTTGAAAATAGTGCGACTCATATATGCAGTGATATTTTATGCATTGGTTACTGTGCCTCTGAAATAACTGGCTGCTTCTCAGACCACAGCCTCACTGATAGTTTTTCCAGCAGCCTCTTTGTGGTTTTTTTGTTGGTTGCAAACACTTGGGCACACAATTATTTTCAAGCGCGGAGTGACGGTGCTGCAGTGCTATTGTTGCAGGGAGACCTTGCAATAATACATGCAGCTCTTTTGATGACTCCCCTAATAAACGAGTGCTGCATTTGAAGATGCTGTTTGTTGTCGCGAATCTTCCTGCGGATTGAGGCAGAGTCTGCCTGGGAGCTGCCTGGTGAGAAAACACTGAGTGGATTTTGAAGAGGTGTTGAATGCAGGGGATGATGGCTCTGCTTGTTCCTTTTAAGGTTATTTTAAGCCGCAGACCTGCGGGGTGTGTGTGTGGTGCGCGAGTGTGCATAGTGTGTGTGTGTGTGTGACAGGGTTGTGTTTTAATTAGAGAGACAGGAGTGTGTCCTTGGGCTGCCGCAGAGGGTCAGGAGAACCTGGTAGTCTGGGAGAGCAGTGGCTGGGACAAGTCTGGCAGGCCCACTAAACACCCATTACCCAGACGTGTAGATGCACTCAAGAGCGCACGCTCACACCCACACCCGTACACACCCATGCACACACAAACGCACATACGCGTCCCGGACTTGGCGCCATTCCTGTTGGCTAGTGATACCATGGTAACTGAGCAGCCTGCATCTCCATGTGTTCCATGGCCTTCTCGCGTCTCTGAAAGCAAAATTACCACTGGCACTACTCTGGGGAGACAGAGAGAGGCAAGGGAGAGGTGGGCAGATTGAGAAGGGCAGCAGGAGGTGGAGTGGAAGGAGCAGGGGGAGGTTAGGGGAAGGTGAGGGAGATTGAAAGAAGAAAAAGGTTGAGAGGGGAGAGGGAGGACGCATCTGACATTTATGTTCCTGGACGACAGAAAAATGCCACTCCTGGCCTGGCATCTTTCTTTCATTCTCCGTTGCTCTCCACAGCCTCCCTCTGACCCCGGGCCTGACTCCCACACCTTCCACCGGGTCGCCCCTGCGCTCATTTCCCTGCATCAACATCTTCCCGTTTTCATATGTCTGCCACGTGACCTCTGGCTTTCATCCAGCCATTTCTTCATCTCCCTGTAGTCATTTCCATATCACAGGCCCTCACCTATGCCACATCGTGCCCATCTTTCGTCAGCTTTCCTCTTTGATTCTTTTCGCGGCGGAATCCTCTTTAGCTCTCCCTCTTTTCCCCTCCTTATCTGTATTTGCATCTCCTCCTTTCTCTCCTTCTCTCCCCAGCTAATCCCCTCCTCGCCCCCTCCTCACACACCTCTGGTGTGCCTCGCCTGAGTCCCGGCCGATGATGGGACTCATAAAGCCTCCCAGATGAGGCGATAGCTAATGGCTGTTGAATAATGCATGGCAGGCAGGATTTAGAGAGCCCAGTCTATTAGCCTGACCAAATACTCTGGGCTTTTATTAAAGACCAACACTTACAATTACAAACTACATTAAGGCCGGGGTCCTGTCTCAGCTCCCCCTCTCTCGCCATTCGTCGCTGTCTCCACAGTCATCACTAGGCAGAATATTATCTTTTGCTTTTTAAGATTTTATAGCCCTGAGCAGCTGACCCTTTTAGAAGGGGTCACTGGGAGTCTTTTCTGGTTGTTGTGTCTTTTTTCTTTTTACGTTTCAAGTGTCAGAGGTTAGTGGCCCTTTTAGTCACAGTTGTTGAAGCGGAGGAGATACGGGTGAGGCGGATTGCGGTAGTGTCATATTTTCACTGTAGCTGCTTGGTATGAAAATGTGGACGCATATACATGTACTTTTTGTGTCTGCCCATGCTGTGGATTGGCGGTCACAGCAGTTGTGTCCGTGACAGTGTGTGCTTGTGTGTATGTAAGATAAAGACACACTGGTGTTTGCATGCATTGTGTACACACCTGTAATGTGCCCTGTGCTCCTCTGCTGCAGAATTGTCATCATCTCATAGATGGACTTTAAATTTTCTCCATGCTGCCTGTTGCTGCTGCCATTGAGGCTCCCTCGCACATAATTCCACATGATTATACACAAATGTTAATGGCTGCTAATGGTTGTGTCTGGAAGTGTGTGTCCTGTAAGTGGCTTCTGAATAGTTATTAAGTGTTGTTAGCTAATGGCTATCTAAACATCCCTCTACCTGGCTATGATTAAGTGCACACTTGGCTATCGTTCCATATCGACTGAGTATTGACCGATCTCCCAATTTCAGATTTCTATGCATGGTTTAATCTTGCATTTGCATATTACATTGAGACACGTCCGCATATTCTTGACAAGTTTGCAGAGTAAGGCCTTTGTGTGCCCCGCAGTCTGTTGAGGTATTTTAAGAGTGAGACCGTCGTGAAAGGGTCTTATGGTCAGCGGGCCACTGCACTCTTGTCAGCCCAAGGGTTAGCTTTTTATATGCTGACAGATCTTTAATCATATAATTCGGGAAACCTAAGGGAAATCCGGGGCCATGTCAGATACAGAGCAGACACCATATGAGATGATAGATTGATATCAGTCAGTTCAACGCAGAGAACGTCAACCCTAAACCCTAAACCCTTTGATCCATCTCCATATCCTCAGCGCCAGTCCCTCATCTGGAGAGCTAAGTGATTACATGTCTGATCCACCAACGATCAGATGAAAAGCTGCCGCTTAATTTGTGGCCAAAAACATCAACCTCATGAGCTACCATTTCCTGTTTATATGTGTGTATGTGTGTGTGTGTGTGTGTGTGTGTGTGTGTGGATCTCTGTGTGGGTGTATGGGTCTCTGTGTGTTTCTGTCTCACTGATGTTTATTTAATCTGATCTCCTGGCTGACCCTGTGGCCAGCCAGTTCTCCTCAATAGACTCCACTCTATATATAGTATTCCCTAAATGTCACAGACTTTGATACCATGCACCAACCTTCCTGTGCCTCAAAGCGTGCACATATGAAGCTTTATTTAAATGAATATGGTCTGAACTGCTGTGTATGAATATTCCTGATTTTCCTTTGTTAGAATATGTTTCAGAATTAACCGTTTCATATTGGTGAAAAAAAATGATGCAACGATCTGAGATAAATCTACATTTTCACACTTTAATCAGAAATCAAATACACTAAAATGTCGAGTCCTGTCTCTAAAGATGCGTGCCCCTCCCCTCAACTGCTAGCTGCTACATTTCTCCGATAATGCAGTGTCTATGAGCAGTCACCTTCCTACATATCAAAGCTTCTATAAAGTCTGTAAAATAAGTAAATAATGTTCAAAGAACAAAACTGCAAAATTCAAGGGACAAAAACATCCAGCAGAACACAATGGCCCTCATATATTAAATGAACGTACGGCAGAAAACCGTGCGTACGACCATTTCCACGCAAACTTCGGCATTTATCAATTTGGACGTGAGCGGAAGCTACGATCAGATCTCACATCAGGTCCGAGCTCGTGTACGCAAATTTGAGTGTGTGGATTTGCGGTGCAGCACAGCGAAATCTGGCTGAGTCTGAAAATAATTATTAAACAAACCTCAGCTGTCATTAAGCATAAGCAGTCACATATTTAGAACTGATCAAAACCGATTATTTTTTTACGTTTTTACGGATACCACTTTTTTGTAAAATAAAATATATAAATAGCCTAACATGACAACTAATTAACAGAATACCTAATAACCCTGCTGTCAAACCTGCTACAGAGCAGGAACGCAGATTCAATTGTGCGCACACACGCACACGGGTCACAGTGGAGCTGCTTCGGGGTGCTGAAGGGCTGGTGGCTCCATCTATGACCAGCAGGGGGAACTCTGCTGTATACCCCAGAGAAAGTGTGCCATATTATTTTGGCCTGTTCAGTTTTGCACAACATTGCACTAGTGAACGGAGTGCCTTTGATGTGCCGGCGCTGCCGGGATGCCGATCTCCATCTCGGAAAAGTTTCTCTTCTTGCCAGTGTTTCTTCTCTCCATGTTTGACCTCAGTGGGCGAGGCCTCCGAACCAGGAATATTTAAGGGCGTAACATGTTAATGACGATCAAATTCAGCCGCCGCATTTATCAAGACCCGATCATTCGTACGCTGGAATTGGTCAGATACGAATGTTTCATAAATCACACGTTTGTCCTGTCGTAAGACCAAATCTGCGCTCAGATCTGCACCCGTTTTCACGCAAGATTGATAAATGAGGGCCAATGCCTCTGGAAACTCAGGAAGACCTATAAAAAACTACACTATTTAAAATTATACAAACTAAAATATGTCAAGTTAAGATGAAAAAAGATGCTGCAACTACGTGGCTTACATCTTGCCTTGAATGTCTTCAAAAACACATTTAGCTGTTTTTGTAATTTAAGAGCAAGTTTCCAAATGAGCTGCCATTGGTTTAAAATACCTTTGCGTACGGCTCAAGAGTGGCGTTGGTCAAGCTGAGAAAGGGGCGTGTGGCCTTGCTTGAAATGACACCACGGTACGTGTAACTAAAAAATGAGGCAAAAAGGCATACTTAGTGCACAAAGGCAAATGAACAAACAAAACAAAGGTGCGCACAGAGAAAGCGGCGGGAGAATACAAACGCATCAAATGGAAAGTCACAAATGACCCGACCCATAAGGGATATAATCTAGAAAATGAAACAGGAAATTACAAAACAAAAAACACAAATCTTGACAGATAATATGGCACAAAGTTAAGTTACAGTCAAGCAGTCAAGCAAATATTGTAACAATAGCATTAGCAGCTAACGCTGCTACCAAAGTCTACTGACAACAAACTCTCATGGTTAAATGCAATACCTGAATCCGCAAGCATAGTGTTGTATAAAATATAAATTTTGATATGTGACTGATATGGAAACTGAGGTGAATGGCACTTAGTTGATTGGTTTTTAAGAGAAATCTTCTTTGGGGCTCGCTGAGAGGAGCACATTGTATCACTTCCTCAGTTATTATAGTGTGGCAGTAGACTTTATTTCTGATCCTGTAGTTGCAGAAAAAATGAATAAATATTGATCTTTTTCTTTTCCTTATCAAAATTAAAATCTTTTCACTTCTCGAATCTGGGCCAAATCAATAATAAATCACAGCTGAATCAAATCATATTGAGTTACCTTTATATTGTAGTGGTGTAGTGTTGTATCAAATTTAACTGTGTAATTTTTGTATTGGATACATAACAAACTGTCTGCAAGGGAGAGACATGCACACCTTTACCTTGACCTGCAAAAGTGTGTTTTCAGCCTCAGCTGAATGTGTGAGTACAGGCGGGTGACTAACTGTCTTGTTTTCCTCTTCACCTATCAAAGAAGCTAATTGAGTTTAATAAGTGAGTGATGTGCCTGAATGGAGGGAAAGATGAAGAGTAAAGATGTATTAAGTGAGTGTTTTTGCTGAAAGACGGGCGATGTGGTCGGGAGGAGGGGTGAGCACATGCGGCAGTTCGTACAGATATTCTGATCTCATCGCTACAGCTTTGCACTGATATGGACATTAATAAATAACTCAAAAATGTGCGAGTGTGTGTGTGAGTGTGTGTTCACCGTCGGCATGTGTCGAGACAGCAGAGGACTGCGGTGTCTTATCTTCGTTAACGGTACTCCTCTGTCTCTCTGGAGGCGAGTGGGGAGCAGAGGGCAACTGCAGTCTGATGTGGGGCATCTGTTCCCACATTTGTTAAGCTTCTCCCGGTGTGTGTGTACGCGCGCGTGAGTGTGTGTGTGTGCGCGATTTTTAAAGAGAGAGGAAAAAGGAGAGACAGACGGCGAGCGCTGGAAGGGTGCGAAAAAGCGTATGCGTGCGTGCGCGATGTGATCGGTGTGATAGGTGCGGTTGGTGGAGTGGAACGGCAAGGTGTTGCTGCAATAGAGGGCAAGTGCCGACTTGTCATTGGTCTGTGTTAATGCTGACCCGGGGGCGGTGGCTGCGCTCACCTCATTGACCGCAAGATGGCCGCCAGTCGAGGCTGCAGGTGGTGCTGAAGACACATCTCTTTCCTCTTGTTCTCTCCCTCGCTCTTCTGCGCGCTCTTTGTATCTCTATCTCCCTCCACCATCTATTATATGTTCCGGCCGGAATACCAAGCAGCCCCTCACCCTTTCTCCCGTTCCCCCCGTCTTCCTATATTCACACAGACCTGTCCACCCGTGCGCAGTGCATATATGTACACCCGTCCCTGAATGCTTTCACTTTCCATACTGTAATCTCGAAGGGGACATTACACGCATAATCTACTCTATAATAAGACTCTAGTTGGCCCCTGATGCCTGGTTAGGATACGAAGGGAGATGTGTTAATTAGACTCATTTACAGCACTAGCCGATAAAGAGCAGGACCCCTTCACAGACGACCTGCTTCTCCTTGAGAAGAGAAACAGAGTTGCCGATCAAAGTTTCACATGGCAAACCACCAGGGAACAGGAGGTGAGCCGCAGTGGTACCAGTGGACTTCTTTAAGTCGAGAGCATTGGTGGTAGGTGTAATGGGAATAGGAATTATCGACTGGAGCAGCGTGGTATGGAAATAGTGTCTCTGGTGTGCCATCATCGAGACGGAAAGCTTATAGTACCCTGATTTATGGCTGCTGTGGAGAATTGAGTGCTTCATAAAGATTTGCCGCTGGCTGAGATGGAGTAATCAGTGAAGTGATCTGACTTTGTTGGATTACAGTTCCAACGAGTTGTAAAGTCAGTTACAATGCCCTGACTTTGTGCGTCGGACAATGCATGTGGAAAGAGTTAGAGTCTAACTCTGGCCCTCCGTCAAGGTCATATGGATTAGAAATGATTGGGTTTCCAATACTCTACTGGGGAGTTCTGCATGATGAATCATCACTTCATTCCAAATCGACACCAATTAAGAAGGGTTTGTTTATTCCGCTGTGGGACGTACTGTGGATGTTCGCTTGGAACGAGCGTTTTCACCCCCTTTCTCTTTTCACGAGCAACACTCTGGAATTTGCAGGGATTAGTACAATGTGTGTGTATGTGTTTTGTATCTGTGCGTGCATCCTTGTGCACTGTGGGCTTCGTGTTTTGTTTCAGGCCTGCAGATTCACATTTTATTTGCACACGCTTGCACGCGTATCCTTGTGCTCGCGTGCAGGCACGTGCGCATCCGCAGTCATGTCACTCGGTGTTTACAGTGTAGCCCTGCTCTGTTTGTGCCAGTGGCTTCATGTCGGTAAGGCATGCTATATAAAAAGTGAGGTTGTGGAGCCCGGTGCCGGAGCCAGTGAATTCATTTGCATTCATTCCACTGCCTGTCTCTCCTCAGAGCCCATTCTAATTACCAGCAGCTCAGGTCTGTTACAACACTGCGCATACTCTCTCTCTCCCTCAGTGAAAAAATGGGCTGCTGGTGGTGCATTCTTGTAGCTTTGATTCTACTCTCTCTTTAGCCTGCCAGGAATCTCTTCATGTTGGTTTGTTTGCTGTCAGGCCCAGGCACTTTCTCGTGTTTTAGTGTTGGAGTCAGAGGAAATATAGTGTATGCATGTGTGTGCAAGCGAAGCTCCACCATACTCTGTGTACTTGTTGAGATTGTTTTGGGATGGAGGGAGATGCAGTGTGTGTTCATATATCGGAGAAAGAGCGAGGGGGGAAGGAGGGAGAGAATCATGAGCCTTGTAAAAGATGAATGTGCGCACTAATCACCGTAATGGCCATTGTGGCGTTTCACCTCCTGAGTCTCAAACACCTTGTCACGCCCTCTTCCTGGTGATGCAAATTCCTACCAAGGCTAATAACTCATATGACATCACGCCACTACTGAGCATGCTCAAATGCTTTGTTGGACAATCATAGTGCATTCTTAATGCATGCATGTATGCACACACATGGACCTATGACATGCGTCATTGCACACGCACACACACACACACACACACACACAAACACCTGCACAGCTTCGTGGCAGGTGGCAATGACCGTGTACCCTGCAGCTCTGACAAGGTCAGGAGGGATCAGGACACTGCTGTGCTCTCAGGAGAGATGAGCTGAGCTCATCTAGCTGCTATCCCACTAAAGGCTACACCCAGGCGAAACCTGCAGCGGCCTCCACAGCAAAGCAGCCAAAATTCATTAACATCAAAAGTTTGGTCGGCTGGATCATGTCTGCGAAACATCGGCTGATTAATTACAAGTTTTAAACAGATCATTTAAATAGCGCAAGACCGAAGGAGGGTGCTCTTCTGAAAATGTAATTTGAGCGCAGGCCCCTGCAGTGAAGTGTTTGAGTGATGGTAAGCCTCTCGCTGTAGAGCGGAGGAGCTAGACTCAGGAGGTTCACCGCCCTCTCCAGGGAAATGCAACTTTCAGAATCACCTGCAGCCTAAACATGATCGTGGAGCTGCTCTGCAGTTGTTTTTGAAGATGGGTTACAAACAAGCAATTACACAAATATGCGTATAAATACACACGTTCACGTAGACGCATGCACGCACATACCAATAGACACCCAGAGCTGCATGCACACCGAGTCTGTCCTCTGGTACAAAAAAAGTCAGATGATGCATGACCGCTAATTATCAGGCTCTGTATTAAAATCGACTGGGTTCTATATGAGAGGGAAAAGCTCTTAGAGCATTCAGTTTCTTCATTTGTATTTTCTTGCTTTTAATTGGACAACATGATTGTGTCACTTTGTTAAATGGAGATCCCACCGTTTATCCCTGCGTCTGCACAGATGAATCAATGGCTGTTTTTATTCTAATTGCTGTCTCAGAGCCCACAGTCATCAACGTAATTACTGATGTTTCTGTCGCCATCGCTGCTGTTTTCATCATCATTGTTACCACTGTTATTACCGATGTTATCGCCATTATCTTTCTATTTTCATCACAGGCACCATCGCTATAATGAATAGAGATTATCCCCATCAACGTCACCATCATCCCCACGATCATAAGCAATATTAGTCCCTGTTATCATACGTGGGCTATTGTTGTTATCGATATTACCATCATTCACACCAACTTTCATCAGCAGCCAACCAATGAAAGGAGTCATTTTGGAACTTATAATGTCTGATGAGATAATGTGTTATCTCTGGTCAGGAACTCCGTTAAGACAAAGACAAATTGTTACAGAGCGTCAGATGGTCAGCGGGGGCAGGATCCCATCTCATTACCTCAGGAAAAAAAGAACCAAAACCAGTGAGTTCTAATTTCAGTTGTCTGACCTTTTTATAGGGTTAATTATTTATTTCATCGAAGCACAGCAGTGGAATAAACTTTGCGGCAATTTAATGCAAGTCAATTAAGAAGCGAGATAGATGAAAAGCTATCCTGGGGGAAATTATTAAGCTTTTATTTTTAGAGTGGGGTGGATGATTTGTTTTTTTTTTTGTTTTTTTTTCTTGCTGGGCTTGGTCCAACAATAGCGTTAAATGTTCTCTAAAGCGATCGCATTCCTCTGTCAGACTTTCAGGTTTGATATTGTTGAGGTCAGGCTCTATGGATTTTATATGGCTTTCCTGTAATAAGTGAAATTACCTCGGCACTAGTGCGCCAGGCACAATAATGTAGAGAGAGAGCGTAGGAGAAAGGGGGCGTGAGCAAACACAAGGAGAGAAGACGAGGAGAGAACCTGGTTAAATATAAGGCTTTAATATCATTGTGGCTCGTGTTTTTATGGTCTGCCACACACCAAACCTGGTGGTCTCTTCTTATTAAGGAAGCTATACATTCTGTGTGTGTGTTGTTTTGGCTGCAGAAACTAAATATCTCTGAATTATGCACAATTTATTGCAAATTTAAGAAAACTGTCACACCGATGATGGAGAGTGGCAACAGGGAAACGACTCAAGACAGTCAGGAAGACAGAATGATTTCAATTATTTATGATTCGGAAGGCTAACAGGCAGGTCCAGGTAGGCAGGTATTGACACAGGTTAAAGGTCAGATTACACAAGCTTTGAAGCAAAACGGGTCAAAGCCAACATCGCGTCTGGGATAAGCTGTTGAGGGGTGAATGAAAACAGGCTTGTTAAATATCTGCAGGATTTATGAGGGAAGAAGAGAACAGGAGTGGTTTGTGGAAGTGTGAACGCGGCTGTAGGAAGGGACAGAGAGGCAGAATGTGACACAAAATGGCGACAATACAGCCATTCTTCTACGTGGGATGGAGAGCTGTTAAAAAATTGCCACTGAATGAGTGGACAGAACAACAGGTTTTGAGAAAATGTTCTCGCAATAGCTGTCATTTTCTTTGATGCAGCTATTTAATCATTTTCATGCAATAAACTGTTCCATTTTTCTTCAGTTAAACAGGGACATTGCACAAAAAAAAAAAATCATTATCCCCATACGAAATGGCCAAAAAAAGAAATGCAAAATTCTCTGAAAATGACTTGCTCGAAAATGAATGGAGTATTTCACTGCAACTACAAGGTGTATATGAAGGAGGATGAATGAAAAGTTTAATTGACCGCCTACCAAAATGTAGAGTGAAAATCCTCTCAGAATGATGCACTTGCAGCCCAAAACCTTTTCATGAGATTTCACAAGACATATTTATATTCAAAGCATAATCAAAAATGAACTAAAATTATGTGAGTGTGACGTTTGGCGTCATTGAAGTTAGAATGCTGACCAGCTCCCGGCCTGAGAGACCTCCTCCTTTGAGTTGTCTGAAGCTCCTGTGCTAGTGGGCCAAAACCCAAGCATTCCCCTTCCAGACTCCAGTCGGCTAAAAAGGATCGCTAGCTGCACTGCTAACTGAGCTAAGTAGATAACAGCAGCTATAGTTACCAGCAGTTCAGGGTTACTGTTTTGTTAAGCTGCCCCCTATTTATAAGGAGTATGAATTGTGTGATCCATTCTTACATTTTGCACCTAATCCTATAAAACAACGATGGATGTGATGTGATGAATTGCTAATTTCTACACATATTCCCTGGGCAGGTGGATATTATAATTAACTAGGGATAGAATTCGGCTTTAAATTGTACAAAACACATGGATAGTTGAAGAAAGAACACAAATACTATTGTCATCACATTACAAAACCTTAAGAACAGATGAAGAACTAAACCCAACCACCTCCATCACACTGCTGCACAAAATGTTTTGTCTGTCAGGAGAAAGAATGCCAATTTGTGAATGTTTTGGATGATTGTTCCATTGTTTTATAGCCATGAAAGTGAAAGATCTTGTGTCTTGAGTCCTGCGTTCCCTCCGAGAGGTCGACCCGGTGGCTTGCGTTGCTTTTTCCTGTGCTAAGTGTGACACAGTTCTTCAAGGCAGCAGATGCTGCATTATGGATGATGTTTAAAAAAAAAAGCAAACATTTAATGCATTGTCAAAATGCATTATGAGCTTGAAATAAGATCTAAAAAGAGAAAAGATTAGACTCCCTCCTGCTCTCCAAAAAAAGCCACACAACTCTCCCTTCGGCAGAAAGAAAAAGAACACAACCTTCCACCTTTTTTGACCCCTTTCCCGTCTAATCATTCTCACACAGTCCCGCATTGTTGCTAAATTTCAAACTGTTCCGTTTTCTTTCTTCTTTTTTTTTTTTTTCCTGAACATTTCCCTCGGCAGCGCCTCAATTCTTCTCTGCCCAATTACTAAAACGCCGTGTACAGGTACAGTCGAACATCTGGCAGGCACATCCAGACTGGTAGTGGAACATTTTCATGATGAGCATGACGAGCGTTCATGAACACGATTATTTTTGCGCACGTGATTCATCTTTCGTTCAAACAGTTTTATACCTGCTTGTTAATATCCCTCCCAAAGAGAATTGCGCCATCATGACAGCTAACTCATTACACAGGCGACTATTAATGCGTGTGTGTTTATGCCTGAGTCATTTTTTTTTACTACGCTCCCCCTCTCGTTTCATTAGTAAGACTTGGCTTTAAACGCCTGAATTGTCATAAATACTTAATGTCTGTGCTACTTTAGGTCCATCTCACCTACAGTAATGCATTTTTAATACCTGTTCCAAATACCTGTTACCTGTTACATTTCCCAGTAAATCCCCCCAGATCTCCCCTCCGCCTGCTATAAAACGCTTTCCCTCATATCTCGCTTATGTAACCAAAAAGCTGATGATTCCAGGAAAAATATCTCATAAGCGACTTTCCAAAAGTGTCTTTTCTGGAGGGCTAATTCCCAGAGGAGCCTCGGGGCAGGGGCTGTTTGACACTGTCACGACTGTCATCTAGAGCCGTAACGGCCCCTCCCCTGGCCTCTATCTGCTCCCCACAGAGTTGATTTGATGTTTTTGAACTCCTGGCATGCCGGCCAAATTGCACGGCGCCTGCCCTACATCGCCAGGCCTATTTAGGTTACATCTACAATTTAACACAACATCACAGCGTGTGTGTTTGATGCGACTTTGTGTGAACGGTGAGAGATAAAGAACGACTTAGCAAGTGTTTCTCTGCCATTTGAGCATCCTGTGCGCGACGGGAAGAACCGAGTCAGTTTGTGGATCTTTGGGAGCGGAGACCCAAAGCTGCCTTCGCTAAAGCACCATCTGGCCGCCCGGGCCTCTGTGTCACCCTCCTCACCAAGATTACATTCTCCCCTGGCCCCTCTTTCGCCGTTCACTCTCTCCTCCCCTCCTGTCCACTTTACACCCTTTCTCCTTTTCCTTTGCCAGCAAACACTGACACGGCTGTATACCCAGAGCTCTTATAACTGGGTTTTTTTTTTCTAAAAAATCTAAATTAATAATAAACTAGAATCCATTCGAGACTTTTGAGGCAGAAATAATTTGGATTTATTATTTTGGTTTCAAAGCATTTGTGAGCTGTTTGGGGTGAAAAACTCTTTTTCATTTTTCAGAACTCGGCCCCGTTGTAGGAATGTTTGGAATTGACAGAAATATTGTGCGAGTCTGAGCAGAATATCATTACTATATCATGTCTCATAGTATTATGTATCTTACGCTATTGCTGCAAATGTCCCTGCGCATTAACTACATCCCATATGTATTCGCAATGGAAAAATACAAAATACATTCCACTTATCACACATACAGATCAGTTTACTCTTCTTGAAGATTACTGCTCAGCCTTAGCGAAACATTATGTAATGTCTTCTGCGGCTCTTAAGGAGCTTTATAAAAGTCTGAGGAAATAATGATGTCACCGGGGTTATCTCGGCCCGGAGCCTCCATTAACAACTGGGACATGTAAGTTTGAAAGATGTTGAAAGTTATCAAACGGGGTGTCTAAAGAAAGATGCCACAGAGAGGCATTATGGGAAGTGTGGCTTTCATTACCTTTACTTTCAAAGAGCCAGTGGCTGCTCAAAATATTTATTGTTCTAAAATGCTTTACAGCTTTTGAACCATTTATCCTATCTGTAAAAAAACAAAACAATTTAAAGTGGAGTTTCTCAGCTTTTCATTGGTATCACACATGTGTTGTTTGGACATCGGGGAGCTCCACAGTGAAGTGATTACGCCATCATGTTACCCAGTAATGATTCTTCCAGGAAACCCACTAGGCTTCTTCCTCCAGGCCAGCGGGCGATGGTTGTTGCTAAGATACTTTCTATTGTTCATGTTCAGAGGATATCATATTTCTTTGCAGTGTCCTCTCGTAAGATAACAACCTTTTCTATTTACTCTCTGACCTTTATTGGTAAAGGAAATATAGGATTATAACTTGTTTTTCAATGCATGATGATACTAGAATAAATGGATGTGACTTGCTCAGAAAATGTCAGATGGAGACAAAAATTAATAAGGAAAGTTTAAACATTTGAGTTCATCTTTTTTTGATGAATAATAATAGATAAAATAAACTTCCTGAGGTTCTCTCTGAGTTCACAGTAAAAAAAAAATAAGAACACATTATTGAAAGCTCTTTTATAATTATTCTGGTAAATCCACCCATTCATAGACAGAGTAAAATGTTAAATTGTAACTTAAAATGAGCCAGACTGAAACTTAAGGTTCTCCTGATGCTGACTGATAGAACAGGGTAGGAAAAAAAAGGAAATAAATACAGGAAAAGTCAGGCACCCCAAAAATTGTGCTAATTGTTTGAGGGTTGAAAGCACGATGCTAAATTGATGGAGTGCCCCTATCATTTTCAAATGGAAAGTGGTAACCTTGAAGTAATCATTGTTATTCCAGCACGTTCTTTGTTCTTGTTCGCTCGAGTTGTTTCAAAGCAGCCAATTGGCATGTAAATGTAAATGAAATATGTAAATGAATTGGCTTGTTTTTGCTTTGTATACATAGTTTCTATCAGATCCACACAAAGCCCAGCACAGATTTTGGCATGCAAATCCCCACAGTGATATCCCACATATACAAATTAGCACATGACATCATTTCAATATTATCTGTGGAAAGGAACTGAAACTCTTGACAGGACAGGAAAAGATTAATTTATAAAGTACATTTTAAAATATGCTTAAAGTAGCATAGTTCAATTTATTTCCACCTTTACCAGCTATGAAATTAAAATGCTGCTTAAATGTAAACCCCTCAGTAATAATCTAATCTCAGTACCATAATATAACAAGGTTTTGCATAATGAGTACTTTAACTTTCCTTGTACTTGAAGGACATTTTGCTGATAATCTTTTCAAACAGGTCTTTATCTTATAATGAAATATTTCTGCACTTACGTCTGGCAACATTTAGCACAAGCCCGAGCATTTGTAGTATACCCGAGTTGGCAGTACCGTGGATGTGTTTTGATTCACACCTGTGGCTGGCATCCTCGCACTGTGATGTGTAAGAGAATCTGGCAGCGTTGTTGAAATCAAAACTTTTTTGGGCAGAATCGTTCACAGTGGCTTTTACAGTTTTTGAATGCCTTGCATCGAGTCATTCATTACAATGAAACAGAGTCCGCAAGTCAGCAAAGTCATATTCAAGTCAGATCTAAAGTTGTTTAGCGCCTCAAGTGTGACCGGAGTGCAAGTTGCCAACTGCAGCGCTGATCTTGTTTTGTCTTCTGTTTTTTGTTTTGTTTTGTTTTTTAAGAAAATATATACAATATATTTTAGCACACGCTCGAAACATCTCCCTCCAGAAAAAAGCCAGAAGCAAACGAGGGATTTCTTGATGGACTCAAAGGACTCCCAGTTGCTGAAGAATCAAGCTGAAAACTGAGGCACCACTTTAAAGCTCCCGGTGTATTACAGTGACACGATGCAGTGCTGCTCTAAAAATGTTCTAGCAGTTTTCCCCAAGCATGTAATTTTTAATACTCAGAGGTGGTTCAGACCAAAATAACTTTCATTTTCCACATCCATTAGATTAGACTAAACAGCACCTCCAGGTGATGACACAAATACATTTCCTGTCATTTTTCCAGGTCTCATATGGAGTCACTTCCAGCACAGTCTGATTAGCTTTTGAAATCTCCCAGTGATTTACTGTAGCGATAACAAGCAGCCTGTGTGTCTATATGGGACGATGCAATATTATATATTGTCTCAGGAGACAATCAGTTATTAAGGTTCGGACGGAGTTGTGTGTGTTACAGACGTGTGCATAGAAATGTGACAAATCCACGGGTTAAGAAGATTCCCAAACCACAAGTTGACACACAAACAGTGTCAGCTGTTGTTATTCAACAGGAAGACATGTAAAACATGCTAAAAATATCACATTTTATGTGTGAGTGTGAAATGTGCATCATCCCAGATGGCCCAGAGCAATAAACAACAATGTGGGGAGGACAATGTTCAGTTGTGTGTTCCGTGAAACCAGGAAATAAATTTGCGAGTAATGGCTTGTCACGAGTAAGGCAGACATTATTGCATTGTGACAGTATGCAGAGAGTGGAGACCAATATTTTATCACGTGCTTTGGATGACGATTCGGCTATGTTGGAAGATCAATAAGCAGCGATGTGTTTTGGAAGATGAAAAACCTCATCATGTGTTCAAAGAGCTTCGCGTTTACACAGCGATTTTGGAAATACTTGTGTCAAATATGCAGATCTACATACACAAGCAGAGTGAAACTTCATAACTGCCGCTGTAGCAATGTTCACAATAGCTTTTTTTTCATCTGGACAGATGGGACGACGGAAACATCGCCATGGAAACGTTTATAGACCATTAAGAGAGCTGTTCCTGTCCTGTCGTCGCAATCCAACAACACTGCAAAAACATATAGCTCTTGTAAATGTGAATTTCTAACAACTGAGACGGTCGTAAAAACCTGATGTGATGTGTCAGTGAACAGCGGTGGATACGACACTTACATGTGAAAAGATCAAACCAATGTTTTGTATTTTTTTTAGCATTGCTTAAACTGTCAACGCATGTGCGCAGATTCAGTATTATGGAAATGTTGATGACGACTGGCTCCATAACCGTTTCCCTGCAATATTAGGAAAAAGGATGTCGCCACAGTTTCAGACATAATGGTAGCTGAAGTGCAGATACCAGTAACATGGAAGTTTTCATGCCAGCAATAGGCACTTAAAAAAAAAGGAGATTTAATGCTTCACTTTTTTGCAGTTCTCATCTGGCAGGGATCATAAAATCTGTTGTTGCTTTTGTCTGTGTAATACTTACACTTGAATAGGGAAGACCGTGGTATTCTCCCAGGTGAGCTACATTTCCAGATACTAAATTATTGCTGACATTTTGGCAGCATAATAGAGTTGTGGGCCAATACGGCCTGTCTACCAGATTCTGCACTCTTTTTGTCCCTTACAGCGGGTTCGAGGCTAATGTTACATTCATTGTCAATACAGCTGGACAGAGTTGGTCTTTTGGGACGAGGGATTTGCCGTGTTCACAGAGCCATGCGGCAACCATATGGCATGAGCTGTCCCCCTAAACATTCATAACTAATGTCCCAGGACACTTGACGTTCTCTCATGAATACATACCGAAACGACGGGGGCAAGGAGACGCGTGCCAAGCAGCTTCGTCTGCAGTCGCACGCGCGCACGCACGCACACACATTAAACAAACATTTTTTTTCTTTTTGGCAAAGCCATAATTAGTCTATGCTCACTTTTAGAAATTAGACTGAAAATAGGAGAGAGTGCAGCGGGGGGGGGGGGGGGGGGGGGGGAGATGGGGGGAGGGGGAGTGAAAGAGAATGATAAATGATGGATTGGGAGAGCTCTAGCTAGACCCCGAGGTTACCGGTGTGAGGGAGTTACAGCTGGCTAGCTCATTCCGTCGAGCTACAGATCTCATAATAAACATCACATGGGTAGTTTGGGCTGGCGGGTGCAGATTAAGCCGGAGCTGTTAGCTCTTTAAAGACTGCTCAATGCTGCAGCCAGCCAAGAACCTATTTATAGGGCAGCTGGAAGTGTATCAAAGCAGGTAGGAAGGGAAGACACTGGACAGGCCCAGTTTCCAAGCTGATTTATGTCCTTCAATCAGTGTAATAACAATAAACTGTCAACTAACACGCCACTTTTATTTGTAATTTATGGGACAGCGCTCCTAATAAACCTATGTTTATTTCTCCCCTGTCTCTCTCTCTCTCTCTCTCTCTCTTTCTCTCTCGCTCCCTCCTCCTCCCCCTCCTCCTCCGCTGCTCCTCTCATTCTCTCTCTTCGCAGAGCTGCCCAGCAGTCCAGGTGGTCAGTTCACGTTCCGCCCGCTGCCCCCACCTCCCCCTCCGCCCCACGCCTGCACTTGTGCCCGCCCGGCGCCCTACACTCAAGTCAGCCTGCAGAGGAAGACCATGCCAACGCGGTGCCAGGCCAGCCAGGGCAGCCAGGGCAGCCAGGGGGCAGACACAAGCTCGAGCACAGACCAGGCACAGCTTCACAACAGCTGGGTGCTCAACAGCAACATTCCCCTAGAGACCAGGTAAGAGAATGCAACAAATGAAGAAGTCCCACCAACGGTGCCCTTATAGGTTATTTTCACACTGGTGTTTTTTTTTTTTTTTAAAGAACTACCATCTGTGCATTGAAATCGTGTGTATATGCAGGGCTTTTTTTGATTGCGGGCTAACAGGTGATTGACTCCCTTGGCCTTAGCAGCGGATGTTTTTTGCGTCACATTCAACATCAACAACATGCAGGAAAACAGGGAGCAGTAGGAAGCAGCAGACCGTACACATCAACCTGCATCCAGAGGACGTTAGAACACTGCTCCTGAAACGCCTGAAACACCTCGTCGGTTGCCCCCTGTGACTTTTGTTACATAACGCACGTGCGCAGCCATGTCACACATCTGCATAATTTATGCCCATTTCACGTTAGAAGTGATGCTGACAGTTAGTTGAAAACCCGACAGTGCCGACTGGAGACACGGTGAGTGGTGCTGGCTCAGGCTTTTGTGAGCTGGCCAACCAGAGGAGACTGGGAATTTGGTTTGGAGGGCGGGGTGGGGGGACACAGAGCTTCAGCACTGGACAGCATGAGA
Organism: Diplodus puntazzo; assembly: GCA_963678695.2. Lineage (NCBI taxonomy): Eukaryota > Metazoa > Chordata > Actinopteri > Spariformes > Sparidae > Diplodus > Diplodus puntazzo. Next base: position 17,987,355 of record OZ023158.1, on the reverse strand, counting down.
AAACTGATGTGTTTTTTTGAGCATTAAAGCCTGTAAGCCTAAAGCTAAATTATGAACCTGAAAATTAGCATAATATGTCTCCACTAAACATTCTGAGTAAGATGCTGTCTTCCAGAGCAGATGATGGAGGTAGCTTAGGAGTCCGACATCTCGCCTCTTTCCCAGCTCTGTTGAGAGGTGAACACGCTCCATGTGTCAAGGGGTCTCCGCCCACTGGGGACTGACATAGAGTCTGCAGATAATATCACAGAGGATAATTTCTTAATATCTCTCCTTCAGGCTCTTTCAAGCTCAGTGCAGGCTAAAGGACTTTCAACAGGCGTCGCACCATCGCACCAGAAAATTAGCCGACACTGAATAATACAGTACAAATGACACCTGCAGAGTCATTTGACGCAGGAACGAGCGCTGATTTTGCCCTGCGCTGAAGACAAAAGCCAGATGCGTTGGCTTCGTTCCAAAACGGTAGTTATGTCATTTTGCAATTAAATCTTTTACCTGATGAAGGTCTAAGGACCAAAATGTTGCATCTAAAATAAAGTTTATAGCAAGTCAAAAACGGAAGAGTTCAGGCTCTCTCTCTGCTCTTGCCTATGGATATTTCCTCCTACGCACCTGTCTGCAAGAAACTGAAGGTGCGAGTGAGCCTTTACAGTCGAGCAAAGGAAACCCTTAAAAATGAAAATATCTTCAAGGCAAATTGCCCTACTTCAACATAATGTCACTTGATTAAAGACATTTCTTTAATCTCACAAATGAGGATCATTAGATTAAAGGAAATTCTTTCATCAGGACTGTGAGTTGGCAGACTTTCTTAGAGAAGTCGGAGTGGAATGATTAAGAATGAATGTTGGACTAAAGGATTTGGACATGTTTTGCACGTGTAGAGAGGAGAAAGTGGAACACCATGCAGGCCTCAGGGGTATTATTACATGACTTTGCACACCATCAAAGTCAGAGCCAATCTATCAGGTTTTTTTTTTTTTTTTTTTTTTTAAGGATTCTTTTCATTCTCTTACCCCCAATTGCAGACAGTTTTACCAGGGGAGCAGTATCTAAATTAGACTACCTGAAGTAGGAGTGAAATTCGATATTTTGTAGAAATCATCTTTTCAGTAACACATTGTGATTCAACTTCCAGGTAGCAGACATTTTCCGAGCACCGAAATCTGACGCAGTCAAATGGAATTAAGCATTTGCTTGCTGCATAAGTAACAATTGATCAGAGAATTATTTAGTAGATCCTCGTTTCTGAGGCTGCTTTTCGAGAGGAAGCAGCAAGGTGCAAAAGAATATGTTTGCATGTTTAATGAGGGATCGGTGCTGCGGCTGAATTCCGGTATTATGAGTGAGGGTGAGATTGGCAGGCTGCCACACCAGAAGAAGAGATTTTTAATAAGTTATTCCATAGGACCATAATTAGATCTTACCTCATTTAAAGGAAAGGGAGAATAAAATTAGATCCAGCGACAATTTAAATTAATCATCAGCCAGACATGAGTACTAATGTAGAGGACTTGTCAGAAGTGCATTGTAATTACATTATCGATGTGTGTCTGTGTGTGTTTGATTTCAAAGAAAATCCAACAAAAACATCACGCTTTCTGTTTTTCAAATCGCTCAAATCAATATTTGCTGAATGTAAAGAACTGTCTCCCAAAGAGAGATGTGATTATAAAACACAATATCCGCAGTGGCTCAGTATATTGGATGGCGCCTTTTTGTAGTAATACATTTTTGCATTTGGGAGTTTATAGTCAAATAAGTTTCATTTGATAGTGCGCTATTAGTTCTGAGCCATAAAATGTAATCATATTCATAGTCAATAGAATAGTGGCCCTTCATGACATAATTCAGATATTATTGGCTCTTTTCTATCTAGCTTTTGGTGGGGGGCACATGAAAAAAAAATGACTAAGTCCTCACCGCTTAACTGTTTTGGGTTGGATTTAATATTCCGGCTCCCTCCTCGCTTTCCTCTCTCACATCCACAGATTCACTACTAATCTAATGATTTCATATTTTAGCGCTTGCCGTGATGCTGCCACTGCCGCCGCTATCGGCTCAATCTCAGGCATGAGATTACAGATTTATCAAGTATTTACAATCTTGACAAGGGGGCTCATGGCGATGGAATTATAAGTGATGCAAAGACCTTAATAAATGGCAAAAAAATTGGTATAATATCTCTTGTTGTCAAGTGCACTTCCATTTTCCTTGATGCGCATTTGATGAATCTGTATTGAAAAGTATTGACGTTGCGTCAGCAGAGATTAAGATAGTTTGAAGTGTGCATAGATTTCCTTTTCAGCCGCATATCCGTTATGTTTCTGGAGAGGGCAGCTTGTGTAAGTGGAAGGATGCAGATATGGATATTCAATATATCTGACTGGGTCTCACACTGGGTATGTTAAGAGGCATAACAAATGTTGGGACTGTAATAAATTGACTGTTGCCCTGCCTTGCCTCCTTCCTCTTATCGCTGAAAGTGCGACTCCTGGAATCACACACTGTGCATGTGCAGCTACACATCCACATCAGGTTTAATACACACACCCACACACACACGCACACATCTGCATATACCTGCAACCCGTGAGCCTCCACCCACACACACAGTCATTCCCACATATCCAGGTAGAAGCAGCCCCTGGGCTGTAGACTCCGACCTCCTGAAGAGCTGGAGCTCTCATTTTCTTCCCGTCTCGGGGGAAATCTGCCCTCTGATATGAATTTGGAGCTTCCTGGGCGTCGCCCCTGGATATTGTCTGAGAAGATCAAAGGCAGGGAGCCAGGAAGAACAGTGAAGCATTTTTAAAAGCACTGCACAAGAAGACTAGAGTTTCACATGTGTTGACAAATGCAATTTCTTCAGCTTGATTCTGATCCCCTTTTGCTCTAATCTGGCTTCAGCAGAGCAATAAAAGCACCACAGTAGACTCGACCTGTGTACTGGCCTCAAAACTGTGAAAATGCCCACCTGTGTTTGGCATCTTTTTGTGTATGCTTGTCATTGCGTTGGCATCTCTGAGCCGGGCCTGTTTCTGTGTGTCTGTGTGCGCGTATGTTGGTCCTAAATTTATCTCTGGCCTTTCAGAACTGAACTACCACTGACCCTCAGGTGTGTGGTTGCTCCATGTGCAGCCTCCTGTGTCCCCCCCATCGGACTCACAGCCTTCAGCAGACAACCCTGGATGGGTAGATTGAGAGCGGAGCGGAGGCAGACAGTGAAGGATGGGTGTCATCTGTCTCTCATGTTGAACACAGCCACAGGGCCACATTATAGAGGGAGACGGAGACGAAGGATGACTGGCGAATTGAAAAAAAAGAGAGGTTTTGAGCAAATGAAAAGATTGAAAGAGACAGAAGGACAACAACAATATTTTCAGGCTATATTGTGATACACAGGATATCTCAATATTTTGAAATCTACTCAAAAGTACTGCATGAGTGCTCAGGATGACTGCTGTTACGTTCACAAAATATTAACACAATGAGAGTTTTATTTTTTTATGACTCTGGGTAAAGGCAAGCATTATGAAAAGTCGACCAGTCTGGCAAGTTCACAAGAGATTAATTACGGGGACATTTTCATCCAGATCACATATTTGAAGAAATTAAAAAACATATATTTGATGGTGGTTTATAATACCTTTGTGGCACAGGCCTCTTGATTAATTTATTTTTTGGCTGAAAACAGAATCGAAAAATATTTCAAATAGCAAATGACTTATAATCTAACACATAGAACCAAAAAACCTGAATAAATATCTAAATTAGTGCGACACAATTATTCAACAACAGTGACTTAACATAATGTAATGGTGGCACCGCAGTAGAAAAAGATTAAGAGAAAATAAAAAACGTACAGTCAGAACTTCTCCCTGCCTTCTCGTTGGGTTCATTTGTTCCTTCCGTACCTTTTCTTTTCATCTCTTTCTTTCTGTCCCTTTTTGATCATGTTTGCCATCCTCCTTTCCTATTTCCTGTCACATTTCCCTTCTTCCTACCTACTGTTCTCTCTTTGATCAAGGCTTTTTTGTGGGGAAAGTGTTTGACACACATTCACTCAGCTGCCTGGCATACCGGCATCGATCACTAGGTACTGTGAGTGGTGTGGATGTGGTGTGGGTTTTTTTCCATCCATATGGGAATTTTCCCAGAATGAATTTGACAAGAGCCGAGTGTGTGGACCAACGCATTTTGGATGCCACCATTAAAAGCTGGAAAAGACAACATGAACGTATGCATACTTACATCACAATAACAAAATAATATTGCTATATTGCCCAGCCCCAGTCCATCTAAATAAAATTAAGTACATTTTTGACTCCTAAATAAAGAAAGATCAACAGTAGATTCAAAAACTCTCTGCACTAAAATATATATATATATATTTTTTTTACCTTTTTTTGATAACATTTTATTTTTATCATTTTTTTTTTTGCGATGCACGTTTTGCCTCCTGTAATGAACTCTAAATAACCTCTACAAATTAGGTCCTATGGAAATTAACTTGCCTTGAGATAAAGTCGCTAGTTTCCATTGCAAATCATTGTGCAAAGCGAACATTCTTGAATTTCTAATGGCAGTGGAATTAGCACGACTCAAGGTTTATGATCCGAGTTACTCTGCAGTCATACATCGTGATACCTTAACTGAAGTCTAGAAGAAATTCTGGTAACGCTCACCCTGCCGTACTCACCATCCTGCTTTAAGGCATATCATAGGCACATCCATCTTCAAGGCTGAATATGAGACTAAAAATCACTTGAGAAGATGGATGTGTTTTTGCCGTGTATAAGGGCAAATGGACGAGCGGGTGCAGCCTGGTGTCCAACGACGCTGTCAGTCTGCTGTCTGGCCCCACTTTAATGGCCTGTCCTCTGAGGGCCCTTCAGAGACCGCGGTCCTACCAGCAGCCACTGACCTCACACCCCGCGCTGCACGGACAGAATAACACTCTGGCAGGGCTGCATGTCTGCCCGAACATATCACACTCACAGCCGGTATTAACCCTCGGAAAGGAACAAGGTAACCTGGGGCAATCACTGCTGTTGGAGGATTCTAGGAGCTTTGGGCTATTTTTTTTGCTATGGAAAACACACACACGCACACTGCAGAGAGGAATATAATGAGTCATGCCTGTTTTTTTTGCCTCTGATGTTTTCCCCAACACAGCCATTCTTTGTTTGCCCACACCAGCAGCCTTTGTTCATTTTTTGATGGAAGTCAATATGGCCGCAGCAAGCTGGAACTGCTTATAATTGCCTGCTCGCCAGATCCACGTTTCCCAAATTGCATAATTTCCTCACCCCAAAATTTTTCCTTCCTCGTCTGACACCCTCCAACCCCTCGCCCTCCATTATCCAAACACAATATAGATGAAATGCTACCTCATTTAATTGCCCTTCAGCTTAGCTTCCTATCATCATCTGCCATCTAACACACTCTCTCTTCATAATGAAAATGAACTTCATCTTCGTTTAACTAATACAGCGGCATAACTTAAGTAGTTGCTTTGATGACTCAAAAAAGGAATAGGTAAGTCATTGATCCTTGGCTGCCAGGGCTTTTTTTATTCTCTTTCATATCAGTGCTGCTCTGCATCACAGTAGCTGCTCATAATGTTGCACCGGAGAGGCACTTTGTCGAATTTGGGTTCGTCTCTGATGAAAGACCTGGATGGGAAAAGAGCTTATACTTTCACATTCTGTCACATATACGGTATCTGTAGTGTGCTGTGGGTGTATTACAGTGCAGGCAACACTGTTTAATATTAATTTAAGGAGAAATATTGTCCTTATTTTCGGGTTCATTATATTATTTTTGGGTTTCTACTAGAATAGGTTTACTGGTATTTGTGCTCATAAAACACATCAGGTTTTTTTAATACTGTCCAGTGCTGCAGCCCTAGAATCCCCTCTCTGTCTGAAGCGCGCTTATTTAGCTCCTGCCTCTTTAAGCCCCCCGCCCCCTCCTGAGTACCCAGTCTCATTTGATTGGACGGCTTACACATGCCTGACCCAGCATAGCTAACAACAACAAAGCAGCTGTGCTAAATTGATTCTTATCTACAAAACTGGCCAAGAGGCATTAATTATGCAGATGTGTGACATGGTGATGTAGTGTGATGTCACAGAGTCAGGGCGGGGCTACTGACTAGCGGTTTCAGGAGCAGTGTTTTCTGTGGAGGAGAGGAGCTTCTGTCGGTGTGCACTTTTACAGCTTGAAGGCTTTTTAAACTTATAACTTTTCTACTGATCTCTAACATGAACAGGAACATGTATAAAACACTGAAGGAAAGGGGGAAAAAACTAAAGCATAATAGGTCTCATTTAACAGGTTATAGCACACTAAATGTGGATAGTGACCATGTTTTACATTCATCACGTCTATCGCTCACCTTCCACAGGTTATGTTAGAACATAATGTAAATTGCAGGAGGAATTGAAGCGCTTAGGCACTTAGACTACTTATCTTCCTTGATTTTAGTTTTCTGGATGAATCTTTGATGATGCATTACTTGCGAGTTTAGGAGACCACTTAAATTAAAAGCACGCAAATGCAGCCAAACTAGTGGGGCAGTAAGGATGAGACTGAATTACTTTATTCTAGAAGGTACAGTATTGAAAGCTTTTGAGACAGGCAAGGCTTAGGACGACTGCGGCTTTGTGCTGTGTCAAATTAGAGCAATCCGCCCTACTGTGATATCTGAATCCCGAATCCATCATTTAAAAAAGAGGAGGAGAGGGGTCCCTAAAATCTCCCACCTTGGGGGCCCTTTAAATGAGTTTCAGTCAGGCATGGTTCAGAGTTAGTCTGAATTCCTCTGAGTGCATATTTGCATAAATAGAATAAGAATACGGCACCAGATACCTAAGAAAAGATGATGTCTGCGCAGTGCTAAACTAATTGGCGAACGATGAAACTCCTGTCCTAGATAGGCCTTCGATTGTTTTCCAAATTCATGCTATAATCTACTTTCAAAAGACAAAAACAGTGGTCCCAGGGGTGGCAGGTAGTTTGAGGGACACACAATGCAGAACAGCTCCCTTCTCATAAGATTAGGGCAGCAATTAATTGTCTGGTTGCCAGAACCCCTCCCCGAAACAGAGAGTGCAAAATCATAATTTAGCAACCAAGCGTTAGATCTGCCCACCGCGGTGCGGACAGGGATGTGGTTAGAGGTATACTTGGCATTCAAAGAGTTTGTTGGTGGTTGAAACCCACAAACAAATAAGAAACAGTGTAAGGAATGGATTAAACAGTGTTCGTCTGCTCTGATGCCAGCAGCAATCATTAGCATGTCTCTCTAACTAGCTTATTACCCACAGTAGTAATCGAGTTTTGCTCCTGAGGCCAAGGAGAGCCTTATTGAATAACTGTTTCAGCTTGTGTAGTTACAGGTTTTGTTGGGGAAAAAAATAAGTCTGTTCACATTTAGCACATCCACTCTGCAGTATTTCAGAGTTGAGGGTGATATTAGCAGCGCTGTCCTGCTCTTTATTGGATTCAGGAAAGTTTAAACTCCAGTGAACCCAGATAACATTATGTTTGCAAAACACATCTTCAACATCTGAGTTTTTTTTCTCCTGCAAGGTAAAAAGTGCAAGCATATTTTCTGAATAAGAAGGCGAAAGCTTAGCAGCCAGACGGTCTCGCAGTTTTCCTTATATTTATCATACTGTTGGGATTAACTGGCTCACTGAAAAATGATATGCTTCTTTATTTTCCGTGTCTTCTATGTGGTTCATCAGCTGGCGAGGATGCTGGCTTTTTGTCCAGCAAATGCATCTCTAGCCTTCACCTTTGAGAACAACAATAATATAATGTATGTATTGCAGCCATCAAGTCAGAGGGGTCACGATTCTTCAAATCCACAACGCGGTATGACTTTTTATTTTAAAGTCATAATTCCATTCAAATCTAGACTTTTCAGCACTGACTTGGCAACTGTTACATTCTGGAATCCTTCAAAAACAACAGCTTGACCTTATCAAGGTTGCTTTTTGCAGGTTTGCGGTTCAAGTTCAAATATTATTTACCAAAAATAATGATTCCGGAGGTCAACAAAAATACCACCGATTGGGATTTTCGACAATAAACAAACGAACAGATAGAAATTCAGTTTGTTGCAAAGTTTTCGTTTCTCAAATCTGTCCGGGGTAAACCCTCTTCTCAAAGAAATCAATAAAGGGTCTCTGTCGTTGTGCACATAAGAGTGTGTGGAAGTTCATCTGCAGGCTACTGGTCGGCCAACTGCGTCGCGTTGTTTTGTTTGTTTGTCCATGTTGGGGAGTTGGGAGGTCATCACTGATCCCGCCTTTAAATTCCATTATTGAAAGTGAAAGCTCATTTCAACTGACTTTTCATTTATAACTGAAATCACGATGCCTCTGCCATCACTTGCATATTCAAGACCATTGTTATAAGACTGCCGTTTTAACATTACTCAGCTGTAAACAGTCCATTGGAGCCTCTGAAATCAAGACCCATTGTTTCCAATAGTAGCACTCTCAGATTTGGAGTGGTACATCTGCCACAATTACCATTTTTTAAAATGTGCCGTGCGCCGGTTACTGAGGCAGGGGGTGAACAGTCAATTGCAGGTTAGAATGAAATTTCTAACCTCTGTGTTTCTTTGTGTTTCTCCAACAGACACTTCCTGTTCAAGCAGGGCTCTGGTTCATCGGCTCTGCTGTCAGGAGCCGGGCAGGGTTACCCCCTGACGTCTGGAACTGTGTACTCGCCTCCGCCCCGGCCTCTCCCTCGCAGCAGCGTGACCAGACCACTGTTTACCTTCAACAAGCCTCATCGCTGCTGCAACTGGAAGTGTACAGCCCTGTCGGCGTCGCTCCTCACCCTCACCCTGGCCCTGCTGCTCACATACGTCATCGGTGAGTTTCGGCGCACACATCGGTCATCGCTCTCCGCATGTCTGCCCTGTCCAGCTGCACAAGACGATTTGCTCTTGTTTGTTTTGATTATATTTTTGAGAATCAACACTCTCAAAACAGATCGCTGGAGGGGCCAGGAAATTGGGAGGCTTGTCAAGAGACTGCCTAATTAATTCAAAAAAAGGATCGATAAAGCATACAGAAATAAACCCCGACACTGGTTGGAATACACACCAAATGTTGCAGGCATCAAAGGGTAAAAAAATACAGAAACCAAAAAAAAAAAAAAAAAGCAAAAGAAGCGGAGGAGAAAATCGATAGGGATCAAAGCAGGACTGCTGAAAAATGTTCGCACTCTTACTTTGAAGGAGCTGGCTTTAAGAACAGCAGGTAGTGCATTTCAAAACGTGACCCTGTAGGATGCTCTAAATTGTAAATTAGCAGCGTGAAACTGACGCACACGAAACTGGTAATCAACTGGTAACATTATGCACTAACATATGCAATGTTTTTCTTTCTCTCTCTCTCACACACACACACACACGCAGCAACACACACAAACACTCACACCTTATTACTTCTCTGACTTTTTTTAGACTTATTGCTATGATACGAATCAATCCAGGTTTGTTTTAGTTGATGACCTCATTGTTTGTATCCCATTTCCAATGGTTTATATATTTTTTAAGGGGTTTATTTGTATTTATTTGTTTTCAGGTGAAATCTTATTACTTAAAACCCCCCCTTTTCTTTCCTTTTTTTTCATCTTACTTGTCGCAGCATGTGCCTGTGCTTAAGTGAATCGGAACACTTTAACTGTAGATAAACGAAGACTAACCCTTGGACTTAGTGATTGATACTAATTATGAAATGATTAGTAAGTCCCTGTTGCTGTTTTTAAGTCTCGGAGACATAATCAGCAGAGTTTGTCAAAGTCACATACCGAATTCAGTCATCGATCCCCGTCCGGTTGCACCAAACTCCCTGTCCACGCTCAACCTTGGCTCAGCTCTCTACCTCAGCACATCGTCTCCCCTCCAGCCCTCCCCAAGTGCAGATATCGCAACCCTCCACTCAGCCGGTTCATTTCCCTCCTGTGGTGGTGCTCAAGGTCACACCAGAGCAAGCGGGGCTTTGCATTAATCACACACACACACATATAGACACACACACACACACACACACATACACACACACACACACACCCTGGTGAATCCATGCAGATTAATCCCCAGGCTGAACCATGCTATTCCATTAATGTCCCGGCCCCGGTAATTAGTGCATTAGTGAGGAGTGTGAGTGATGACTTGGAGACGACATCACCTTTTAATTGGTGTCATGCTCCATTCCTGCTTGGCAATGATCGATCTCAATGTTGACGTCGCCATGGCAACAGCGCAAAAGACGTAGGGGAAGCAAGCGCAGACGACATGTTAGCCTGCACATCAAAGATATTCAAACAGGAAGATTAAAGTGGCCATGGGCTTAATGTCTTTGTCTAGGAGGAGAGGTTGAGACACAGGCCACCAGATGATTAGGTTCTCTCATTACATAATGCTTCAGTAATTTTAATGAATTAATTACCAGCCACTGACAGGAAGAGGGAAAAAAGTTCCCCATGAATTCTTTTTTATGCTTTTTCATCTTCACAGAATAATAGCCATGTTGACTTTTGCTGTATTTATTGATTTGGAGTTGGTCTCTCATTAAATCAGGTTCTTATTGAAGATTCATTCTTATTATCATAAATATTAGAATACGAAACAGAATAAATGATATGCACTGTTTAAAATATGTTAATGAGTCATGCTTTATTCTAAATTTAATCAGCTCCTGCAGGCTATTGTACTGAACTAAGCCGGGCAGTTGTTATGTTGCGCATATTTATTTATATTTATTTTTCATGCTGGTAAGATGCAAGTAAGGCTGAAACCTTTACTCAATTAGTTGATGAGAGAGTCAAGGGAACATTTTAAATTATCAAGTGAACGTGCCAAATGTTTCTTTGTTTCCAGCCTCTCAGTTTTGGGAATGTGCGACTTCTCTTTGTCACATGTGGTAGGTGTCAGGGTTAACTCGAAAACGGAACTCAAACGTGAGCAACGAGGAGGCAGGTAAACAAACAAAAGGCGAGCTTAATAACAAAGCCGGAGCCTAAATATCAAATCCAAAAATCCAAAATGCAAGTATGAAAGGCAGTTGACAAAAGGCTGGCAACGAAGTGAAACAAAAACAGAGGAAGAAGGTGAATCCAAGAATCAAGAAGTCCAAAATCTCTCAAAAGCCTTATAAAAAGGCACACACCAAGGAACAGGGGAACAGCAACTGACAAGAGTCAGTGAGAAACACAAGCTTAGATAGACAGCGACTAATTAATAGATAAACACAGGTCAACTGGAAAAATGGCAGGAAAAGGACAAAGGGAGGAGGTGAAACAGGACACATGAGGAGAGAACTAACTAAACCAAAAACTTCCATCTTAAAATCACAGTCACATTGCCTCAACATCCTCTTTCCTTAGACCTAAGATTCAAGTGAGGAAAACCCAAAAACTGACTGGAATAATTAAGCTCATTACAGGAGCGCGAATGCCAGTATTTCGTGTATTATCAGCATGATACTGCAGATACTGCTAGCTGAATCAAGACATTTGCAACATTTAAAAAAATACGACATATTCCTTTGCAGTCGTGCCAAGCCGGAGTCCAACATTTCAGGACGCTGGAGACGCTTCCCCCTCAAAATCATCTTGACGCAGCTGCTACATTTGGCCGTATCTTCATGTTTTCTCATGATGCTCGGCCAAACTTTTACACCGCTCGCCGCAGTCGTCCGTGGTTCGGCATGAAACTGAGCTGGTGTCTGATCTCACATGCTAAGCGAAGGGGAGGCGCAGCGTGACTGTGGGTGTAACAGCGAGCACCTCGGTTGCAGCGGATCGCGAACACTTGATGTGGCTCTCAATAATTCACCGTCCGACACTGATGATTTGTCACCGATCCTCGCTTTTGACAGTTCGGAATCCTGATACCCACCTCAAATTAAATCCTTAAAGCTCTTTGTGCAAATGATGCGACTTGTTTATTAATTTGGGGAAAAGTAACCCGGCGAATAATGAGGCAATAATACTATGTCTCAAATTAAGGTTTCCAATTAGCTCAACAATGGGACGATGCATGATTGCGGAGATAACGCTGTGCCTGAGTGATTGCGGCGGATGCCCCCCTGCTGTGATTCGCTGAGGCAGTCCTCGTCTCTTTCTTTACTGCCCTCTTTCCTCTCCTCCCATACCCCCTGGTGTTGCAGGGGCCGCGAATAGCTTTGTTAATTTGTTTATCTCCCAACGTACCCCTCCCTCCTGCAGTCGTAGCTTGTTATTAAGCACAACACGGCCATCAGATATGAGGAGCAAGGCATTATGATAGCGAGCGGGGCATTTAAGGAGAGATAGAGGACAGATTAAGATTGCATCTGTAATCTTGAGGAATATTGCTGCTGACAACACTACCAGTAACTCATTTTCTATTCTAAGCCTCATTTAAGTTCTGCCTCCATAAAGAGAAAAAAAACCTACGTACTATTGCTCCATCACGCTATCAAAAAAAAAAATAAGAAAAAGGAAAAAGCTAATTAGAATATTTTCTGCATTAATGAATGTCTTGCTGATTTAAACATTTACAATCCTCAGTTGTTGAACCGAATATGAGGAGAGGGCGTTATGTGTCAGTTATGAGAGATAAGCATCTCTATGGCAACGGGGGAGAAGCTTCTGACGTAAATGACAAGAGCAAGTCAGCAGCACCCTGCAATCAAATAATCACCTCCGCATTTCAGTCGCAGCGACACAGACAGCGGAGGCTGTCTTTATGGCTCTGTTGTGCGATACGCGCTGCTCCGGGGGACCTGCTGGTTCCATAAAGAACCAAATGACTCGTTAGCGGCTTTAAGTTCATTACTTTCACGCCGTTTCTTTCAGTAAATCTACTCGCACAGTTTGGCGGCAATTCGGAGCATCTGCCTCGAAAAACTGGGGCATTACTCACAGAGGTCAAACTCGGTGCACTCTCCAGATGAACCCATGAGAAAAAGAAAAAGAAAAAAAAGATCATGCGATTGTGTGTCTGCGATTATTTCAATAAATCCGCAGATTATTTTCTTGATTTAGTTTCCGCGAGAGCCGAAGGGGGATGCATTCGAACATCTCGATTTGTGCCAGCAATCAGTCCTAAACCCAGTTCAGGATTTAAGTCAAGAAAGGGAGAGAAAGCAGCACATCTATTCAGGAAACTGGACCAGCAGATCTTTGGTACTTTTGCTTGAAAATGACACCATAGTCAACCCACTAATCAACTGACTAATTGTTTAATTTTTGTTTAACCATGATGTGAGAATACTTATTAAGCAAGAATGTCGCACATGTTCTTCTTTCACATTCTCAAAGGTGCTAATTTATTGTTTTATGTCATTTTTAAATTGAGCATCTTTCGGATTTGCTCTGCTGGTCGCACAAAACAAGCAAATTTGAAGATGTCACCTTGGGCTCTGGCAGGCATTTTTCACACTGTAGACATCGCAGCTCTACTTACCAAATAACAAATGATGTGCTTGGTGGCTAGAACTCAGTAAGAGGCCTTAAGTCGCTCCCTCTTGATCTGGATTTCTCCTCCAAATGTCCTAGCAGGCCCTGTCTGTCTCAGCGCCAGGCTGATTACAGCTTATCATGAATGAAGTGCTTGTTTTATTCTATGTTGTTGACCACCCTGGATACCAAGTAAAGAAATTATAACTGGGAACTGAGTAAGACATTATGCCAGCCATTCCCAACCATGCCAAGAAGATATCACACACATGATTTGGAACATTATTATTAGAAATTATTCCTTAGTTTTTGTTTTTTGTTTTGTTGATCCATTTTAGTCCTCCATTTCCTGCCAGACACTTCATAAAAACAGGAACATAAAAAGACACACAAACATCGTCTTATTCTCTGCTCATAGACATTAAACCACAATGTGCAGACAGAAATGCAAACGACGGGAAATGCTCAAGCTAACACGAGCAGATATTATCGCATAAGCTACCTACTGCTGCTGTAACCAATTTCTTTGTAAGAGTCACAATGTGTGACCACAGATGCCGAAAACACAACCCAATGGGAAACGTAATCATTTCGTCACTCTTTCTGCCGCCGCATCTGCTATCACATACTGACGGTCTCAGAAGAGGTTATGGTGTAAACACTGGCAATGCCATGTTCGCTACAGCCTGCTGTCACTGTTGCTGTTAATGTGATCTAAACGGAGTGCACCTATTGGCAGGGGTGGACTGAGAATGGTAACACAGATGACATCCTAAAAAGTGATGACAGGTGATCCTGAACATCAAGTCTAGGTTTTGGAATGGAAAGTTTGAAAAGGTCTACCTATATTCCAGGACTCATTTAATCAGCTACTCAAAGGAAGCTTGTAAAACGCATCAATACGCATTAAATAGAATGCTAATACCATCTTGTCCGTCAGTGGGGTCCTTTTGAACATTATTATTCACCAACACAACCCCTAAAAATCCCTATTTGATCCGTTCCATCCAATGATATAAGAAGTTGAGCGTTTTTTGGCTTCATGCGGCAGCGTCAATTAGCAATGAAAGCATCGAACAGGGCTTCTCCTCCGATATCCAGATTTTTTAAAGCGCTAGTTTCTAAGTAACTTTGTATTCCAGAGAGCTCTGTCTTGGAAAAAGAAAGGAATCGTGCAAGTGTGGTGACGTAGAGAGGAGGCCCGTAAACAAGCATTAGCATTAGCATGTCAACACAGAAAAGAAAGGGAAACGGACGGGAAAACCACATTTCTGTCAGGGCAAGGGTGAGCTGCTAGCGACATACTGTAGTATTGTAGTGTGCTTTAAGCTAGCACTGCTCGACAGTTCCAGTGTGTGCGTTTTGCTGACTGCAGAAATCTGCCTGAATCAATAAGCGGCAAATTTACAACAATTAGCTTTAATTATTTGTAAATATAGCTGAGAAAGCACTTCAGTCTTTAGCTTGCGGCAGTGAGGGAGGAAATCAGTTGTGACCGGTGATTGGCGGATCATCACGCTGGCTCCCACAAATGCAGATGTAATGCAGAGACACACTGCTGGCCGGTCGACTGAGCCTGCAGCTCCCAACTTGCATAACTAGCAGCTGTTACAGTATGTGAATTGGGGCCGTAGCTGATGAAAGCACCTGAGGAAAAAGTAGCTGATGCCTGCTCAAAAAGTTGGCACATCTGTTGCGAAGGCTGGTTGAAAGAGCGCTCCGTCTATTGACAAGTTGGGAAGTCAGGGAGAAGAGTGGAGAAGGGTTGAGGAGAGGATGTTTATCCACAAAGTGTACGGTGTGAAAAAGTTTGATGCAGCAGCAGGTGCTCTACAATTTGACATAGTCTGACTCTTTCGTTGCAAAGCTCTTGGGAGATGCAGACTCGTGGCTCCCAAAGGTTAAATAACGTGTGTGCCTGTTCAGACAAGCCAGTTGACCTTTTATGAGGTAAAACAATAAGCCAACACTTTCTCCTGTCATCCTGTCTATAGCAGAGGTACTGTCCAAAGTTTCAAAAGAGATTTAGACAGGGAATCAAAATCAATAGAATCCTTCATAATAATAATTATGATAATAATAATCATTATTATTATTATTGTTATTATTATTTAGCTGCTTCAGTTTCAGGGTGTTGTTCATGCTGGCTCATTGTCACTCTGTCATGGCTTCCTGCGACGCTTGAATAGAGCTGAGCCATTGTTATTGTTATTAGTAACACCTGTGCCTTTCCTACTATGACAAGTCAAAATGTCTGCTTTGAAAGAGGCCAATTGTCTCGGTGACAAACGATGTGTCCTGTTGACAACACTGTGTCCTTGCTCAGCAGATTGGAAATAATATTCTGGGCTATTTTGGGTCCCTAATATTGCTTTTGTGCGTATTGTAGCTGTGATGCAGGAGGAAACTTTGGTCTCAGTAGGAGACATAAACTTACGTCACAGTATAGTGTGTGTGTGTGTGTGTGTGTGTGTGTGTGTGTGTGTGTTTGTCTACTCTTCCTGGAAAAACCGGGACATTTTTGCATCGATGAAAAAAAGTGATACCAGCAAATTAAAGTTGTTAAGGTGTTACCATAGCATCATGTCACAACACGGCTGTTGGCATGACCCCTCGAGTCGTTGCCAGTTTGTTGCGCTACCTAACTTTGCCAAAGCTAGCTAACATTAACGTGCCAATGCTAACTGACATCAACATTGCCAATGCTAAAAAAGCTAACGCTTACATTGCTAACACTAACTAGCTAATGTCCAAAACGCTAGCTAGCTAATGTTAGGGCAGTACAAGGTGGGCACATTCTGTTAAACAAAGTCATTATTAGGTTGTTTTTTTTTTACAAACTCGCAATGAAACACAGATACCACCTGATACCTACTGGGGTATACTGCTAGCTGACAAACCTTGTGAGAAGCTTAAACCAACCGTCAGAATTCTCACATGGAGACAAACTAAACAGTCATTTTGGACCAGACACAATTTTTCAAATTATTAATTCACAATCATGATAATGTCTTTTATTCTGCATTATTTTATTTTTTTAAATGATTGTCCACACAAAATGATTGTTAAACAAATGAAAAATCAAAGCATTACCATCAAGCAGTGATGCTCATTGACTTGCAGTATTTTCCACAGTATTGTTATATGGAGTAGCTTCCCCGATATAAATGGTCTGGTTTAATCCTGCAGACTGTAGACAAATGTGTATTGTCTCACAGTACATATTATCATATTTCTCACCCATACTGTCTGGAGAGATAGCCGACTCGGGTCTATCTATCGCCTGCACCACTGCTCCTTATTCCCATTGAGGTAACAGTTACCGGTATATCTGAAGTAGTGCATTTGTGTTATGTATTCTAGAAAACACATCATAAGTTTGAGATTCAGTCTTAACGTGCAAAGTAATTAAGGGAATGTCCCAACAGAAAGATAACGTGTACAGCTCCCTCGCCGAACATATCAACGAACCAATGAAGAAAAGGACGAATAATCAAAAGGATAGTCTGAGTCTAAACTGGAAAAGCTCAAATAGGCTTTTTCAATCTGCTGAAGGTCTGCTTCTGTTATTCACTCTAAACTGTATCTCACATGCAATCAGACAGCACAGTCTGAAGGCCGTTGCACACATCCTGTACGTTCTCATGGTAATACTGAGGAGGAAATGCTTGACAAAGTTATGAACCCTTAGTAATAAAAGTTCCTGAAGCTGGATGTCGGCAGCGTATAGCATGAGTCCAGACAATATGAGGAATTACAATTTGCAAAAAAAACCAAAAAAAACCCACAAAAGACGCATATGATCATATATGTTAAATGCAGTGCATTCATTAGCTTGTATCAACTTTGTATTGTAGCAATAACCTCACTGGAATCAAAAATCTGTAAACAGGTGACGGCAGTCTGTGCTGATAGCAGGTGTCGGGCAGGAGGCCAGAGAGTTAAAGTCACGGAGGTAAAGTCAGGGGGGTCAGCTGAGTCCAGTGACGGCTGTCGGGATGAAGCTGTTGAGGTGTTGAGTCGGTCTGGCCCTAATGAAATGCTACCTTCTCCCAGAGGAAAGTTTCTGAACAGGTGGTCGCCAGTTTTTTCCGGGGCAGCGACGATCCTCTTCATTGTGCGGCTCTGTCAAGGAGGGCAACTGGCAACCAATTATCTGCTCAGCAATGCTGAGTGGGTGAGATTGGCCTGCTACAGCTTGTTTCCAGTAGGGCCTGGAAACAAGGAGCATTTGTATTAGGAGTGTACTGGCTCAGCAGAGTTTAGTCGGACACAAAAAAGCTGTCACACGCAGTGACTCAATCACAGTATACAGCAATTCTGCAGTGCTATTGGCTTTATTGTCTTTGTCTCAACAGATGTTTGTAATCTGCTCCATAATTATTGCTCACACTGAGAGGGCTTTTATCTTTGAGTCACTATGTTTGCCTGCATTAGTGCCTATATTGGAGTGTATGTGTTTACATTATGTAGAATATACTTGTGGCTCATTTTCAGTTGCTTAAAAAAGAAAGAAAGAAAATCTGGTTTATGGGTTTATTTCACTGTTACACCAAAACAGTCAGAACCTGACTGCTGCTAACTGCTGCTAACTGGAGCTACCGTTAGCTCAAAAAAGGACATGCTGTGGCTAGCTGGTTAGCATGCTAAGTTCAGCTGATATCTCTGTAACATGATAAATCACAGCTTTTATTTATTAGCATTCCTTAAATCATTCTAGTTAATTTTCACATTGAGGGTTTAGGGCTAGTTGTAACTTAAATTCTTAAATACTACGCCTTTGAAAATCAGCAAAGCAAATTGCAGGTAAAAAAAAAACAACCAAAAAAACAACCATTAAGCCATGAACAATGAAACACACATTTTGTATTATTTTATTTATTTATTGTATCTATTCAAATTAAATCACTCTGGTGCATTTCACTCTTCTTTTTTTTCGCTACACTTTTCACAGTGAAATTCGGGGGGGGGAAACAATAACAATGAGCCTCACATCGGAGCTCGAATATATGTGTGCGCAAGCATGTGCATGTACGTGGGACTGTGTGTGTGTGTGTGTGTGTGTGTGTGTGTGTGTGTGCGTGTGCGCTCCTCACCCCCAGCTTCTTTCAGCCAGCTGCTTCATGCCTCATTGGGGTCTGTATTGATTGGTCCAGTTTCTCTTTGTTTTCAGTCCTCTATTTTGGTCGTCTGATGCAGACTCTAAGAAACCCACTGGCCTTTGCTAAAACTGCCCTAACAGCTCCAGAAGCCTTTGGTAAAATTGCTTTAAATGGCTAGACACACTCTGGTCAGAAGGCTCTGAATGGCGAGAGAGCCCTTTTGGTAAAATGTCTCCAGAAGGTCAGAGAGGCTGCAATGAAGCCGCCTCAATAGCTCCAATAGTTCACCAAGCAAGTGCATGCACACACACACACACCCGCGTGCGCAGCAACTCACACTTACACCTCCTTTCTTTTTTTCTCTCTCTCTCTCTGTCATCCTCTCTGTGACGCTCGCATACACACAAACGCAGTCACGCGCCCACGCACAGACACACAGGGACCGAACCGCGTGTGACTGCGAGCGGCGGTTGTGAGTCGCTGTTTGTCTGCAGTGTTTCAGCTCTCAGTAGTGGTTGATGGTGGCTGCCAGAGGGGGAATGTAACATGGCGCCGATTCCCTCCTCGTTTAACACTATTCTGTCTGTTGCAACATGACTCAGCCTTTCAGAAAAAGACCACATCAGTAAGACAGCGAGTGGGAGACAGACGGGGAGAATGGGGGACTCTGACAGAATGGGAGAGGGGGCGTGATTAGAAATGAAAGAACAACGGAGAGATGCGCGACGCGGGGAGCTGTGATCTGTTGGACTTGGTGTACCGTCGCTACCGTGACTAACTAGATGAGAGCGACAGCGAGTCCTACTTGTAAATAAACACCAGGATATATGGCAAAATCTCACCATTTGGAGATGGGAGAAGCGTGTCTACCACCTCCGCTCTTCCTTTACCCCTCTTCCAATCATTTCTATACCTTTTATCCGAACAGGACTCCCCGATCCAGATTAGCAAGGTCACGCTGATCATGACTGCCGAGGGTTACACCAGCAAAGACATTCTGCTCTTACTCACACACACAATCATGCGCACAAGCAAATGTCAGACGACGAACGCTCACATTCACAAACATGCACTCTTAAACGGTCATGACAGTGGTATTAGTAGCTTTCAAGGGGGGCGGCGGGGGGGAGTAAGAAAAACACTTTAGCACCTCTTGTCTGTCAGAGTGGCGCGAGGGGCCGACAGGCGTGAGGGCAGGCGGGCCCCCAGGCTCTCAGTCTCTACTCTAGCGTTGACTTAGACGCAGATGGCTCTGAAGTCCCTCTCCTTCATTCTCCTTCACACTTGTTTTCCCCATTTGTCTCTTTCCCTCCTTCTGACGCCTCTCTCCCCCCTCTGCCTGTGTCTTTAATCTCCCTCCTCTCCTTCTTTCTCTCCCCTTGCCTTTCTTTCTCCCATCCCTCAGAAGTTGTGGCTTAGCTAGAGGCTGACACAGCCATGCAGAACTCGGATGAGAAATTGCTTTTACTGTACATGCTAAACTACACACTAAATCGAATGACTGATGCTCTTGAAAGTGTTTGCTGCAGGGCAAAGCCAGCTGTAGTCTTTGGTTGTCAGATGGAATATGGTTGGCGGTTAGCTATGTGTATGAGCGAGAAGAGCTTGGCAATAAGGCCCGGGTGTGTTTCCGCTTGTGTGAGAGTATTGATAAATCATTTTTAACCGACTGCAGCGCTACCTTGGCTGTAATGGGTATCGATAAGACAGTATATTCACAGTCAATCTCGCCCATTGTGTCCCACAGCCCAGCCCAGCACTGTTACGAACGGCAGATACCCGCATGTAGTGTAACACAGGCATTAAAACAGGAATGTACACACACATGCACGTGCGCGCGCGCACACACACACACACGCAATTTTCTTTCTCCATCTCCCACTCTTTCTCCCTCCACGAGTGTGAAATCTAATCATCACTGGAGCCCACAATCATTTCTATCTAATCTCGAGACACACACATGCCTGACAACAACAATAGCAGCAACTGCAAGCTCGCATTATCTCTGCTCCTTCCAGCTCCAATAGTCTGCCTTTTAAAAGCTGCCTATCTGGAGAGAATGGTGGAGAGAATTTAGTGGCTCAGGGTCGCCATCTACTCCAATCACAGTAAAGATGTGCCGCTCGTGCATCTTTGCATTTTCAGCTATTAATGGAGGGTTTTTTTTTTTTTTTTGTCACGGCAGCCTCGCTAACTTTAGCCACAAGTTTCCACCAGCTTGGATTGTTCTGCTCTCTTTATTTCCTCTCTGTGGTAGCTTAAGTACACCTGAAAAAGCCACATCAAGCACCTCTTTCTCTTACTACTGAACTGTCTCAGTCGCTCTGCGCTGTTCTCTCCAGCCTGCCACATCTTCGCACATCTCGGCGGGGTAGCCGACAGCGAGGGTACAGCACAGAACCCCCTCACAGCAGTGCCGTCCTATTACCTCTGGCAGTCATCTCGCTGTCACACTGATCAATGATTCATGTGTGTGAGTGCCTCGGCCTGTTAGCTCGCTGCACTGCTGCTCGCTGTCGCCACTGTGCAGCCCGCCGCCGCTGCCTCTCCCGTTATAATGACTGGACTCACTCAGAGTGTCTCTCTAACGCGTGACGGTTATATGAGTTCTTGCAGGAGTGAGAGAGATGGACACTGAGAGCGAGATGGATAGACAGACAGGAGAAAAAGAGAGTGAGAGTGAAGGATCATGCTGAGCACATGCTGCTCACATAACTGACTGCATGCTGTGTCTAAGTGTGTGTGTGTATGTGTTTGTGTGTGTGTGTGTGTGTGTGTGTGTGTGTGTGTGTGTGTGTGTGTGTGTGTGTGTGTGTATTATGTGTCCACACAAAGGATCAAAAAATGTGTCAAATCCTATAAGCAATAGAGTTAAGGAGTGAATAGAACTGCTGATTCCTGAGGCATCTTTTTTTTTTACTACTGTGCATTCACATTTGAAATGTTCTTTTAATGGCATTCTAAGTGTTCGCTGACATAGACACAGAGCACACTGATGGACGGGTGCTTAAGAGAAGGTATTAAAACTGAAACGTCCCCAGTTTGATTTCATCTTTGGACTGCTGATGATTTTTCCCCTTCAGCTTCCTGTCTGTATCTGTACCGTTAGCTTTCCAAATAAGTACTTAAGATGAAAGATTCTGACTTTAAACCTAGAATTCTGAGAAAAAAAAAACATTGTTTTACGTGGCCCTCATCCCCTTCTCTTCTGTTGTTATCACTATCAGTTATTTCAACTTCAAATCAAACAGAGCTTTTTCCATAATTTTTGGGTATAGCAGATCGTTTTAAATGCAATACATTAACCACGATCCTCGGCTGGCATTGCTTTGGGGGAAAATAAGCGACTCATTGACAAGTTCATGATGTTGCTGCTTTGGGGAATTTCAACCCAAAATGTGATGGTGCATTTATTTAAAGAAATTTGACTTTTGGGGAAATATGAATATTTGGTTTCTCAACAAGAGGAGGATGAGAATATTGTGTGACCTTTAAACAGAGCCAGGCTACAGCCGTTCCCCCTGTTTTTCCATGCACGCAGTATTGTTCTTCCCCTTTAATTTAACTCCTTTAAACACTTTCCAACCTTCCAACTTTAAACATAATGCATGAATGAGACATAGTTTCCTAATGTCAAACCATTTCTCTAAACAGCTGAATGTGCAGGTTTTCATGAAGCGTAATACCCAGCACGTGCTACCTACCTGAGCAGGGTGTGTGATTTCAGGTTAAGTATTTGTCTGGTGAAATGAAAATCTTGTCATCTTTATTACTGATAGCCATTATCAAAGACAAACCCAATGTAAAACTAGGTGACATGCATGTTGACGTTCTGTGCCATGAGTGCTCAGTAGCCATTACCACATTATTATGTGAGTAAGATAGTTCTGACCACAGCCATCTTCAAACCTTAACCACCCACCTGTAAAAGCGTGTGACTGTATCTGCAAAGTTGAGTTGGTATCACCTTGAAACAATCTGGAAAAAAAAAACAGAAATTCACCTCTGTGGTGGTTATAGTGTCTTCAGGACCACAATTTTCCATGGTGACACACACCCACACACACACACGTACGCACACACGCACACACACCACACTCTCTCTCACCAGGTGAAAACAATACCAGCTCTGCTGTCGCAGCCAGTAAACATAGGCCTGGCAGTAGCAACACTGCAGCAGCAACAACACCGCAGCAGCAAAGCTGTGTGGACCCAACACACGTGCGAGCTGAAGTAGTTCAGCAACACAGCTGTCAGGCAGAGGTAGAGGTAGGCAGTCCACACTGTGTGTAAGCTTTTTACAGGCTGACACTGGATGCCTGTGTGCTGCGTGGCGGCTGCGTTGCTGAGCTGCTGCTGCTCACTCCTGTGTTTGTGTTGACATTAGCTGTGTTGCTGTTGCAGCGCGGCTCCTGTCTGCCCTATATGTTCACATGGAGTTTGCCTTTGATAATTATCAATAAATCTGATGATGTGATTTTCCTTATCCCCTTTGAATAAGCAAGAAAGCATGAGGGGGAGAGAGAGGGAGAGAGGGAGAGAGGGAGAGAAAGTGGAAGAAAAGCAAAAGTGAAAGAAAGATGCACAGGAAGGAAACTGCCCCTCAACCTTTACGTCTACTCTCTTCATGTCTATGACAAACATCTACATATACAGACATTAAAACTGCTGGTATGATGTCCATATGACTGTCTACAAGTCATTTTCAGCTCAATTTTTGTGTTGGCGTGTTGTGAAAGAAATAAACAAGAGTCTGAATCTCTAGATGATGCGACGCGGAAGCAACACAGTCTGTCAGCCTGTGCTCACTTATAGCACTTACTCACTTCTATCTATCTATCTATCTATCTATCTATCTATCTATCTATCTATCTATCTATCTATCTATCTATCTATCTATCTATCTATCTATCTATAATGTAAACTTGGTTGTTTCCTTCTGAAATGCTATTTAGGAGAAAAGCTAGATTACAAACTGAGCAAAGTTAGTAAATGCCGCACCGTCAGGGCCCCAGATAGACAGAGGATCCAATGTGTAGAATGCAAGAAAGATATGGTAACTCGCCTAAGGTGACATTTTTCCAGATTTTGGGGACTTGTCTCTTTTACCTAAATCTAATGCTGGACATTGTTTGAATTTGATTCTTCTTTATCTCATCTCAGCATTTGAAGATCTGGGTAAACAATTAAGATTGCCTTGAAAACTGGGTTGCATCAGGTACAGTGCAATATAGACTGGTTTGAATCTTATTTATGAAACAGAACTTCTTCAGTGATGGTCATCTGACCTGTTGTGTTCCCCAAGGCTCAGTCCTTGTCCCACTGTCTTTCTGCAAAAATTTGCCTCCACAAAGACATATGGTGCATAAAAACACATTTTAGTACCATTGTTATGCAGAAGACATGCAAATTTATGTCCCATCAAAAACTAGTGAAGAAGGCCATTTTCATCACTTATTATCTTTCGCATTGTCTGTCAGAAAGAAAGACAGCGCAGAATGTCCCAAAGTTTCTCCAGCTGAATGAAAACAAATCAAAAAATAATTGTGTTGGGTCCTCTAACGTCTGTATCATTTTTACAAGAACATTTTGTCTCCCTTCCTGGAACTGTCAAACCTTCAGAAAGAGACCTTGGTGGAATAATTGACACCGATCATTCATTTGCGAAATAACAAGTTACAAAGGTCGTTCAAATGGTTTTATCAGTATTTCACATTTGGAAAAAAAATATAGCTTTTGTCGTTTGGATTGTATTTAATTGTGACAGTAGGGACCCAGGCAGGAAACATGAATCAGTCAGAAAGGGAGAAAGAGGGGGATGAAATGAAACAGTAGTGGATGAAAAAAAAAATGTGGAGGGCCACCGACGTGCAGAAGGTTATGATGCATTTATGGCAACACTTCTCCATTCTAGCATGTAGCGCAGCCTATATGGCATGGCATCACATTTTCGCCTCTGGAAGGATCCTAGAAGGCACCTTATCACATTCTCTTGCATCACAGAGGCACCCAAGAGGAAACTTTTTCTGTGGCAGTGAGATGCAACTAAGATTGCTAAACCGGTGGACGCTGCAGCTGCATTGTATGAATTGCAACCATCAGGCCACTGGGTCCTCCATATTTGCCGTTTTATTGTGGTTTTAAATGATATTTTTTGCACCTTGGTAATTCGATGCACACACACTTGCCTTACACAGAATTGCACTCAGATAATTACTGACGATTGATGATCTGTCATGTCGATGCTCTTATTTTCTCCGATGAATGTTGACTTAATGACATATGTGAAATGGTGTGTTAATGCTTATCAAAATTTGTCCCGAATGTATAAAAGCCAATATGTTTCCTGACACCATACTGAAGTGGTGTGGTCGATGCTGTGTAGAGGATATTTAGAGAGCTGAAAGGAGTCTCCTGTTTGGAACGAGGAGAGCTCCTCTTACTTCTGTGTGGGCGGGTGAGACGTATCTTTAAATCAAAGCGTGTGCATGTAGAGGCATTTGAAAGTATAAATGTTTAAACTAGACACAATTTAGGAGAACACAACAGCGTAACAACATTTTACATTTAATGAATTTTGTATTAGACATAGTTTAATGAGCTCCTGGACTACGGCGTTGCTGTTGCTATAAACAGGGCTCCTTTCCATCCTCGCAGAGTTTGAGTCTGTCTGTTCTCCTGTTGTTGGACACTGACCATCAGTTATTCAACATATAATTGACAGAAACAGTTGGCCAGTAACAAACAGAGACCTCCATCTGCATGTGTTTCCGTCTTCCCCTCGTCTTCTCTTTTGTTCTGTCCCCTTGGTGTCCTTTTTTCCACTTGGACAGGAATGTGGTCTTAATGCATGAACAAGAAAGTTGTTTTTTTTTCAATCTCTTGAATTTTAACAATGAATTAACACTCCAAACTCCAAAAATGTCAAATTTTCTGCAGAATTGATTCCTTTAAATGCCAGAGGTGTGTTGCCCACTACCAAAAGTGTCTGTGCCTTTATAAACCTCATTTTGTTTTGGACCAAAAAAGCAGTCAAATTAGAGTTGTTTTTTTCCTCTGATGGACAGATTAGCAATTAGGGCTGTGAGGCTCTTCACATCCTCCCTTCTGACTTTAAAATGTTGAAAAACAGAATGTTTGGACAACTGGTTACTTTGGATACGACTTTTTTCAAATGGAAAGTGTAGTCTTTTTTATGTTTTTATCCTGTTCACGACTGATGAAAAATGGCATTACGCATAATTTATTTCCTCACTTGACGATATATACACACAAAGGAGGCATCTACCATCTCTGCTGACTTTTGTGTCTGTTTAATTTTAGCTATACAAAACGTTTCTGTGTTTCTGTCTTTACTCTTGATTTCAGCAGCTCAGTGGGTTTACATAATATCAAGTTGTTACATTTAAAAAAATATATGTTTTAACATTTTACTTTGAAAGCTCAAATATTTATCACATTTAGTGTAGTTACTTTGTGCTTTCTTTGTCTCTGTGACATTTTCTGGCTTGTTGTCAACATTTAGACAATCTAGCAATTTGTTTTTCATGCTGCACACATTGAGATGAATAAAAATAGAAATGATGAACACGGTTTCTGCACTTATGCTGTCAAAATGCACAACGGAGCTACAGTAAGGCGTTTATCTGTTATCTTAGGGAGAACTTAATATTTCCACTATCCATCCATTACTTTTGATAATGGTTCAAACATTTATTCAATACTTTTAGCAAACAATTTCAGCCAAAGTCACTGTCATAGCTAACTATTTTAACTACTCATCCATTACGTTGAGCTAGGCGTTTCACCCAGTTATTTATTACTTTTAGTAACTATTTACTGTTATAGTGAATATAGCAAGGAGTTTCAATCATTTTATTTAGTAAGCTTTCCTACGTTTAGCTAACTATTTTAGCTTCACATTTCTATTTTACCACAAGCCAATTTACCCATCTGGTCTATCCACTTTGAGTTAACTGTTTCTATTAATCCGTTACTTAAAGCTATTCTAATTAGGTGTTTCAGTCATCTGTTTTCTTACCTCTAACAAGTTATCCATATAGCAGCATGTAAGTGTAACATATTGTACTTACATGCGGCATATTCTTATTACGCAAGTTACGTTTTAGGCAAATAACCAGTACCTGACAGGGCAAACCTGCAGGGGGATAGTTTACCAGCATAGAAATAATTGGCTTCTGGGCAATTTTATGTCATAATATAGACTTGATATCCACCTGCTTTATTTTAGAGCACATATGACACATGACAACAATCTTATGACAAGAGCTGTCACAGTTCTTCAAAAAGGACCCAGACACACAGACACAGAGGTGGCAGGTTGAAGAACATAAAGCAGGTTTTCATAATGACAGCTGAGGTCCAAAACTCAAAAACTCCAAAATGCAAGTAACAATAAGGCAGGCAACAAAAAAAGGCAGAATCCAGAAAACTAAACAGTGCTACAAAAACAGAGGGAAACCCCATAAAGCCATGGGGAACATATGAGGAACACAGGGAACACGCAAGGACTTGAGAACAGACGCAGGAGACGCAGCATGAAAACAGATGAACCAACAAAGAGTAAAGGAAAAACACAGACTTAAATACACAAGAGCTAATGAACAAATGAAACAGGTGTACAGGAGAGAAAAGGAGAGGAAAACCAGACAAAGACAGAGGGGGAGGACAAACCTTCAACATAAAAACAGGAACGCAACAGAATTTAAACTGAGGACCATGATGGCAACATGTCTCCAAGACAACTGAGAAAACTGTATCTTCTTTTCTAGTCAGTGGACCTTGGGCTGGACTATTTCTCCAAGGTCAAAAATGAGCCTTCGCTCACAGCAGTAGCTCATCTTTTGTACTGATTCAATCTGTAGAGATTCATGTCCACGATTCAAGCCTTTGAAGACCCCCACCTGCAGCAAAATAATCTGACTTGCTTGGCCAAAACAACTCCCTCTTCGACTGTATCCCCAATTTTAAACCAAAATGTGAGCCCTGGTCCTATCCTTGCCTGTGGCCCAATGAGTACTTAATTAAACACCCAGAATAAGCCTGGTCAAGTGAAGAACAAGTCTTAACAGGCTACTGTCATCACTGCTCTTCATAATGCTGTGAGGACAGCAGGTACTCAAAAAGTACAAGAGTGCAGACTTGCACCCTCCAACACCGTCCTCTCCTCATCATGCTCCCAGGTCCTTATCGCTCCTAGCTTGAGCCCATGTGTTGTATGTGTGTGTGTGTGTGTGTGTGTGTGCATGTGTGTGTGTGTGTCCTCGCGCTCTCTGACTCTAGATGCTAAGTGTTCAAGCAAAAGGTCAACAGCCATAAAACAAGAGAGCAAGAGAGTCGGAGAGAGAGAGGCTGATGAGCAGGACCAGGAGAAGTA
This sequence comes from Diplodus puntazzo, assembly GCA_963678695.2. NCBI lineage: Eukaryota > Metazoa > Chordata > Actinopteri > Spariformes > Sparidae > Diplodus > Diplodus puntazzo. Next base: position 17,959,377 of record OZ023158.1, on the reverse strand, counting down.
GGGTCTGAGGGTCTTTTGAGGATGGACCGAGTGGTGAAGAGGAGGAGATAGGAGAGCCGGTGAGGACTGTCGCTGCAGAGTCATTACTGGAGTGGGTAACACTTGGCGAACGGAGGTGTGTGTTGTGCGAGGGGGGGGCGCAGGGCAGCGAGGAACAAGGAGAGAAAGAAAAGCAATTCAGATGAGAGGAAGTGAGGAGAGAATGAAGTATGAGAGACTGAATGGTGGAAATGCTAAATGTATCAGTTTGGGAATAACTTGTCATCCCTCACTGAGCACTCTTACAGACTAATTTATGAAACTGTGATAGGCTGTTCCACTCCGCTGCGTAATATAAAATGCAGTACAAACAGTGATGATGCATACAAACTTACATTTGTAGGTGCAACACTATATTTCATGTCGAATTCCAACGGAAGAGAGTTGATAATGGGCTCCAGCTCAAAAGGGATCTCTGCGGGATCGTCTCTAAATGTATCATTGTTAAATAAAATGTTATTCTGACGATCATCAGTGTGTTTTCCCACCGCCCGTCTACTAAAGATGGAGTACTTACAGTACCAGACAAGCAGAGGGGATTTTGCTGGCAACTAAACCCATGAAATTGAATGTACAAGGCAGATCATTTGGGTTACTGTTTATCATGCTTTTTTTTTTCTTTTTTCCCAGCATCAGAATGAGCCATCACAACTAATTTCACACTGATGTGTAAATGAGAAAATCTCCCACATTGCATGTTTTAAAAATGAAAACTGCGTTGAAGACGGGGGGGGAATTAAAATGAGTAACTCGTACCCACACTGATGTGAAGAATCTGTGCGTGTCCATGTCTGGTCTCGTCACAGGCTGACAGTTCAATTAGTCTGAACTAAATGATGCATGACGTCTCCCTCATGGCCCTAGTAATCGTCAGTGTTCTGCTTTGAAGAGCTCATATTGTGCATGAGTAGATAGCAAAACCAACAGTGGCTAGGGCTAGTCACAAGTTGAAATGTTGGAATGTGTGATTTGCTGATTCCCCTATAGATGCCAAAGTGGAGCATGGGACCAAATTGGCTTCAACTCTCAGAGCTCATCATGGATTTGCTGTATTTTTTCAGAGAAAATAGTTCCTTTTTTTTTTTTTTCTCCCTGTGCTTCTGCAACAGAAAGTGACTGCAAATGGCTTTGAACTATCTGGAGTTTTAATTAGGTATTCCTCATCACCTGGGGATCAAGCGTGGGCTAGCGTGTAGGTGTGTGCGCGTGTGCATTCGAGCATACATGAAAGTAGCGGGCGCGTTGGCGGCACTTGTGTGAGCGCACGCTCTACCTGTGTGCATGTGTTGGTCACGCCGTATAATTGTGGATTTGTTTTTCTAAGCAGCCATTTTGTGCGAGCGTTTGCAGGCGCGTGTCAAGTGCTTTTTCTGGGTGTCGGCAATCAGCAGACAGAAGACAGACAGCGAAGATGTTTGAAGTCGTTAGAAGTTCCTTACCTTGATCTGCATGCAGCAGCCGTCCTCTGACTGCCACCAGCGCAGAGTAACTTTGTGATTTGAGTCTTTGCTTTTGTTTGATGTTCCGAATGTGTCAGAGGAGAAAAAAAAACCTGCAATGATTTATTTCATTTGCTTTGTTCCTCGTATCAGCAAAGGGACATTACCTTTTCAGATTCTTTTAAAGTGGAAAACTAAAGCGGTTCTTGGCGTACAATCTCACATGAATGGAACCTGATGATTTGGTCAGAGCAAGGTGAATGTTTTCACTCAACGCTTTATTGACAGCCTTGCAAGACGCTAATTAATTTCCTTAATGGGCAGGTGTTAGTTGTTTTTATTTAACAGTGTGCTGGATTGTTGTCCTAGTAAACAGTTTTATGAGTGGGAGGGGGAAACCAGTATCCTCCCATATCCTTTGTTGTTTAAAAGGCCCATATGGATTGTGAATCGGCAGCAGCTTTCAAAGCATCATTAGTCATGCATAAAAGACTGTGTTAGCGCTTTAATACCAGCCCTGGGCACAGGCTCTGAAGATCTGTCTTAATTGCCCACCTCTGCCACATTCTATGTTCTTCTATGCATGTGTACGTGCATATGCTGACGTGTGCGTGTTTGTGTGTATGTGTGTGTGCGTGTTTGTGTGTGTGTGTGTGTAAGAGCATGTGCATTCTTTGTTTATTTGATAATTGTCCGCTACCTTGCCGGGCACTAATAAGCACACAAAATGAGTGAGCGCTCTAAGACGGGCATTAAAGAAGACTCAGACACACCCCTCTGCATGCCTTGAATAATGATCTTTTCTCTCTCTTCTTTTCCTCCCCCCTTTAACTGTATGTGTGTGTGTGTGTGTGTGTGTGTGTGTGTGTGTGTGTGTGCATGCGTGCGCGCGCGCGCGTGTGTGTGTTTAGCCGTCCACCTGTTAGGTCTGACCTGGCATCTGCGGCACGGCGAGAGCCAGCTGTATGAGAACGGCCTGAGCTCGGCGGACCATCAACAGGAGGACCGCAGCAAAACCAGACCTACCAGTTCCATCCACCTGCTGGACACACTCAACCCTGAAAACACACACGCCGGCGACAGAGGTGAGCTGACACACGCAGCACACACTATAATAACAGATGTTCGGCACTCCACTAATGACAGGATTTGCCTGTCAGTAACAACAAAGCAAGTGTACTATGGTAATTTGTTGTTTTTCAAATAATAAATGCATTGAATGAACGCTGGCTTAGAGCATTTCTCTTCAATTCACTTTAACGGTGATTGGCTGCTTGTATTTTGTAGTTCTGTGACATTTAAAAAGCAAAAAAGGTGAAAGCAGCAAGGTGTTTCGTGAAGCAGGATTCATTATTAAACCACACTAATTGCAATAGATGGGCTTATTTTCAGGAGATTCTGTTACTTGAGGGCACAGTAAACACACAGTGATGTCACAGGTCGTATCATTGTTACGCCTCTTACTTGATTTTTTTTGTTTATTTACTTTAGATAGGACCATACTTACAAAATGAACTTCATGCTGTATCGAAGAAGACCTGAAATTTGCAATTGGCGATATAAACTCATTAGGACATAGTTTGCTGGGGTAAAAAAATCAAGTGAGAAGTAGCGTCATTTTCTCACGAGCTTACTTTTATTTTGAAACCAGTAGAGTTTTTTCCCTGCTGGTTATAGAAAGATGCAGGTTTGCGCTTGTACTTCCATGTTGGTTTCACTTTTCAGACCAGGAATCTCGTATTTCATGCAGCCATTGGTCCGACCTAAGTTATTGTAAACCCATCTCTCCAGATTATGTTTTCAGGCTAAGCTTTAGGCTTGTTACAGTCAATCTAGCAGACATAATGTCTGTCTATTTCAATGTTCCTCCATGACGGTTCCTCCTTTTTTTTTAGCTGCTGCTGCATTGAGAACATGAGTAACTTTGTAGTGTCAGTTTTATCCCATTTATTTTTATACCGTTTTCAGTCCTAAAGGGGAACGCTTCTGTATTTTGTGGCACCAGAATAATTTGTACAGATTCTGATTGCCTCGAGTGATGCCACTCAAGTCAGGTTCATTTGTGTGTGAAGACTACAAGTTTGAAAGTACTTAAATCTGAGGATGTGGAGTTAGAAAGAAATGAGCTTGTCAGACCTCTGCAGCTCCCTCTTCATCTCTGCTCATCGCAATCACTAGAATAAATGTTAGCCAAGAATGTGTCTGCAAAACCACCGCTAGAGTGAAACTGAACGTTTCTTTATGCTGCAACTTACGTTTGTTTAGGTTGAATTTTCTATTTCTCTCATGTCACAATTCTCTGCCTATAGCCTGTTTATGTTACGCACACAAAACTCTTGGTTAGGGTTAAGAAAGCATCATGGTTTGTCTTATTTCACCAAGATCACCGTTGGAGATAGTCAGACTTTTGAGTCGCCACTAAAACGGTTAGAAATAATCTGCAGGTCTCTTTAAAAAAACACCCAGTTTTCAAGGCAAAAAAGTGTTGGAAAATGTCCCCAGGTGTCCGTAAAAATATCCACTGGTGTGACACAGCTGTTGGGCCACCTTGTTAGCTGGTGAAACTAAATAGCAAAATTAGCATAACACACACAAATCTCTGTGTGAGCAGTTGCCAGTCAAGTTCCACCTACTGGCTCTGTTGCACTGATTTTGATCCTTTGTCTTGAAACTCTCCATTTTTCACATCTGACAGTGTTTATAGCAGTGCGATATCAGTGGCGGGCTCTTTTTTAGAGCATCTGCACAGTGCTCCATTCCATTTCCATGAGCATATGTGTTTGCAAATGCCCTGAAATTTATTTATAAAGCCAATGAATTTGAAATGCTGGTAACATGTTTCCTCTCTGTGAAGGAAATGAGTCCTTCTCTGATATGCCAAGCTGTAAAATGGTATTTTGCAAGTAATACATATCATTTTCAGCACTTCTTATCCAAACGAAGTTTACATTACTAATGCGCATCACAAAGACTGCGAGCAAAGCTACTGAGCTAACAATGGACTTTAGAAGTAATGACGTCATCTGTAGTTTTGTTTGACGACATTCTGCTAAAAGTTCTCCCCTTCTTTGATCATAACAGTGGATTTGATTGCTGCAGTATTTGAGTACTAGCACAACATACATTTTCTTCCCTGTAAATTGATGTGATCAGTGCAGTGATGTCTATCTTTGCTCATGCAAGCTAGAAATAGACTTAATGAAACAGGCTTCATACATAAGTCTTCGCTTGCACACACATGCGTGGCAAAGGTCAGCTCAGATACATATATGTGAAGACAGCTCATGTGCTATCCTCTCTTCTATAACTGAGTTTTCATCTCATTGTACTCCTGTCTTTATATCTGCACATTTAATGAAATAAAAATCCTGCCAACACACTCTTGGCTGCAGGATGTAATGGAGGCACAGTTATGGGAATGCTGGTAAGAACAGAAAATCCTCTTGAAATGTAGATACGAGCATTTTAAACATTGTGACTGGAACATGTTGAGGCTGACTATATATCCATTGGCATGAATTCCAATCAGCTTCTCTTGCTTTAGGGCTCTGGCTTGCATACAAAACAAACTCGGCACAATGAATGTGCCAATGCGATAGACAGACATCAGTCCAGAGATCAGGCTTGAACTGATTACTCATTTATTAGAAAGGCAAGGTAATTGGTTAATCATGTTCCCTCTTAGCCAGTCCGTGACTGGAATAGCTTCTCTCCACTCGGCCGTCTCTCAACTAGCCAGAGGAATTACTAACACCGATTTAACCCCATGACATGGGACATTAATTGTGAGTGTTCCAGGTCATGAAGTCAGGCAGGACACAGCAACCTTCACGCTTACACTGACTCTGATGGATATTACATTGGATGCTGTTGGAGCCCATGTTCAGCACTTATCCGGAGAACGGCGAGCCAAACTGCAACCCGCTGCAATTTGGGCAACCTGAGACATCCCTGAAGAAACTATTCTTGATGAATCCTCACATTCTGAGGATTAACGCTCTCATCAGTAGCTAAATCCTCCGATAGAGCGCGCAGGGGTCATGGAATTCACTTCCGAGTGTTGCGTCACAACAATCTATTGTTTCAGTTCCGATTGTTTTATATGCTTGATGTAAGCTGGGGAAATCAAAATGGGCAAAGCTAAGCCGTTGATGCAGGGGGCTCAGATTAATAAAATTGGCACGGTGGAAGGTGGTCCCCGGGCAGGGGAGGGCCAGAGAGATTAGAGATTAGACTGTAATCCAGTGTGGCAGATTATCACGCTCATCCTGCTGTACCCATCACCTCTCACACCAAGAGACCACACAATCCCCTAGATTACACAGCGAAGGATGGCGAGAGGAGGCTGCGGGGAATGGAAATGACAAAAACATGACACGGCAGGGAGAGAGGAGAGTGAGAGTGATGGGAGGAGAGAGGAGTGATTGATGGATATGAATCTACGTGAAGGATGTGTGAGAGATCGGAAATAATGGTGGCGCAAGCTGAGTAATTGCTGGCATTATAATGCAATTTTCATGAGACAGCTTATTAGCCGTTTCCATGGTGTTTGTGTACAAACAAAGAAAACAAGCAGGAAAACGCTCCTTCCTTTATTTTGGAATAAATTAATGTATTGTTGATGCGCTGCTCCAGACACGGGTAACAACATAACCGTGGGAGCATGAAGATAGCTGAGGAGAGTGATTGGAGAATAGTTATCAGTTTCTGCTTGTTTTGATATAAACTGATGACACAGTGGGGAGAGATGAAACGAGCTCGGCGAGATGATTGGAAGGTAGTAATCTTTTTTTGTGTTCTCGTTCGTGTATTTTCAGCGTTGTTGTTTTTATGTCAACTTCAATGCCATAAAGACAGGCTCTCTGTTTGATTTGTGGGCTCTACCCCCAAATCAAGATCCGGCGCCGCGGAATTCTAATCTACCTTACGAAGCAGCTTGCAGCGAGGCGCGCTATACTAATTGACATGTTGTGTCATCTGCGTATGGCTAGTGTGTTGTCAAGCTGTGCGTACTGTGTTTTATGTTCTCGGCGCTATCTCGCCTGCAGTTTCCAGAGATCACCAGGAGCCCTTCTTAGTCCTCCACACATAAAAGCCTCTCTAATTAGTGCTACATTAATTGCCACTCACCCCGTGATAATCAACCTCGGGCTGATGTGTATGCGTGAAAGTGCGCGCACTAACACTACATCTTTTCCCCTCCCTTTTTTTTCTTTAGCTTTATCTGACACACACACACACACACACACACACACACACACACACACACACACACACACACACACACACACACACACACACTCTCTCTCTCTCTCTCTCTCTCTCTCTCTCTCTCTCTCTTCCTCACACACACACACATAGAAATTCCTCTGGTGCAGATGAAAGCAGAAGTGCCCAGAGAAGAACATTTTCTGTCAGTGGATTCCCTTCCCTTAATGAAGTACATTGAAGTTTGAGAGTAATATTTCTGTCTACTGAATGTCGGATATATTAATGATATGAAATGATACAAACTGACACACACTGGAGCGGCGTAATGCCTCATTATAATGCAGAGATGATGAAATGCGGAGTTCGTGGAATGCCATGTGAGCCTATGCAAAGGTTGTATTGAGTTAGTGCCGAATTGTTTTCACTCTATTCGATGGTGTGGTTGGAAATGGTGTGTGGATGGATGGAATGTGACACAGACAGAGAAGAGGGCTCTTAAAGAGCACATCAATATTCTAGACTGTGTGCAGAGAGAGTGGAGTGAGGCTGAGCAGTGTGTAACAAAGTGTGTGCATATTGCCCGCATGTATGCGGCTGAAAGGGCGACGTGTCTGTGGGAGGGATGAGTGTGTGTTGCATGTGTGCAAATGCTGATGGACTGGTCCGTGTTACACTGGTCTCATTGATTTTCTCACGCTGGGATACAGTCTCGGGATGTAACACACACGCTCACGTACGCGCGGAGACAGTATAGATCATTTAGTGAACCCCCTGCTTGAGCGCCTCAAGTCGAGAAAGCCTCACAGCGGCAACATGTCAGTCTGTTACTCAGCCCGCATTCAAAACATCTCAGCCAAATATAGCTGAAGAAATTGAACATAATTCCAAGCTGCAGTTGGTATTTACAGTGTCAGTGACACACTTGGGCTGAGGGGGTTGTAGTACTCCCGCTTGACATTTGAGGGAAGAAGATTGATGTCGTAGCTTCTGACATTATAGGCAAAAAAAAAGTCAAAGTTGATTCATATCTTCTTGGTAAACATCAAAAATTGCACATTATTGCATCAAAAACACATGATTATAGAAAATAAATCTACTGTTATAGATTTAACTTTCTAACAGCATATACAGTGTTTGAAATTAGCAGACCTAGACTGATACCGGATGTATCGATGCCATTATAAAGGAGTAAAACAAGTCTGATATTCATATATTGGCCGATATTCTTTTCACATATATATTTCTCAACGAATGTTTTGCAATTATCCCTCAAAGATGGTCATCAAGCATTTGTGACAAAGATATCTGTAACTGAGGCAGGATCATTAACAGGTTTACAACAAACTTTGTTCCAACACACATCCAAATCCATCATGTCCAAATTGACATCAGTGCACTGAAACAGCGCACTTCACACAGAATTTCATAGTTTTCACAGTTTTCATACGTAACCCCCTGCATCTTTTTCTGCACTAAGATATATGAAAGAAAAAAGAATACCAAAGCCAGTATCTGGGATAAATGTAGTGGTCAGGTTCTAGAAATGTATTCCACTTTAAAGAACTATATAAGCTCTTGCACACTACTAGTCCTTTGTTTGTCGGCCTAAACAAAAGTTGCATAGTGCTACAACATTAAAGTGTTGTCTACACATTGATGTGTCAGTATTACAATCTGATAATGTGGCATGATATTATGCTTAGCAGTTCAAAGTGGCACGTGGTAATGTTGGTGCCACTGTTGCAGAAACAAGCATTTTCCTCAGAGTATCAACTACCAACAAAACAGGACAAACATGAGTTCATTCATCTTCTGTATCTACTTTAGTCTCTGTTGGAAACATGCACGCAAATAGAAATGGTGCCAGTCTGCCAGCCTGACCGGGTCGCCTACCAGCCTTCAATTCTCCAGGAGATTACGTGCCTGATGGCGGATTAAATTGTTTCTCGGGAACCAATCCATACACCACTGGTCATTATTCTATAGCCGTTACATTATGCAGTCAACATTTTCTTCATAATGATGCGTTAAAGAAAAAAAATATGTATCGCACTGTATTGATACTTTTACTTAAAGTGTTAATTCGGGTCTTTTGATGAGGGGTTGTATGGATTGCTCCTTTGTCAGTGTGTTACCTGCAGTAGGTGACCACCAGCTCCACAGACAGGGAGCACTGAAGCACTAAACAGGATCAACAAGACGTATTTTTTAAATGTAAATCTTGGAGAAAACAAAGAATTTCTCTGTGTGTTATTTCCAGTCTTCAGGAGAGGGTTTTCAAAACAAATCTTAAGTGTGCCAAGATGATAAAAGAATAACAAAGAAAGAAACGTATATTTCTGTTTATCATTCATGACAAAGCAACAGTTAAGTCAACATAAACATCTCCATGAGTTGTAACTCTGCTAATGTGTGTCATCAGGACCGTATCAGTGTGCTCAGATCAGATTTGATTGACTGTGACCAAATAACCCGACAACTGTCAACACATTCGGATTTGAATGTTTGGATATTGGATTTGTTGGATGTTTTTCTCACTGAGCTCCGCCCATTTAAGACCAGTAAGACAGTTAACTGAAAAAGAAGAAACAACCAAAGGAACTTAGGAGACACAGACACAGAGAAACAGATGGATTTAAACTCAAATTGAAATGAGCAGCATGGATATGTAGTGTTTGCTCCCTCTAGGCCTCTGACCTGCTAGCATGAGCTTAGCAGAGGAGCAATAAAACACGAGTGCGTTATGATGTTTCAATTTTTACAACACATATTACATGTGTTGCGATGTAAGTGCACTCCGAGTGTCATGGAGTGAATGAGTTTATGAACGGGCAGACTTGCCTGTCACAGATATAGCCTGAGGCTATGATGGTGGAAGGTGAGGACAAAAGAGTAATGGAAGGCCCTCAGGCCAAGAGCATTATCTTCTCCTGACTCTGACTGACACTCATTAGGCTGCACAGTGGAGAGAGGAGGCTGAAAGCTTATTAAGCCAACTGCTCAAAAGGCCCTTAATTGAATCCAAGTAATTATAGAGACCTTGCCCATTGTGATATTTTTATTCATCCTGCGGCAAACTCAATCTCTCTTGCATTTGGAACACTATTAATGTTGTCTTCACCAATGTGTGTGAGATCCGCACACAAGGCCTACGCTTCAATATCGACTAAAACTCGCGCGCTTATGCTCACACTGTTCCGGTCCCCCCAGACATGTTCTGTCACCAAGACCCCGACTGCACTTTTAGTCTGTTCTCTGCTTCATTAGTATCTGAGCGATAATAACATTAATTGCAAAGACAGTTTAGTTCCTTTGAAAATAGATTACAGGTGTAATTGTTTTACCTGAATAACCCGTAGGCAAGAGAAATTAATTAGACCTTGTGTCCCAAGTCCTAATGTAGCTCATCTCTTTCGTTGGCCTGCCTGCCTGCGCACACACCCGACACACAAAACTCTCAGAGCCATGTAACGCACAGACAGATAAAAGGGCAGGCTAACCCACACAAACTCTGAGAAACACGTGTTATAAGAAAATATGACAATGTGGAGACTGGAACAAGTCCAGCTGCCTACGATATAGCAATTAGAACAGCGTGGAGATGTTAGCTAGTCATAAGGAACGAGGTATGTTATATAGTTCATATCTAAAACCATCCCAATCCAGATGTTCTGTAGCAAAGGAACCTTCAAAGGGCTAATTTAGGAGAAAATTGCACAATGTGCACACGTGTTAGCATATTTTGGGTGAGCAGTGTCATTAGCCCTGTTTTGCGCACTACCAGTATAATTGGCTGAGGCAGCATCATTATTATACAGAACAGTATGTTGGTTGTGACCACTAGCCCTTCATCATTGCCATCAAGGGCACGTTGTGCTTGATGGCAAACATGAATGCAACACTTTCATTGCCCCTTTAAACAGGCTCAACATTTTGAAATAAACCGTGATACATTTTTTGCTTACAACTTGCTTCGGCTGCCAACTAATGATGAAAAGCATAAGAGCAGATTTATGCAACGCTATTTATTTTCATCTTTGTTCTCAGTAACCGATAGCAAGTGTGAATTTCAAGCTGCTTCTTGCTTATTAAAGCCACATGGTGGCAAGGTGTGAAGAAATTTTTACCTTGCCGCCTGCGTATTGGCTTGTTTAAGCGTGTGTCCCTTTTGCCTGCCAAGTAGGAATAAAGAAGGAGGTTTGCTGTTGTGAAAGATATTTTACAAAGAATGGTCCTGAGTTTTGTGCTGAGGTACGCAGGGGTTACGGAGCGGATGGAACGCATTGATTGACAGCAGTAATCTGAGCAGCTGTTGAGACCTGGAGGAGACCCCCGTCACCGTGAGATCCGCCCGGTTTCTGCGGGACTCCCAAAATGCCTCGATCCTCCCCTCTTTTTCCTGGGGCACCGCTGTTATTCTCTTCTGCTGAGACAGAAAGTGAAAAGAAATGCAAGGGAGGTTTTTTTTCTTCCTTCTTGCATCAGCAGCTGTAACTTGACACCGGCAAACCTTCTCTTTGGGCATGGTCCTTCTCTTCCCCCTCCTCCTTTTTTTTTTCTCCCCTCCACTCCTCCCTCCCTGAGTGTCTCAGAGCCCACCACCCGTCTTTGCGGCTGACCTGAGCGCAGCTTTCTGTCCCCGTGTTGCATCAGACTCTGAGAGGCGCTATACAGTAATTAGCATCAGAAGAACCTGCCTGCTCATCTGCCCGCCAGCCTGCCAGTCAGCCTGCACGCCGGCTCGCCTGCGCCTGTCTGCCTGCCAGTGCTCTGCCAACTGCCATGCCCTATTCATGTCCTATTCATCTGCTGTTGAATAAAAGGCTGCTTTCCTCGGGACATCCATCCCTCTGCTGGCCTTTATTTTTTCAGTATATTTATTTATTTATTTTTGTGGCGAGGCACAGGAGTGAGGATTAGCATTAAAAGGAATAGACTGCTGAGGTGGACTCAGCAGGAATGCATGAATGCATACCTCAGTTCTGCCAAGCCGCTTTTTATTCTGTTCGGTAGAGATTTCAGCACAGGGACAATTTATGCTCCGTACGGGACACCTGTCCCTTTTTTCCCTTTCATTACAAACCCTTTTTGAACTCTCCTTTTGTTCTCATCCCCCGCTCATGTTCCTCTCCCTTTGTCTTATTTCCTCTCTCTCCCTATCCTCCAGCTCTCTTGTCACAGCTCAGTCAAGTCCAATCAATTATCCAATTAATCAATTTACGTTTTCCAATCCCATAGTCCACAGAAGAAGAAGATAAAGGAGATAGAAGATAAAAAGAAAAATCCAATCCACTGTCATTTATTAGCATGATACTTGACATTGTGCCAGAGTTGATCTCAAGAGTTAGAATTTCCCATAGCCATGCTAGCAGCTCCGTGATGCTAGGTCAGCAATGACCATGTTTACATGATGCCGTTTTGCAAGCATGTTTGCCATTTTCATCATTTGGCTTTTGAGCACGAACACATTTGAATATAAGTGATGAAATATATCTTGAATGTGTGTTATTGATGAAGAAATTAAGAAAGCAACGGAGTGAGAGTCAAGCAAACAGCATGCTGGCTCTGTTGGCTCGTTAAAGACTTCAAAATCAGAAATACTTTATTGATCTCTGAGGGGAAATTGGTACCTTAGAGTAGCACCTTCTAGAATAAAAATGTAACTATAGAAAGAGATGACTACAGAAGACAATAAGAAATAAGACAATAAGAAAGAAATGGAAATAAAACATACAAGTAGTAAAATATAAAATGACTGTAAAATAAAAGAAATTATTAAACTGTATGTGATGAGTATATATGTATTTACATTTATACTAGAAATACAGATTTAAGATAGCCTAATGCCACACTTACATATGTGCCTAGTGCCACACTTACACTAATTACAGTGTAAATTGTATTGACAAATATTGCAGGATGTAATGGTTGATGGTCATTAACAATATAAATAAATACTCCAGAAATGCTACAAATGACAGCAGAATATTGCACATGATACTCTGACACGACCTCTGCTTTGTAATGTAATGAATGTATCTATATACGCAGGTGCAGCAGTGCTCAACACTAATTTATACCATCAGTGTGCTCACACTTTCCCAGTGTCAATGCTAACAAGTCGTTGTATAACAGATGCAATGATATCCATGTTTACCATTTCAGTTTAATAAGCCAGTGTACCAGGTGGAATTTTGTATGTAATAAAGACGACACAGGCCAAGGTTCCCCATTGAGTGTATTTACTCTGGTAATACTGTTGTTTCTGGGCTGTCTTCATCAAAGGTGTCGGCGTGTAGTTTGTCAATAAAAGAATCTGCGGAGGCAAGGCTGGGTGGAATGATAGAGCAATCTTTATTGAAACAGATCTCAAGCCTACGTCCGAACCAGTGTGGCCACACTCTGGTGTTCATAAATCTATGGCAAAAGTTATGCCCAATGCTTTGCCCTCTGCTCTACCAGTAATCCCCTTTAACCTTCGATCTCAGAAATCTACAAAGAACCACCTCCTTTCTCTCCTTGTGCAGGCCTTTTTAAAGTCCATTCGCCCGCACCTATACCTACTTCTTCTAATTGGTCGCTTTGGTCGATTGAGGGTCCATCTATCCAATGGGAGAAAAGGAGTTGGTCTGCCTTCACTCCCTATGGTATAACTCACCCTCTGTTCGTTATCTAATGCTGCTGATGTCACCTCTTAGAGCTTACAGCCTAAAGTGGACTGGATGGTCTCTCTGTACTTATATGGAAATGTACACATTAAGTTAGCTCCGAACCTCTGGAGTGAGAGCTGAACTCAGTTTAAAACATGTAACATGTAAACCCAAACATCGCCACAGTCCCACACTCACCTAAACACAAGCATCCTGTCACCGTGAAATCATAGTTCATGTGGAGCTATGATTAGTAGCTTAGTATTTGGCTATGTTGGCTAGCAACATAGCCTGCAGACTGGACAAGTTGAAGATGCAGATGTACAGTTGTACAAAAATCTCCAGGTATCTCCATCTCCATGGCATGTTGTTATATTCTTCAAATTACAAAGACAAATTGAAGCTCTAACAATTTCAACAGTGCTGTAAACATGATTTTGACTACCACTAACGCGGGTAAGATAGACTGGGAAGACTGTTTGGTGCGTCTTTCCCTTAACCTCCTGAGACCCTTACATCTGTTGTCCTCTTTTATAGACACCTGTGTCAGTCATCTAGCAGTAGCAAATGCACAACACATTAATCGGTGCAAAAACAAGATGGCTGCCAAATTAGCTGAAACCTTCTACAGCAAATCACGAGACAAAAGTGGACAAGGTTCAAAACCTCATCAAATGTTATGGTTGAAACTTGTTAATTTATGCTAAATAACATTTGTAGATTGATGTCAGATAAAATTTCATACATTTTGGTAGTAGTAACAACCAAGGATGGATCTAGATGGAAGGTACTCATTTGAGTACATTGGGATTTTTATTGTCATTGCACAGTGAAAGTGAACACCGGTAACAATGAACAGCTTCATACTTGCTGCTTCATGTTGCACACTGGTAATGCTCACGATCCAAACGCATCTGTTTTTGCAGCATTTCAGACAGGCCAATAGATATGACAGATATTCAGAAAGGACATTCCTAGTTTAGAGTAAGAAGCAAGGAAAATTAAAATGATGCATGTTCAGGGAAATTAACAGTTAAATTCTTTGTTGCACATTGGTGACTTTTTAATGTTTAACAGTGAAATAAAGCCATCGTCCCCATATGAGGACATCATTTTTTTTTTTAAAAACAACTTCCTGTTCAAAGATGATGCTTTTGTTTCTGTAATTATCAGGTTCTACTAATCCCATACAGCTTGGAGAAATTAAAAATGCATAGTAAACAAGAGCTCAGGTCTCGGAAGATTAAAGGCAACCGCGTTTAGAGTGACAGAACACTAGGCCGACATACACATATCAGGTACAGTAGCAAGTGAAAGCATTATCAACCATGTTACACTAGCATGCAGATATTTGCTAATTAGTTCTAACCATAATGTGCAGGTGAGGCTGATAAGAATGTCAGAATTTACTCAGGTATTTGTTCATGAAGCAAAGTATTTAAAAATGAAAAAAAAATATGACCTGATAATTGTGCCAAATGAAGAGTTCCTGTAGCTCCTTCCCAAAATGAATCCAATATATCCTGAGGGGGGCATTTATGTGCGTCCCGAATGTTTTAGAAAATCCATCCAATTATTGTCATTTGACATTTTCACATCTCACTCTAAGCCCAAAATGTCAACCTCATGCGAGTGCCAGATTAAAAGTCAGGTAAAGGACCGAAGTCATTAGGATTCATCCTCTAGGCACCATGACTGTCTGTACAAACCCACTGCAGCCCATTCAGTAGCTGTTGAGACCTTTCAGTCTGAAAGTGTTGGACTGACCAACCGATAGAACAGAAGACCAACACTGCCCTCCCTGTAGCCACGCCATTAGCATGACTCAAGAGGAGCAGCGTCAGTAGAAACAGGAGCTAATCACAGGCCTGCACTCTCTACCTCCCTATCTGTGTGACAGCACATGTGATATATTCGGGCTGGCCTGTGGGTGGGCATGGTGTCCCCATAATGGAGTGGTAAAGCTGCGAGGATTATGGATTGAGAGCGAGCGGCCTCGTCCATGAATCTGCCCCTAACTGTTCTTCTGCCTTTGTGGCCGTAACGATCGACTGGTTCCCTTCTGTCACCGTATTTCCTCCATCTTAGTTTAGAAGCTGAGATATATCTCTCCATAAAGGCCGACACAAAGAGGGCTGGAGAGCCTCGCCTGCTCCGCCACACAAAAGACTCAGGCCTGGTGGTTGATAAAGGCTTATGGAGAGGAGAGGAGCTGATGGCCAGGGGACCGTTGGAAAGACCTATTCTCTTCACACACAAAACCACGCTCTCACTCAAGACACTATCTTTGTGCCGTGACGCTGTTTGTGAATGCGT
Source organism: Diplodus puntazzo (assembly GCA_963678695.2). Classification (NCBI taxonomy): domain Eukaryota; kingdom Metazoa; phylum Chordata; class Actinopteri; order Spariformes; family Sparidae; genus Diplodus; species Diplodus puntazzo. The sequence continues at coordinate 17,943,722 of OZ023158.1, read as the reverse complement.
GCGTGCACATGTGCGTGACCCTGCCCTCCTCATTTTCTCTCCTCCACCTCTCCGTCTCTTTCCTTTCACACACATGCTAACACACGCACTCTTTCTCTCTTGTTAGAAGATGCTAATATAGCACATGACAAAGCCCCAGTAGACAGCTCTCAGACAAAACACTTCCTTTCTAAAGCAGTTCATCTTTATGCAGAGCCTATCCGAAACGATTGCCAAAGCAAGGTCTCTTGAAAAGCAGGATTTTCACCAGCGCTAAGTCATTCCCGACGTCTGCTCGCTCTCACTTCATTAGTATGGCCGCTGATCACACTGATGTTTGAGGACATCGGGTCAGTTATTAATTGCTCCCTCTGATACTGAATAGAAAGCTCTGTCTGTCTTGACAAATCTGTGACTGAACAATATCACGTGTCTGTGGTTTTTATCTGCAGAGAAATGGGTGCGAGGCCGGGCCATCGACCGTGGCGAGGTCGATGTTGGAACCCAACAGAGCCAGGCAATCCCACCTGGACTATTCTGGAGGTTTCATATGACTGTGCATCATCCAACCTACATCAAGTTCAACCTGTCTCTGTCACACAATGCGCTGCTGGGGGTCTACGGACGCAGGAACATACCGCCTACACACACTCAGGTAATGGAAGATCCTGTTGGAGCATGCTGTTCACCCAGATGGGCTTGTTTGCCGAGGCATCACAGTAACACATCCACACTAATATATCTCCTTTCTTTCTTTTGGCCTTTCATCCACACTAAGCCAGCATTTTTTCCTGAGCTGACACAAATGTGCGATAAAGTGCTTCTTTTAAGCATTATAGTTTTTGTCTTGATACTGATTGTGTAATTAGAGAGTTTAAACACATTAACAAATGTTTAGGTGGAACATGAATTGTAGAGAAAATATCATCTTGCAGGAGATACTATGTATCAGTCCAGACTGTGTTACAGTCAGCCAATCAGGAAATCTGAATAATTTATTCCAAATTATTTTTTTATTTTTTTTCCAACTGGATTACTTTGCAACATTTTCTGTAAATATAGAGGTGAAAACTGCAACCGCTTTTCCGGTGAAATAATTTCCTTCTAACCAAACATGCCAGATGGTTTGTTACACATAACCATCTTGAAAGGTGGCACCAGAAACTTGTTGATAAAAGGCAGACACTTTAATGAAATACTTAGCATGTGATTGGAAGAACCATCTGTCTATCACCTTCTATCACAGGCTACTTTCAACCAATCAGATCAACAGAAGGAGAGTGCAACCACCAACAGAGCCAGTTGGTAAATCAAATTATTACTGAAGTTTGTCAAGAGAAGAGTGAAAACATAATTTCCGTTGAGAAAAGCCCTTAATGCCATTATTGCTCTTCTCTCAATGAAGTATAATCTCCCCATTGTTCACTTGTAGATCGTGGATAGCATATACATAAGAAATGCTAAAATGGGATGAAGTTGATGTGTGGGAAACACTGCTCTTTCTAACAGTTGCTTTTCTCACTGTTACTCACGCCCATAGCTGCCATCTCTAGCTGCCAGTAGATTCACAAGCAGTTCACAAGTACATAGCTTGAAGCTTGGCGAGATGGATTTGCGAGATTATACAATCATGAATCCAGCTGGCTTGCAAGCCAAATTGCATTCAGTTCAGCCCAAAGATTTACATTCACTGACCTTGTAGTTTGTTTTTTTTTCTTTTTGAAACTCAAGCACTCCACAATTCAAGTACATTACAGTTTAGTATGTGGCTGGTTTAAGCTGTCCCGTTCAGATCATGCCTATGTATGCACTGTTTCCCATTGTACCTGTGGCAGGGAGAACTTTTGGTGATGTACTTGACTTTTCAGAGAATGTGTGACTGGCAATAGTAGATGGAAGGGGTAGAGTGAAGGCAGATCGCCGCTTGTTAATCAACTGCTAATGCTGTTGTTCTCTTGGATGGATAAAAAAGAAAAGTAAAAAATGCTAAAATGGGAGCAAAGTCTATGTGTGGGAAACACTGCTCAGCAGCCCCCATCTTACAGCACAGTTAGAAAATTATCTTTCTGTGGTTCTCAGTAAGCTATTACCAGGAAGAAACCCTATGTATCAAGGCTGAGCTGGCAGCTTTGCTAAAGAATATTGATTCAATCAGTGACAATGTTAGATTCAGTATAGCACATTCTGTACAGTTCGTGTTCAAGACTTGGTCTCTAGCTGCAGGAGAAGTGCGTAAGCACTGGGAAAATGGAAAATAAGCATGCCACAGCCACACATCTCTACCTTGCTATCATAGCTAGTTAACTTCCTCAGCTAGAGGTGAAGCACACATTTAACTCGATAGACGTATGCCTGCTCACACAGGTCAGGGATTGCGCGGCAGTGATTGGTAAAGAAAACAACTTCCGGTCACCTCTAACCTCGTATGTGATCGCACATTTTAAATGTCATTTATGTCTGTCACACAACACAGGTGTCAATGAACTGCATTTATGTTTGTTTGTCAAGTCTGCGAGCATAATATATTTAATCAGTATCTTTGTGTCGCAAATCAGAAACTGCTGTCTGCCTAGCAGGTGTAGCAGGTAGCATCTAATGAGCCATGAGCAATTTCACTCTTTTATACTTAGAGTATGTAAAGGAGTAATTAAATTGTGAGCTTAGCTGTACTAAAACACAGTCAAAGAGATGATGGAAAACAGAAGTTTTTCTTGTTGAGGCTCAGAAGAGTATTCAGGCCTTTTCTGCCACACTCCTACCAGATGTCTGACTGTGATGCAAAATGTTGTTGTTTATGGGCTAGAAGAACAGGAGGAGATTTTGCTATTTTCTGCGTATGGCCAGAGATCTCCACATATGCATCTTCAAAAATGTGGATGCATTTCATTTTCAACAGTAAAACAGCATTTTTGATTTAGTCAGCTCAGTGTGGATAGAATCTGTCTGAGACACATCTCCAGAGACAACACAGGCATACGTTGCACACAGTGTCGAACAGCACTGTGCCATGCGAGAGGCACGTATACATACAGAAATACAACGCACACTGAGTCATCTGCTTTTTAACATCAGTGCGCCCCTGCTCTTGCCTGCATGAAGAGGTCTAATTAGCTGTTTTTGACACTAGCGTGACACATAGCCCTCAGGGGGAATAAGACTCAGCGAGTGCTCGCTAGTTCAAGGAGGTTTTAGGATGGAGAGTAGAGTAGAGGGAGGGAGAGAGGAAGTGGTGGGGAAAGTTAAAGAGAGAGAGAAAGAAGCATGGAGAGGTTTAGACAAATGAAATAATAGTTTGTTCCATGTGAGGCCCTTGGTGGGAACATCTGCCCATGCGTTTAGCAGTATGTGAAGTTGTTGAACTGATTGACGAGGGACTTGAGCTGCCATGGATTTCCTTTTTTTCCCTGTTCCTATTTCACAATTCACATCTGACATCTAATGCTAATGCTAACTTATGTATGCAGGCAGCTTTCCAATAGTATTCAATTGGCCCACCCAACAGCAGCCACACACTGCACAAGTCGTATTTATGCAGGAATTCATGTGTTGCTCATCCCAATTGGATTATGTTTGTTGTTGTCTGGTTGTGTCTAGTTCGACTTTGTGAAACTGCTGGACGGGAAGGCGCTGCCCAGGTCCTTGACTGATCCCGTCTCAACCGCCAAATCTCCAAAAGGCCTGCTGCTGAGCGGCCTCCAAGAAACAGGCTTCATTGAGTACATGGACCCCGGCACCTGGCACCTCGCTCTCTACAACGACGGACGCAACCTGGAGCAAGTGTTACTGCACAGCACTCCCATAGGTGAGAAAAATAAGCAAACTGGTAGCTGTTCTTTCCTGTGTTCCAAAGGCTTTTAGGCTTGGAAGCACCAACATGGATTAATTTAATCTAAGATTAACTCTGATTAGAGTTAAGCAACACGAGAGTTAAAATGAGTTTATTAGGATTTAAAATAGCAGAGTTCTGTTGCGACCCAGATGCAAAAAAATCCATCAATAAAATCAGGAACTAGTAGGCGTAAGAGAGGGTGAAACCTTTCAGCTGCTCTGGATTCCTTAATGCTGCTAGCTAGTTAAATAGTTAGCTTAGTTACACCGTGTATGTTTTAAGATGTTTCGGGAGTCGGGTTAAGTTACCGCTTGTGAAATCCAACATTTCCAGATTTTTCTATTTCACAGTAGAAGCTTTTAACTGACAAAATGACAGGGGCCATTTATGTGAAGACTTCAAAGGAAATGAAACATAAGTGGAGCTAATGGTGTGAATGTTTGTTCTCTTTTTATAGTTAAAATTTTTTGTGCATTTACTTTTGTCATTCCAGGGTGGCTTCACTATTTTGCCCTCTCTCTCCTTTTTCATACGTTGATATGCAAAAAAACCATGAGGACACGACGGCCTCGAGTAATTTGGAACTCATTGACATTTAAAGGAAACTTTTCCTGTTGTAAGAGTGAGGTTGGCATGGCAAGAGACAGCCGTTAGAAAGGGGAGGACAGCTGCTGTAGTAATGACAGGGCTTGCTAACTGCAGCTCATTGCTATGACACACACGGATGGCAGTGTAAATTGAAGGATGTGAATAATGCAAGAGTACGTGGCTGAATATAGACAAGTGGATAATTACAAGGGCAGTTTCCTCACTCCCACTTTGCCCAGTGCTCCTTAAGAGAATGCAGTGTTGAAATAACAAAAAAAGTGTTGGGAAATGTAGTGGCACAGTGGCATCACAAGGGGGGACTTTATAATTTATATGTAGCAGACAGGTAATAGAGCAATTACGAAGCGTGCAATATGTGATGAATAAATATAATGAGAAGCACTCCGTGACACAGACTTTATTTTGGGATTTTTGTCCCGTTGATCTTTAACTACCCGTGCATTATTTCGTTTTGAAGTTATTCAGTAAATCATGTGGAAGATTGCACGGAGCGTTTGATACTAAATGTGAGTATCAGCGACCTCTTCAAAGCCCGAGTTGTAAGCCAGTGGTTAAACAGCTCAGTAGTACCAAAACATTGCACTGAAGACATCTTTCATCTCATATTGACAGAGTTCTTTATACAATGACTGACAGCATGCGATGGCTAAACACAGATTTTATTTCAGAGCTGTCAAACATTTGTTGACTCGTGTGCTGTCTTTAAAGTCGGGAATACACCAGACCTGTCTTTGAGTCACATATTTTGTGCTAAACAGGAAGCAGCAACGCTTGCAAAGAGTTAACGTTCCCTTTTCCTCTTCAATAATCAAAACAAATATAGACACAACAGATGGGCTCAGAATAGCAGCCTTTAGTCCACTCAGGTTTTTCAGATAATTCATCAAGTGATTCAGCTTGAAAGAGGAAAGTAATATTAATGGATTGATGTCAGAGTTCATTTCACTGCCCATTTGCACCTCTAACGAGGGGTTACAGACGCACGCTGCATTGTATTGGAGGCAGAAAATCAAAACTACTGAGCATCAGTACAATAAATTCTAATAAGAGAAACAGTACGCCGAGGCCCAGAGTGGGGCTTTATGGGGAGATGAGGGAGAAATGAGATGATCTCTGTCGGGAAATTGAGCTTTTCCGCAGCCACTCGTAACCAGATACAACAAAGAAACAGTGAGTATAAATAAGGAAAAGACTGTTGTTGAAATGAAGAAATAAAATAAAATCAATACAGCGAGTGAGTATGACAAGAAGTAAAATATGAGAAGATGAAGAATATGAAGCAATACATGAAATACGACTGGTGTGCAAAAATATGCTTGTTTTCACAGAAACAAGGGGACGTATATATGTAATATGTGTTTTTAAACATTTCCAGTAGTAATGAGGAATGTGACAACATGAGACAGAAAACACCAAAATATGTAGTCACTTTAATCATCGTCTTCTGAAAGGTACAAGGAAGAAAGAAGTAAGTTGTGGCAGAACAATCAAAGCTGCATGTGTTTGGTCAGCTGATAGCTGCCCTGTATCAGTCAGAAGACATTACGTTGTTCTTTATTCCATCTCACAGATCGACACAAACACACACAGACAGAGAAAAACACACACACATGCATGCACCCCTACATCACCAACAGCGGACTCTTGTTCCAATCCCACCAAGTGTGGACCTCTGTTTCCTGTTCTTTAAACGCATTTTAAAAGGTAGAATAGAAAAATGTATTTCAAGGTATTTTTCCACATTACTGAATATGTGTTATTTGAAATGTTTTCAACACATTGCCAAGAGATGACTCACATTCTTGAGCGATTTCTACCTATCAAAGACGTGATTTCGGTCCACTGCACTGGAGCTGTCTATATCCGTTCTTTCACCAAAGGTTTATTTAAAGCAAAGGCATTCTTTGTTTCTTTCAAAAGTTAATCATTTAACTTTACTGTCAATACTGATAAATGCACACACAAACACACAGCACAGTTACATCTTATCTTGGTGCTGCTGCTGAGTAGGACAGAAAATTGAAGCAACAAATGCTGATATATATATATACTGTAATATATGCTGATATGTGTATACACTGCAGTCATTTCTCAGTGATTCTCACTGTCAAGCATAGATGTTGAAAAAAAAAAGACAAAGAATAAAAGGTGGGAGAACATCCTCTGATTTCAAATGGACTCCATTATCTGGATTCAGATTGAATTTCCAAACACATTTTCTCCATTTCGTGCTGGAAAAAAAAGGCAGCAGCAGATGCAGAGAAAACCTTTTTTCCCTCCTCCTCCACTGTTATTGACATTTACATGTGACCCACGAAAGCTCCAGCTTAATGGTTTCTGCCATTTCGCCACCTCCACTCCATCCCCATCTTCTTTAATTCTACTCAGCCTGTGCCCAGGCAGAGAGTGGCGCTTCCTGCGGGGCTATTAATTATGCATAATTGCTATACTTCAGCTGTCATCTCACTCTTGAATATTGTATCTTTTACACAATGGCTATCAAAGTGTGAGGAAAAAGTTTCATCAATAACTTTTTAACAAAATAGATGATAAACAAAAAGAAAAAAAAAGTGGTGTAGCCAACGGCTGGATACTTCTAGTTAGCTGAGCAGCCATTTCATTTATTCATAATATTCATAAAGCCCAAGGGTCATAAAGCATGGCTGAAACTTTACAGGCTCATAAAGTACAATTGGAATGCTTATTTGACCAATCAGATCACTTGGCTGGAAGCACCTATTTTATAATAGCATTTAACTGCAATAACTTATGGCATGAGTGATTTTTAACTGGAAAGGTTTAGTCGGTTGAAAGAAGTGAGTGGGTGTCTCACGGATGCGTACACACAGGGCACACACACAGTCGCTATATACTGTAACAATTAAACACACGGCTCACCATACATTACCTGGTAATTGCCTGGATATTTTTATAGTAAAGGCATTGACCTGAAAGATGCAGAGCCTATATCACTGTGACAACCATGTTCCTTACAGCCTCATGAGGCTCTCTGGCTCGTCTCCTCTGGATTGAAAGGAACTTCGTGACCTTGCAGAAGAGTTTTTGTTCATTGCATGTGTCAGGTGCCAGATACAATATAGGTATTTGTGTATGTAGAAGCTTTTTTTATTTCAAGAGTGGGAGAAAGAGATGGGGTTTGTGAGTCGTCCTGACTGTGTGGGAGAAAAGATGATTGCCACTCCCTCTCTCCATCAGAGTGACGATGACAGGTGATGGAGGTGAAAATGACTTTGGTTTCTGTAGTGATGCGCCGCTGTGGAGGATAACGCTGTGCTGTCGGCTACTGGCAGGGCCTGTCTCATTAGCATGTGTCACATGTACCTCGAGGCGGGTGTCACATAATAACTTTGTGTGTGCATGTGTTTGTAAATGTGTGCGCGTGCGCGCTCGATAGAGAGAGGCCATGCCAATGAAGGATTTGTCATGCATGCTCCCTGAGCAGAGCGAGCCAGGGGAGCGCAGCGCTTTGACTCTGAAGTCGATGTCCGTTCAGAGGAGACTGCAGGACGGCGCAGGGTCAAATAAAGGATGACACCCAGAACACCCATTTTAATTACTTTATCTGGCTTCGACAGAGCTCGCCTGGCGCAAGACAACCGACAGCACAGTTCAGATCCTCTGGCTACCACCAGAATGTGCCATGTTGAGCAGAGCTGACGCAGCTTATATAATGCTCTAAAAGCATAGGAGTGTTCTCCCTCTTTATCTGTCTTTGCCATGCAGTCTGTAGAATGAGATCTGACATGATGGACATATCAATGGGAGAGAAGGAGAACCGTAAAAGGAAGGCAGCTAATTGAAGTGTGATGGAGGGATATGATGAAACCTATAAAGCCCACAGAAAGGATATGATGAAACACGCGTATCCAGATGAGACGAAGCACTAGTCGGAACAAGCAACACATTGATCTTCATGACGCAGAGAGCGTAGCTACCATGGCGACACGGTGTTATGCATTCCCCCACTAAGTTGTGCGCTCACAATGTCAGATTTTATGTTGCTCAGTCTCGTTCCAAAATGTGCCCCTTGTAAACAGTTTGTTGATTAAGCCCTGATGTTTGTAAATTTGCGTGCAGTGTGTTTCCAACCTGTAATGCAGTATAATGTGCTTAGTGCTACTGAGTGTAAGTGAGTGCTTGGCCATTCCCCAGAGAGTGATAGCAGCTGGATCAGACTAATCTAATATAGCCCCTGAGTCTGGGGAGCCATCCATTGCTTATCAGATCTCTCATTCAATAACAGAGAGCGTTGCCAGCTTATGGAGTTACATGTGGAATATTTTCAAGTTTGGTCTTTTGGGTTTGGTTTCCCCTCTGCCTTTTCGCATCTGATCAGTGAATGTGCGTAAATGTTTGTGTGTGGTTGTGCAGACTCAATGGATGGTTGCTCCACCGACTGCAATGGGAACGGAGAGTGCGTGGCTGGACACTGCCACTGCTTCGCTGGATTCTTGGGTCCGGACTGTGCCAAAGGTAAGATATCAAGATCACTGTCAAGATATCGGATAAGTCAAGTCATAATACTTTTATTGATATAGTGCATTTGAAAACAGGAGTCGGCCCAAAGGTTTGGTAATTTAATATAGCTTAAACAGTACATCTGCAAGGGACTATTTTCAGCCGTTAATACGCTTCTGGTTCACTAGAACTATTTACTGCACCAGAACATTGTAAAGCAGACTCTTAAATTATGTTGGGACCTTTCTTCACCTTAACTACGGAAGGAATCGGGCCTTTTATTCAATAAAACTGGCCTATAAAATAAACAAGGCCTTTTTCTTTGTTTCCCCTGTCTATATATTTTTTTTTTGTTCACATTTTAGTCAGACTGCCTTCCTGTTTTCTAATGTGCTTCCATTATAGTCTAATGTTGACGCTGTTTTCTGTTAATGAAAATTCAACACTTCCTCCATGTTGACCTGTGGTCCTAATGAATTCAGTATAATGCACATCTCTGCAGTAGCAATTCCATTAGTCCACCGACAGACCGGGCGCACTCAACAGTAATTCTTTCTCTATTTCCCGCCGCTTCCATTCTGCTGGTTTTTTTTTTCAAGCGCTGTCAATAAAACTTCCCACACATACGTTTTTTTTTTTAACACTAGACGTCTTCTATCGACTCAGAGGGCAGCACACCTCCCCTGCTGGCAGATGTTGATTTGAAACAACTGAAACAACTTGAAACAATTTGAGCAACTGAAATTTATTAGACAATGAAAATAGTATTTTTGCTAAAATAAAATATACTTTAAGAAGGAGCAATAGATACTGCTGATTATTTATTATGCAGAATTTATCACGTAAGCTATCAGAGAACAGGGTAACATGTTGTGGTAAGTCCTTGTCTTGCCTATAAATCTAGCGTTAATTTGTAGGTAATAATACGTCATGCTGAAGTTGCTTATTAACATTGCACAGGGCAACGGCAGCTCACAGACTCGTCAGGGCAGTCCTGAGCTGCAAAGCAACGGTAATCACTGTAGCCCCGCAGGCTAGCGGTAATTAACATAGTGCTGTTGACAGAAACCTAAAACCTCCTCTTCTGTTCTCGCTGAAGAATAGAAAACCTGCGTCGACCATGTCTCCCCACTCATCCGGACTTGTTTATCTTCTGCTTTGGTTTTCTTCTCATTGCAATGTGTTACGACAGCAACTTGTTGCATCACGCTAATCTCCATTTTGTTTACGTCTGCTTCCCCATAAGCTCGTGTGTGAGCCTCAGTCCAGCCTCAGTCTATAGAGCCATGAAGCCATAGTGCTGATGCTACACCCCGCACTGCTGCACAGAGTGGTGTTCACTCTTTATAAAAAAATAAATATTGAATGTGTTGCACTCTCAAATTATATAGTCTCATTATTGTAAATACCTTAATGGTATTACCTATTGCATAATGTGTATTATGTGCCCCCTAAAGTTGCAAAATTTAAGAATTTCAGTTTAAAACAATCAAAACTAAATCATCAAAAGAATGTGAGTAACAGTACTGGCGCTATGACATTCAGAGGCTTTTGTGTTACGATAATGAAGTTAGCATGCTAACCAGCTACCCCGACCCGTCCCACTTTAAAGCTCCTGTGCTAGTGGTTTAAACAAAAACACTCCCTTGGTTCTCTAGGCTTTCAGTCTGGACTGCTAGACTGAAAGCTAACTGCTGTTAGAGGTAACAGCAGTTAACGTTTACTCTTGGGATGTGCTGACACCTTTTTATTTTGAGTATGAATTTCACAGGTGATCAATTTTTACACATTGCACCTTTATTATGAAGTATTACAGGGTATAGGTAATGTTAGAGGGCCTTTGTTTGTTTGTGTTGTTTGCACCCCTGGTTATTCTGTAAGACAAAGCTATTTTTTTTTTAATAATAGCTAAAGATAATTTACAGTATGACTCACGATAAACCACAGTGTCCATGCTCGTCATAGAGAACACGTCACTCAGTGCCCGTGTGGTTCACTGATGTTTTAAAATGTTTTTAGACTATGATGGTTTTCAATGGCAGAGGAATGAGATAGATCATCTATAACATTATAGCGTCACTATCTTTTAACTGCGACCGTCCCATATCATCTGCACAGCTCTGTCTCTTTTGCCTGCTCACCTCTCTGTCATTTGTTTCCCTCTCTGCCTCTTGCTTGCCCCCTGCCTGGGTTCACCACTCTCTCTCCACCCCCCGCTGTCCATCTCTGTAAAATTATTGTAGTTGTATCTGTCTCATTGTGTAGAAACAGCTGATATGATATCACACTCTATGATTTATTTACGCTCATCATTTATTCATTTCGTTCCTCTCATCTTTGCTCATTTGCTCGCGTTATAATATTCTCTGTTTGAAAAGTTAGACAGCAAGTTTTGGCAAGACTTGTAAAAAATGAAGTGTGAATTTATTACTGTGGGGTACAGAGTGTTAGATTTAACAAAGGATCAAACAAACACATAACACATGCCCGCACGCATGAACGCGCAGGGCCTTCATTGCAAATTATCCCGGAAAAAAGGCTGTTGGTTCCGGATCGTCTTTCTAATCCATTTGAAGTCTAGAGCTGCCATACCTCCTCCAGCTGCAGTGGGGTGGAGGCTTGTGCGTTTGCGTGTGTAACTGTCAGCGCGTCATCATCAGACACTCGCTGACTTTATTCTACCTGGCTGTCATTACATTAGCCACACAGCTCTCCATCTCTGCATGGAGATAGCTCTGCTTTCCACCCTCATTCTATAAACCCCTAATGCTCTCCCTCCTAATCTTCCGTTTTCACGATTGTTTTCACGGCCTGTTCAGAGCGAGTGAGGTGACGTTGGGGGGATTTTCTACAATTCCTGGGTTGCCGTGGTAGCCGGGCTCAGGTGGTGCTTGAGTAAATTGAAACAGCGTGAGGGATAAGCTGAAGTGTGTGTGTGTGTGTGTGTGTGTGTGTGTGTGTAGACGTGCACTTGAGTGTGTATGTGCATGTGTCTGTGCGAAGAGAGAGAAAGAGAGGGAGACAGGGGCTGCTTGAGGATTTGCTGAATCCGCGCACTTGCTGAGATAAGAGAGCGTAGCCCCACTCACCGTAGGTTGCTGCGGTCTCCCAGCTAATATACTGCAGCACCGCATGTGTGTGTGTTTGCATGTGTGTACTACCGAGTACATGGGTGTAATCTGTGTTTGTCCCGTTTGCAGATTCGTGCCCCGTGTTGTGCAGCGGCAACGGCATGTACGAGAAAGGAAGGTGTGTGTGCCTGGCAGGGTGGAAGGGGGCCGAGTGTAACGTGGAGGAAGGTCAGTGCATCGACCCCACCTGCTCCAACCACGGCTCCTGCATCCAGGGAATCTGCATATGTAGTCCAGCCTACAAAGGGGTTAACTGTGAACAAGGTAAGGAGAGTTTACCCTCTCCAAAAGCACATATACACCTTAATATGTCGCCATATATACATTTACATGAATGACTTTGCAATTGTTGATATCGATAAGGAGCACTAATACATATTATTACACTGACAATGGATCATATTACTATGTTTAATTTGACAGGCGTCCCTTGTAGAGAATTATCACCTGACTTAATGAAGTCAAGCAAAATCAGTCAAGTCAGTTTTATTCCATATAGCCCCAAATCACAAATTTACCTCAAAGGGCTTTGCAATCTGCACAGCATATGGTATCATTAATCCTCAGATCATCAGTCCAACCAACACTCCAAAATAAACCTTTAATTGGGAAAACAGTCATCATTGTTTTGATTTTCCAGCCAGCATCTCTGCCCACATCGACCCACTTTCCAGCTGCAGCAGGCAGCTGTTTAAAGCCTGCCCAGCACCAACTGGCAGACAGACAGAACTTAGCAACTAGCTAGAGAACACAGTGGAACATGTGGCTCCTAGAGAGACAAACACTTTCCTCAAGAGTTGGTTGAGACCAAAACGGAGCTAAAAGAAGAATGAATATCGGAGACAGAGACATGACCCATGATGAATGCTAGTGTTGCTTTGTGTCCGCAGGATATGTAAGTAGGCAAAGGTGTGCTAACACAGTCACCCAAAAAAATAGATATGTCACTGTTGTGTTTTCAGCTTCTTCGATTGGCCTCTGCTGCATTGTACTATTTTCAGTGATGGCTCTGGATGTCTGTCAAAGATTAATGTCCATAAATTCACCAAGAGTCACAGAGAAGAAAACACAAAATCGCTATAAAAAAAAATAAAAACAGAGTATATAGGTGACTGGATGGCAACATAAAATGACTCCCCTGGTGAAACTTCATCCAAAAAAGCAAAATTATGAAATCTGTGAAAATCTATGAAGATAGAAGTTGAAGCTAGAAATAAATTATTAAAATACCAAAAAAGATACACTTTAAAAATATGTAAATATATGACAGAATACAAAGTGTGCAAGGTGCACAAATCTACCTGGATTATCTTGAATTACAAAAATATATAAAACAATTAAAATGTAACACCTATAGACATGAATGTTTAAAAAATTGCATCTGTGCATATCTTACAATATTATACTGTTGTTGCACAGGAAACAGTCTGGTGGCAGTTCTGTCCTTGAACATGTGTTTTACCTCTCATGTGCCAAATTATGCAATTTCTGAGCAACTTAATCTATTCAGAAAATAACAAAAGTAATAAATATGAATAATAAAAGATCTGAAAACATGTTGCTTTTTTGTTGTATACTGCTGCTACTGTTATATTGTAGCCAAAACGTTGAGCATTAAGTAAAGAAAGTAAAAAAAAAAAAAAAAAAAAAAACAGCCTGTGGTTCAAATGACACATTAATGATCGAACAGCTCAGGTCGCTCTTTATAGTTGTACAGGAAACCAGCAGTGGCCCTTTTGTCAGGTCCTCCACCTGCAGCTGTCCGTTGTAAAACCACCCAATAAATTAGCCAAAACAAACAAAGCTGCGATATTTAAAACAATTACGATGTTACATTGATCATAACCTGATGCCGCAGCTGTCCCGAAAACACCGCCCTGCTGTCGGCGCCACTTCCTCGGCCTGTGGAGACCGAGTCAGGTGTTTGACCTTGAGTGGCGGAGCTGAGCTGAGCTGAGCTGAGCTGAACTGAACTGTGCTGAGCTTTGGCTGGGCGCTCAGAGCTGTAATTACACACACTAACACAGCCGAGCGTAGACCACCATGACACACACACACACACAAACCAACCCATTTCACCCCTTATCAAAGCCTCAGTTCTAAGTGTCCTATGAAGTGTAATGTTGTGGAACAGATACAGGGATTGTAGCTGGGGTGGTTAACTCCTGGATGGGATGCAAAGAACACTGCTTTCATACTCGGTGAACTGGTGATTATAATGAGGCAGGCGCCCTCCCACCCCTCCTCCCTTCACTCCCTCCCCTCACCCTTAACTCATTCTTGCTTTTTTTCCCCTTTTGTCCTCTCTCTCTCTGCTTTCTCTCTCTCTCCAGTGGACTGCGTGGACCCCCAGTGTGGCGGGCACGGCGTGTGCGTGCGCGGCGAGTGCGTGTGCTCAGCAGGCTGGGCAGGAGTGAGCTGTGATGACCCGCTGCCAGCCTGTCAGGAGCAGTGTTCAGGACATGGCACCTATCTCCCTGAGTCAGACACCTGCGCCTGCCAGCCCAACTGGACGGGACCAGACTGCTACACTGGTAAGACCTGCGGATTATTGTTCAGCCGCAGAAAAAAACACGGAAAATTGCAGCTGCACATCACTAGTTTGCCAGTGTTCTTGTAGTACGCACGGTCATGCCAGATACTATTTTCTGGGGATTTGATAGACATGAGAGAGAAATGTGGATTGAAGCCACTCTGTGAAATGGCTCTGTGGGTGTGTGTGTGTGTGTGCATGTGTGTTTGCATGCACGTGTGTTTTTTTGCACTCTCTTCATGCCGGTCGTAAATGAGATTTCCCCTCATGACTCTCTGACGGCAGCACTCTGGAGCCCCCCCACCCCCCCAGTCCGCCCTCCACACTTTACTGTGCATTTTCAGTGTAACACACACATGCAGTATACTAACGCACTTATTCCCTTCAGCCAAATGAGGGGAGAAGAAAAAAAAAAAGTCAGGCGAGGAAAAAGAAAAAGACCTCCATTCTCACTTTGCTGCAAGGCATTTCACAGACTGCTACTCTGAGGGACACTCCAGTTTGGTATTTAAAAAGCTTGCTGTGGTTTATTGCAAAAAAAAACCTTTTACCTGTACGTTACATATTAGTCAGTGTGCTTTTTAAATATGCTTTCTAAAAGATTTCTATATCTACCTTGGTTACCCTCTGCGCTCTGTAAGGGAAAGCTAAAGCATGTGTGCCGTGGTGTCGAAAAATACTGGATGCAGCACCCTGTGCTACACAGTGAGAAAAGTGTCCTTGCCCTTGCAGTGTAAACTGACAGAGAGGAAAATAGGCATTATAGCACTGCCACTCCCGTTTCCACCACACTTACTTAACGCCGGTGTTGGGAAGGATCCGCTTTGCCATGCACGTCAGTGATTTGCAGGCAATTGGCATTAGCTTCCCGCGCTCAGGTACATGCATGCCTTAATATAGTGATATAGCCTACGATAATGATAAACCGTGGCTGAATATCTGAGATATGAGTGGCCTCTCTCTACCTGCCGGGCTTTTAATCAAAAGGGCCCGGCAATTCTGCGTCCTGGCCTTGTTGAAGCATAGCTAAGCTAATGTAATTCTAATAGAGAGCGGAAAAACTCTCCAACTTTAATCCACTTTTTCCTCCCTCTCCATGCTATGTATATTTAAATTGAAATAACTTTTTACTGCAGCTGGATAAGTAGTCTTTGTGTGCCTCCAGCACTTTGCTCTCCTTACTGATGGATGAGGCTTTGCTTCTGCAGAGAAAGAGAGCGAGAGAGAGGGAGAAAGAGGTGGAGAGTTAGATGGTGAGCAGTGCGGAGAAAAGGAGATTTTAAGGGGATGTTGCAAGAGAGAGGAAGGCCGAGGGATAGTGAAAAGGGAAGGATGACGGGGACAG
The DNA here is from genome assembly GCA_963678695.2 of Diplodus puntazzo. NCBI lineage: Eukaryota > Metazoa > Chordata > Actinopteri > Spariformes > Sparidae > Diplodus > Diplodus puntazzo. The sequence goes on along the minus strand of OZ023158.1, from coordinate 17,927,817 downwards.
CGATGGAGAGGTGAAGGAGTATTAACATACCCATCAAGTCTGATCAAAATGTCAGAAAGAATAATAGAGCTGAATTGAAGTCCCTGTAGTTTAAATATGCAGCGCAAATACAAATCATTTGGCTGTTATTACGAGTCTATTCACCCTTCCCCTCCTTCAGGGAGTTTGGCTATTAGAGGTGGGAAGATTGTGTATTGTGAGAAAGTAGGCGTTTTAGTCTCAGAGGTTATCCTCTTCTATCGCTTGTTTTTTTTTTTCCTTTCCTTCACCTACCTCCAATGTCTAACCCCCAGCTCTGAATTTTTTTTCTACTCTTTTTCTCTCTTCTGGAAAGAAAGAGAGAAAAAGAGGGTGTGCTTTTTTTTTTTTTGTTTACTTTTTTTATTTTACTTTTTTCTTTCCACCGCTCAATTCCTTTATTTCTCACTCTCTCTTCCTCTCACACTCGCGCGCTTTTTTTTCCTTTTCTCACACGTGTCCACACCCACCTATCCGGCAGAGCTGTGCCCGGTGCCATGTGGCAGCCACGGTGTCTGCTCAGAGGGCCAGTGCCAGTGCGAGGAGGGTTGGATTGGCTCTGCGTGCGACCAGAGAGCGTGCCATCCTCACTGTGAAGAACACGGCCAGTGCCACGATGGGACCTGCATCTGTCAGCCTGGCTGGGAGGGAGAGCACTGTAACATTGGTGAGCTACGTGTGTGTGCATGTGGGAGTGTTTAATTATTCCTTGTGATATTGTGATTAGTATGATTAATGGGCACAAAAAAAAAGAAAAGGTGTCGCCTTGGTTGGGAAAATTAGCATTTACAACTGATTCCTCATACCCATTTCTCACTTTGTTCTCCCCACAGTTACACATGATTTGGACGTCGTTGTGAAAGGTAATTTATCTTTATTTGAGATCTGAATTTCCTGTGTGCTCCTCCAACATGCTCATGAAAGCCAAAAATGTGTGTTTGTGTGTGTGCGTGTGCACGTGTGTCACACCTTTTTTTTTCAGACGGCTGCCCGGGGTTGTGCAGCGGGCATGGGCGTTGTACCCTGGAGCAGAGCGGCTGGCGCTGTGTCTGCCAGACTGGATGGAGTGGGCCTGGATGCAGCGTTGTCATGGAAACTGACTGCAGTGATGGAACCGACAACGACGGAGGTGACATTCGAAACATCATCTATCATTTTCTATCTCTTTTTCTCTTCCTTACCTCTTTCATTTCTGTCTCTCTGGCAGATTGTCCATTCCATTCCATTACTTCCGCTCCTGTTTCCCCTGCCGAGAAATCTTCCTCATTGTTCCTCCCCTTCATCCCTCCGTGCCGTCCCAGTCCTGCTGAGACTCCTGTAGAGTCCTGCTGATCGTTATTACTTTGAATATGTATTTGTGTGTGTGTGTGTGTGTGCGCGAGTGTGTATGTCTGTTTTGTTTTTTCTTATCATAGATAAATGTCTAATATGCATACCACCTGCTAAGATAAAAGGCACTTAGAGCAATTTTCACAAGTCTAAATACAGCAAACCGTGCAGAATGGATTTCTGCTTCTTTGCTTTTGACGTGTTTGCTGACAAGTGAGAGGTGTGTGTCGCTCAGTCTCCTGGCTGTGTCGTTCTATCCTCAGGTGAAGAGACAGGAAAAGAACGTTTCCCATGTAGCAGAAGTTGTGCTTATTACAATCATTTCCTCGTCACTTCAGTCCCAGCTAGGGCAGTTTTCCAACAAGTTTTTTAGAATATAGTGCAATATTACATTGTTCTCGACTGTGCCCATTCACTGAACTCCATCAAATATCCATTATGGACATGCCCGTTTAGCCGCTGCTGTAATCCATCACTGCAAACAAGGTAGTGTTGCTTTTGTGTTGAGTAAAAGCTTTCTTGCTTTTTTTTCCTTGTTTATTTCATGTGGTTCCACGTTTTGTGGTGAGTGTCCAACAGCGGGAAGCCTCAAACACACACACACATACACATTTTTTGAAGTCCCTTATCCAGGTGGTGCGGGCTGCTGATAGCTGCGGTGTAACCTTTCTTTTCCCTGCACATTGTTTACCAAAGGTGCCTGACTGACTAAGCCAGCACTTCAGAAAGTCGGAGTAAATGACTGCTCAAAACATGAATCACGGGTCCTTAGCCAGGATTATGACCACAGAGCTGTACAATGAAAAATGTCTGGTGAACAATAAAAGAAAACAAGTCTTAGCAGGGCCGTGGTTCTGCCGGCACGATGGTTTCTGTAACGCATGAATGGATCATGTTAAATCTTAGTTAGTTCTCATGTGTTTTGTGATTACTGGATTGGTCATCTGTGTTGTTTAAGAAGTAAAGGAACGTCACACGGTGTGGCTATTACATTAACACATTGCATATGAGTGTATTAACTGTTCAATTAAGCACACTTTTAATGAACTGAACCATTGCATACTTTGGCTCTTTAAAGGGGCAATCCAAAGACATTACACACCGATCACCTCTGTTAAACAGTTGAAACCAATAACCTAAATCAGGGGAGAGTTTAGCTTGGACATGAAGACTACTCTTTTATAAAAAATGTCATAAAAAAGTAATTCCAAGGCCTAGGAATCACTTTTTACACTCAATCATAGGTACCAATCATGCATCATCCATGCATTAATCGAAGTTAAAGAAATCTTGGGCCGAGACCCATCCGCCAACAAAGGGACACTGATGAAAACACAACATCCTTGGTGGAGGTAACAAACTAAATATGTAGCGTTTAAAAGAATTGATTCAACATTAAGGAAACATACTCTGTCGCAGACAGTCAGATGAGAAGACTGAAACAACTCTATCCGCCCGTTCGATGTCAGGTGCATTAAGTTTAAGGAAGATTCCAGGAAGTATTTGCACTCAGCCAAAATGTAGTCATATAACTCCCTACCATTAAGCCACAAATTGTCATTGTGGTTTTGTATTGATTAAACAAATTAGGTGTTTAATCAGTGAGCTGTAGAGAACCTTGTAAGTGGATTTAGTTGCCTTTGAATGAAAGCCAGACTCGCTATTTTCCCCTGATTCCAGTCTTTACGCTACGCTAAGCTAACTGGCTGCTGATGTTATACCAACAGAGTGATCGCTGACTCAGGGGGTGACATTTTGGAAATTAATTATTCTGTAAGAATAACAGAAACGAGTTGAGATTCAGCCAATCGTCAGTGGCTTTACTCTTCAGATGTAACTGCCAACTCAGCTGAATTGGAAATACAAATGACACTGTGACGTCTCCATTCAAACTATTCAACAAGCTAATAAATTCACAGTAACAGACTAACATGCGTTATATCAAAATGTCAGGATTCAAAATGCAGTACAACCATGTATTCACCAGACATTTACATTTAGAATCAATACGCTAATAGATACAATAACAATTGAAAAGATATACTTAATAAAAGTAGGCTTTTATTGACATTCCTCATTCTATATCATTCTGTTATCTACAATTTTTATCAATAACCGAAGAACAAAATCCCTAATCTTCTTCTCTTCTACTTTCAGTTACTAAGCAATTGATTCATATCAAAATCTGTCTCAATCTTCCTCTTTGTTTATGGGTGATGTATCACATGCTGTTAGCCACCTGGTTGCCTTGACAAAAGTCAACAACCTCACTGCTTGTGAGTTGTTCAGGCTCAGGCTTTAATGGCTACAGTTTGACTGTTTACATTCAGTTAGCTGTCATACCCATACAGGTATACATGGATATCAGTCGAGTCAGGCAACATCACTTGTAACTCCCTTCCGCATGTTTTTTGTGATTTTACACTAAACGCTTACCCACCTAGCCCTAACCCTAACCCACCTGTAAGAATAAACGTAAACAAGATGTGAGTCGGCTGATCTTCGGCGGCTTTAGTCTTCATCTGCCAACCGAAGAAAGCAACGCAGGCCCACAGCTGATATTGCCCGAGGCGGTCTCGTGCCTTTAATACTCTCGATAGAAATGCTCAAGGGGAGCGTCTGTAAACATGCAATAAATATCCTATGTGCATAAATATCCTATGTGCCAGACTGGCTGTAGTCTTAATTTGAGTAGACACATGTGAGAGCAGCATGCCTGACTGTTCCATTTGTTGGGAATTGGCAGGGATTATGGGTGGACCAGAAAAGTGCGTATTTTCTACGACGACTCACATTTGCACTAAAAGTCAGGAGGGACCTGCTGCCTCTGCTGCCTTCAATATAACTATAAACTATTCATTACTTTTAAAACCCATCTCTTATGAGTTCCCCACGCGGAAGGACGCACAGTACTGAATTGCCGCACTGCCCCTTTAATATATACAGTATCCATGTTGATTTGATTTAATATGACTTTTTCCTTCGCTCTGTGTTAGTAGGTATAAGTATGGTGGAGGTTGAGGTGGTGAGTGGGTGGAAGAAGAGACAGGATTCTCTCTACATTACAGTCAAACAAAAAATGCATTTGAACCCAGGTGAAAAAAGAAACTATTAAAAATATACTTTTTGAAAGCATACTATATACGAAGCATACTATAAGAAGAATATTTGTCGCATTATGTGGTATTATAATGTCATATGAATATTGATGAAGTGTCTGTGCTGCAGGTTTCAAACCCCTTCAGCTGAGGCATTATTATGCCAGGGAGAAAGACTCACTAACAAAGCCTCATGGAGACCATTTACACTTTCTTATCTTTCCATCCTTCCACATCTCTGCACAGCTTTTCAAATGCCATAATTTTCGACCACACAATACAGCCATCTTCCTTAATTGGCAGATATACTGTAGGCTCTCATGCCTCCCTCTCGTCGCAATCTTTTTTGTCTCTGAAGATAGACAGAGATGGGAAGATGCTATCACAGGTAATCAGAGAATAAAGAGGAACTTTGAAGAGAGAGTTTCAATTATTCCGCCTGGATGGGATAGAGGAGCGCCTGTATTGTTCTTCCGCTTGGAAAAAAAAATAACTGTGTTTTTCCTCTTCTCTGCTCGCTATGCAGCGGAATGACATGCACATTTATATTTATGTGTAGAACAAATGTTCAAAATCATTTTCTACTCTTCTTCTTTGTGTGTATCAGTTAACAACCGCGGCGACATAGCAATCTGCAAACCGGCGCGGCCTATTAACTGACAGCGATATTAGAAGTTCAATTAATAAATGTGCTTTCAAGTTGAAGTAGTGAATCTTATGGAAATCGACCATTGTGCTATGCTACCTTTGTAGGAGGAGGTTATAATAGAATATTGTTGGCCTTTAGCTCTCTGCTCCGGGGTCAGATGCATTTAAATGTCAGCACTGTTTCCTGCCTTTTCAGAAACAGGCTTGAAATAGGAAGCACAAATGCCAGCCTGGCTCCTATTACCTGCCGCCTCGCTTTGTATCACACTGTTTACTCCGGACTTCAATGGATCACATTCAAATAGTGCCGGTGATTCAGGTCTGATTTATAGTAATAGACGCTATAATTGCATGCTAATGTCCCCTAATGAATCTCATTTGATTGATACTTGTGATAATGATGATACATGTGGAGTTAATTGTTGTCGATTAGATTACTCCAGTTGAGTTTCTCAGTGTTTAAAAATGATTTGAAATGATTTCCTGGCAGTCCCGAGGTTTTTATGAGGTCTGCTTCATGCCTTTTCCACTTCTAATGTATACAGTACATTGGACATAAAAGGAGGCACATTATGCAGTTTTCTTTTTTATTTTGGGTTACTGCTGTAATAGTTTTACATGATTTAATGCTCAAACACATTCGTTTTGTCAGAATGTCCAGTGCTCCAGCACTTTAATCCCCCTCTGTCTGAAAAGCTGTTTTAGCTCCTGTCTTTTTTTATAAAGACTGAAAAACTCAAAAAAGTAAACACTGTTTGGATTATGAATTAAAAGGTGACCAATTCTTACATATAGCACCTTTAAGACCTTTCACTTGCACAAGAACATGTATAAAACACTGAGGGAAAGGAAGAAAACTAAAAAGCACAATAGGTCTCCTTTAAGGTAGCAATTTGTTCTCAACGTCTTAGTCACCTAAATCTATTAAAGCCTTTGTTAACAGTGCATTATAAAGATGTTAATGTCCATCTAAATATTAACCCTTTCAAGAGCCAACTCCTCTCATAAAACAGTGTGTGTGCGTCTTGTGTTTAACTGTTTTATTTGGTACACTCTGAACTTCCTGTCCCTTTCAGACGGCCTGATCGACTGCGTGGACCCGGACTGTTGCGAGCAGCTGAGCTGCGGCTCCGACCCTCTGTGCCATGGCTCGGCCGACCCCTTGGCCCTGCTGCAGCAGAGCCCGCTGCCCTCCACCGCACCCCCCTCGCCCGCCAGCACACACACTCACAGCTTCTACAGGCGCATACGCTTCCTCCTTGGCAAAGCGGCTACACACACTCTCCCCGGAGACGTGCCCTTTGATACCAGGTATGTGCTTGTTTACTCTTTGTGTGCTCTGTGTCTGCGTGTGCATGTCAATACCTTTATGTGTTTGTTTCCCGACTGTGTCCTTGAGTCGTCCTACTGTGTTGTATGTTGAAAGACAGGAGCAGATAATGGAGTAAATACATCTGTATTCATGCTTTAAATCGTCCATTACCCATTATTTGTTTAATGAGAGTGTGTGCTTCTGCATGTGAATGAGGCTTTTCATGTGTTCACATGCCTGCAGACTCATCTTATTGATTTGTGTCGCCCTGGAGATCGATCACATGACAGTGCATTGTCCTCGGTTATCAGTGTCAGGCTACATCTCCAGAGTATTTGTTTGTTACATATTAATGCTTAATGTATCATTCAGTTACACCAGTCGTGAGGGTGTCACCATTAATTTTTCAGTGGCCTCTCACCGCCATCTAAGAGGGGAAATACATCTCACCATCTTGATGATGACCTAGAAAGTTTGGCTTGGGAAAACAAGAAGTGATGCCTCTCTGAAAAATAGCGAAGTGCATTTTTTTTTCTCTCTCCCCTCCCCTGGTTCAACTTGTAGAATAAACAAATAAATTAATTATGTGGCTGTTTTTTCAGAGGGGAAAATCGATTGCAGCTTTCAGGACCGGAGTAACAAACGGGGCAATGCAGCCACCCGGGGAAACCTCACCATCGTTCATTTATCCCTCTTCTGGAGTAACAGATAGGCTCCATCAGTGTGTGTGTGTGCGTGTGTGTGTGTGTGTCTGAATCCGCCTTCATTTGACCAGTTCAGCGATTATTCCAGATTTAAGCAGTGTATTTCACACTTTACCTGCAAATATAAAGATGGATTTTTTTTAAACCAGTCGAGATTTGACTGATGGTTTAAGAGCTATTTAAAGAACAACACAGCCACATTTGCTGCAGGTACCGCTGTCTCTGTAATATAAACATGATGTGCGGCTTTTGTTTTTTTATATGACAGGGTGTTGAAAGGTTTTACTGTGGGTGAAGCTATATTTACGGTCCCTGTATCCTGGCAATCTGTGGCAGATTTCTGTGCCTATAGGAGGGGAATTGTAGCGAGCGGAATAAATGCATTTGCTTTTTGTCTTCATGCACAAGGTCGTTTGGCGAGTGCGTCACAATATGCCTCTCTCTTCAAACAATGATTATGTTCTCCATCATTGTAAAGCTGTCAGCGCTCAGCTTCCCTCCTCTCTCTGTGTTTCCAGTCGGGTGGCTGTGATCCGAGGCAGCGTCGCGCTGCAGGATGGCTCTCCTCTGGTCGGAGTCAACATCACCTTCCCGCAGCATCCAGAGTATGGTTACACCATCAGTAGGCAGGATGGAAGGTAGAGACACCCGCAGTAAGAATATTTAAAGGGCTGAGCTCCTCTTTTTCCACTCGCCCTACAATAACATACCACTTTTTGTGATTTAACCCTTTAGTTTTGACTTGGTGACCCTGGGTGCGATGTCTATGACCCTGATGTTCCAGCGCCCACCCTTCCTGCAGCAGACACGCACCATCTGGACGCCTAACAACAACTTCCTGGTCCTGGATCAGGTCACCATGTCCAGGGAGGAAGTTCAACCTCTTAAATGTGACATCAGGAGCGTTTTGAGTCCGTACCCGCTGGTGCTGCCCTACCCGCTCCCCAGATACACAGGAGCGTGTGCAGAGAAGGGGCCGGCCGTGCCTGAGCTACAGGTGCAGAAACCACATCCTATTTTAATCGCAACAACGTGCTGTTTTGCGTCTACAGATGACAGGCGGGAAGAATGAAGCTCAATTTGTAACAGCTCGGCTACAAACCAACCTGGTCTCGCAGGGGTTTTTGCAAATTTAGCTCATATTTGCATCATGCAAATAAGGAATGAGCCCAAATGCAAATTTGTGCTCCATCCATATACTTCCCAACCACAAAAGCAAATTAGGTGGCTGAAAGTCAGGTGTGGAGGTCAAACTGGTGATTATGTATTTACCCTCCAATGTGACTCCAAAGATTTTTTTTATACAGTGACCAAAACCTCACCCCAACTCCACTTTAGTTCCAACTTACTATATGCAAAGTTATTTTGGTATCAGCTGGACGCACGGTGACATGATGCTTTTCACTCATTAACGCACTTCTGAGTTAAAAGTCACAAAATCAGATGAGATTGCTATGAGCAGATTGTCAACACGCAGGAACATCTTATCCTCGCCACAAATAGCACCTCAGGACAAACAAGCAGCAAGCGAGTGAAACGGAAGGAACAGTACTTTCTGTTCAGTGGCAACTGCTATGTTTACCTGTGTTTATAACTGGAATAAAATCAAAGCCTCTAAAATGTGTCAGAGATATTCATCTTATAGATAATTTGATTTAAGCTAATAACCGATTCAAACGGCATCTACATTTTACCAGCAGTAATATTAGAACGAATGAATAACAGTACTTTTCACTGGCTTACATACTACTCACTGAGTTTTTTGCCACGTGAATATGTAAACACGGGCTTGTCCAGTGTTCACATGGACCATGGACCATGGACAGGCGTTAATAAAAACTAATTAGCAATAGTTCATCTCCTTGCTGATGGTTCTAATCTGCTTATGTAGGTTACAGTATTAAATTGAGAATGTTTCACTACCGGTTGAAAACTTCTTGTGACAGCTTTGTGGCGGACAAATATAAGGTGGACTATTTCTTCCTGTACTTGTCACCAGTACCTATTACATGAGCTCATTACAGAAATTCAAGGTAATAATAAAACACCTTTCTTTTTATGTGATTCCCCCCGTCTCACTTCTCATTAATCCTATTTTTCTGTCACCTGTTTTTCACACTCTGCTTTCCATCTTCTTCTCCCTAGGCGGTGCAGGACGAAGTTTCGATCCCAGGAGCCTTTGTGAAGCTGAACTACTTGAGCACCCGAGCTGCGGGCTACCTCTCTCTGCTGCGAATCCTCCTCACACCTCCCTCCCCGCTGTCGCCCATCTCCCCACTGGGCGGCCTGTCCAAGGTGCACGTCCGTGCTTCGGTCCAGGGCAGGTTGTACCAGCGCTGGTATCCTGCTGGGCCCGGTCTGGTCCACAGGCTGGTCTGGAACAAGACCGATGTGTACGGCCAGGAGGTCTGGGGCCTCACGCATGCAACCGGTAAGCACAGTATAAAATACAAATCCTGCACATATTAGCAGTTTGTGGAAAAGTAAGAACAAAAGAGACTGTTGATGGTAATAAATATTAGCCCTCTTGGTTCTCTTTCATAGTGATGCTGTCTTTTAACGATTGAATACCAATTACAGTGTATTTATCTACATATTAGTGTGCGAATAAAGTTAGTTTGAGTTATGCCAAGAATATTTGATATTTAGTTACTGATTTCATTGACGTAAACTAGTGAGTTGAATAGTTTGAAATTTTGGTAAATACCCTTATTTGCTTTCTGCCTGTGTTGGACGAGTAGATCAATACCACTCTCATTCCTGTGTGTTTAATATGGAGGAGCCAGCCGTTGGTTAGCTTCGATTAGCATAAAAACGTTTAGCAAAGGGAAACAGCTCGCCTGGCCCCGCCATCTGTGTGTTACTGTTTTCAAAATCCCCATCTCTGTGGGAAACAACAACCAGAGCTGTGCGTTTTCACACTTCACAAGAAACAGTTCAAAGTTCAGTTCACGCAGACTAAAATTAAAGAGAATGTTCTGTTTTTGTTTTTGTTAGGATTTGGTTTTGTAAGTGAGCTTCCTGCGAGCTATTCTCTTTCTTTTCAAAGGAGCGTCTTACCGGGCCCCATGATAGTTTTAGGGATAAAGCATTATAAAAGTAGCACATTACAGAAATGTGTCACTTTTAGCAGTAAAAAAGTAATATTAAGTCACGACGATGTTACCTCCCGACTCCGTCTCTGTCAATGTCAAACCCAACATCAAAATATGTCATATACGACTTATTAAATATCTCTAGTGGCTTACTTGTTTTTACCCAAACCACTGTGCTAGCGTAAGCTCCACTGCCATCGTGCGCCTTTGTGCCTGGCCATGGCTGGCGGTGGGCGATATTTTCTTTGTTCACGCACAACACTGATCGCTAACAGCGGGAACCTAAGCAAGCTAGCATTATTTACATATTTTCGAGGGAATTTAGCCATTTAAATGCCGCGGCTCACTTTCTCACTTGCAAAAACAAGGTTCCCCCCGACACTATTTTGCAGCCAAACAATCACTTCATCCTGGGCTTTGTGTCAAACAAGACAATTGTGATTGGTTTTGAAAAATAATAACCAGCAAGAGCATTATTTCCCTTACAGTAGAATGATCGTGGGTGCAGCCAGACCTTTCTCCAGCGCTGACACAGCATCTACGCGCGATCGATTAACATTTTTTTGTTTGTTTGTTTACTTTTGAATCCGAACCAAACAGGTGTTCTCGTTTCAGCAGGCGTTACGTGCTGTCACTGTCTCCTGCCAGGCGACCACTGATCACTGCTTCCAAACGCTGTTCACCAAGATCCTATAAGAGAACGTGACTCGACTCAGTAAACGTTAGTTAACGATAGTTTTAACATTTCTGGGTGTGTACTGAGTCAACAAACAAGCGAGCCTGTAATGTTTTAAATAGGGAGCTTTTCAGGTGTTGCCAGGCAGATAGGTCAGCTTTGAGGAGAGCCAGGTTTCCCCACTGAAAATCACTGGGTTTTCTCCCCATGAGTGCAGGATAAAATTAGCCCAGTACTGAGTCAGCGCTGTCATCGGCTGATGCTGGGTCAGTTATTAACCCTGCGATATTAGGTGTGTCGCTGTTTCCCCCCGTTTGTACAGTCTTGAAGCTATGGTATGCCCCCTTGCTCTGGATGCACAGGGTAGTTGCAGCTATGAAAGTGGTATCAATCTTCTCATCGAATTCTTGGGACGAAAATAGAGAAAAACGTGCGTGCCAAAATACTCAAAACTAAGCTCAAGTTCATATGGAGTCTCACTGGCTTCGTATTTTCAGACATAAAATTCCTGAGATGCCGTAAACTGTCTTCCCTCCGGAAAGGTAATAAATAGAGAAAAAGGTCCAACACTTCTCAGCCCTTTGAAATAGGATGTTTTGATCATCCGTCTCAGACAGCTCTCAAATCCAACAAGACCAGAACACAAATTTTCATCATACCTATTAAATCTCAGTGGTTGTTTCAGCACTGGTTCTGCACAAAGGCCTGTTTGGAAGTGTGAGTGATTGACCATTCAGTAGGTAATCTGCTGACAGCCTGCTGGGAAATAAGAGCCTGAAGATTGCCTGATAGTGAGTCATTATTGTGATATCTAGGTTTGGTTGCTTTACTAGTGGCGTGAACCTGCAGATTTGCCCGAATTCATGGAAGTGCTCGCTGGAGTTAAAATCTCATCAGTCATTCAAAACATGAAATGAATGCGGTGGGAGGCAGGCTGTCCTGACAAGCGAGCCGCGAGCAGTTTCGACTCACCTTTCCAAGACCTCGACCACTGACTGGAGTTGAATCGAGAAGACAGAATGGAGAGATGGATGGCTCGACAAATATACTGCAGAGTAACTGGCAGTAAAGATATCATCAGCAGTGGCGGGGAGATAGCACTCTTGGACAGAACCGACTCTATGGAGAAAAATGTGTGTATGCCAGGAGCAAAATACAAATCTGTGAATGGAAAGTTCCCATTTTCCCTGATGTCCTCTCTCACCTGTGCAAAAGAAAAGATATATTGGATGTATTATTGTTACTGTTATTGCACTTTCGGTGCATGATGGCAAAAACAGACACTTTAAAGGCGCCGTAAAGGCTTAAATCTTTGAACTTTCTATTGGTCATTTCAGAGATGATGTCCCCTTGCTATATCTGTGTTGACGACTTTTTCTTTGTGGACGGCTGTAGACAAACAGAGGAGCGGCGTTAGGGAGAGAGCTTTCCATAAGCACTGAGATATCGCAGGCAGACCAGAAGCTTTGTCCACTCGAGTGTATGGTCTCGTTCAGAGATTGGATCTCTCTATCCTCAGGCTTTCTCTCTCCTCCTGATCCATCCCCTCCTGTCCTTATCTGTTAGAGCTGCATTTCATCTGCTCCAGATCCCTCCTGATCTATCACCTTTTTTCTCAACGCCGATGATCCTGTTTTTTTATTTGCCCTGCTTTGCCGAACTCCCTCCCTCCCTGCCCTTTTTTTAGCCCCCTTCCCTCGCCTCCCGTCTCCCTCCACCCTCGCTGTATTTCCCGTGTTTGTGTCCTTTCCTGAACCCTCTCTTTTCTTCTCCTTACTGCTTGTTATTTCCTCACTTCTCTCTGATCTCCCCTGTTACCTCTCTGCTGTCTCCCTCTACCCTCCCCTTATTTTTTCTTTGCTCTCTACTCGTGTTTTCCCCTCATCCTTCCCTCCCTATAGTTCTCCTAGCGTGTGCAGGAGTGTATTTTGAGGAGGGGTGACAGGGGTTGCCCCCCTAGATACGTGCACGTCCGTTTCAGCCTAAGTGCGTGCGCATGTTATTGTTTAGAAAAGACAACCGACAGATGTTGTAGATTGTCTGTCATTTAGTCTGGTATTTGCATGAAATAGAATAACAGCGGGAAGAATTTGTTGTAGATTCATTATGTGACTGAGTCCTCATATTTCAGATATTCTAGATGTCCTGAGAATTAGGAGCTGTCAGTACTTTATCCGTGCAGCCTGTTGGTTTTTATCTCCTCACCGCCATAGTGTGTTAGCTGTTGCTCTATGCGCACATCAAACGCTCTATTTTTTCGATCCCCATACTGCGGCCAGATCACAGTCAAGTGAGCCCTGCCCAGTGCATCAGAGTGTGCCAAACTCACTTATGTTGATTCTGTGGCCAGGTTCTGTTGGCACACCTGTTGCACATACACGCACCAGGTGGGATCAGAAAGAATACATTTCCATACATTATAGGTGGCTACTTTAGAGTCTCTGACGATCACGGCCGATCACATTGCCTGCTTTCATCCCGTCTAAACACAGGTCTCTGTCAGTCTGACCGTGCTGTTAAGGGTTTTCCTCAGAGGAAGCTTACTGTTTATTGGGACCCCACAGGGTTTCAAGTTGAATCCCATTTGTGGCATGTTGAAGATATGGTGGTCGCAATGACCCGTAGAGCGCAGGGAAGACAGCGAGGATGATGTGTCTTCAGCAAAATTTGGATCCCATATTGAAAAGTTAAATCGTACACGTAAATGTTAAATGTTAAAACTATGGGAGTATGTCCCATGCTTTGTTGTAATTTAGGGCCATGCTTCTTCCTTTCCTCTGGTTTCTGTCTGTGTGTGATGACCTTTGACACACTCACAAATACAGGGACATCATGGTGCAGGCCCTGTCCACAAGTACGTGTATTTATTCAAATAAAAACTGAAAACTGACCTTCTGGAAATGTCCTTCGAAGGGAAAGATATTCAGAAACTCCACTGTCAGTGTTTATGTCTGGATGGGCACACAGACACATTTACGAGTGTTTGCAGCATCATTGGCAAATGTGAACTTGGAGTATGTGTTATGATACTGGAGTATTTGAGTCTGTGCATTGACAGAATGGATGACGTATTGTTATATTTAGAAAGACTGATCAGTAGCTAAGCAACCGATCGAAGTATACAATCTGCTTCCTGTTTACAAATGGCACATAAATGCCCAGTATATGTGAATGGCTATGGGTTATGTAGGTTATCGGTAGGGTTAGTTTGGACAGACAAAAATACTTGTGTACATGTGGACTGGATCTAAAACTCTGAAATCTGTATCGCTTTGCATGGCAACACGCACAGCAGAAACTTCATGCTTTTGCTTTTTTTTTTCTTTCACTACAGTATTTTTAAGAATTTCATGCATGTTTTCACCAAATAATGATAGTAATAGTATAAAGTACCTCCCTGATCATTTTCAGCCTGCTGAGACTCAACATTTCAAATCCCAATTTCACCCCTGCATAGAGTAACCGTCTGTTCTTAAGTTCCCCAACAGCTCAACAAATTAAATGGAAGTAAAATTTTAATGTTTTTTTGTGTGCTGTTTTTGTGTTCAATTTAATTCAGTGAGATATGACTATTCTGCTTGCGAAAAAGTAATTGCTTACGATCTGGGAACAAAGTAGTCGCCATGTTAATCCTGGTAATGAACCACAATTCAATTCTTTTGTCAGAGTCTCTTGTTTCTGGGAAAAAGCGCTATAAGACTGAACCCCATCCACCTCTATCACATCATGTTGCTCATCAAAGCCGTGTGTCTGCTGGTATTTTAATTAAAAATGTATCATGGCGTCACATCGGCCAGACTCTTTTAAAATGAGATGACGTGCGCAGCCGTTTACCGCGGTTACCTGGTGTTTTGGATGGAGACACAGACAGACTCAGCCTGGCGGGAACAGACAGTCCAGAGGGAGCTTTTAGCCAGAGAGAGAGAAAAACTTTAAAAAAAAAAACAACTGTGAACTGTTATCAACGAGTCTGTTGATTTGCAGAAGAAACTTAGAATAATTAATCAAAAGGAGGCAATTTATTTTATGACAGGAATAAAACTATTGAAAATAGTTAAAAAAAAAAAAAAAAGTGGAAGCATGAACGAAAAAATGAGGGGTTTGTTTGATTTTGGAGAAGTTGGGGGTGTTCCCACCAAATAAAGTGTCCAAACTATGATGGCGCTCCGGTGCGCTGAGCTGTCAACCTGCCTGAGCAGGCGTGAACGACTGCATCAGATACATTTACCACCAGCATCAAGATTAAAGTATTGCACTAGACTGGCATTGCCTCTCCTTCTACCATGCCTCTCCGTCGGCTGTGGTGCACAGTGTGCCGTCAAGATACCAAAGCAGCACAAGTGAGAGAATAACCTCAGTCGACACCAAATAGAGCCTGTTTCAACAAAACAGGAAAACAGTGGATTTAGGAGGATAAAATCCAGCAGGCAGCATAAAAAACTGTGTGAATTCTGCATAAACGTGCCTGTGGGTATACAGAGAACATCTCAGCCTCGGACTCACTACACCACATTTCATCAAAGAGCCTAATTTTTAGTTCGTTTTGAAATATTTAAAGTGAAATATGCTAATGTTATGTTATTTTTCATCTGTACCACAAATGTATTATGGCCAGTTATGTTGAGCAACTCGTGTAAACTTGAGAAAAAGGCATGAACAGATGGTTAAGATACCAGATATGTTTATCCTTCAAACATACCTTCTTTTCATTGTTTTTGGGGCATTTTTTCATGCCGTTATTTGAAAGGAGAGCTGAGGAGAGACACAGCCTCGGTACAGGAGGCACACGAGGCATACACTGGCCCCTCAAATTTACCATATTTTTGATATTCAACAACAACAGAATAATGCATGCAACGCTTCAACAGAAAATGTTTAAAGTGTTTGTATTATTAATATTTTGTATAAAGGTAAAATGAGGTTTTCCTTGTTTTGCCTCTGTTAGAGTTGGAGGGCTCCAGCATCATGCAGCCTCCCCTCTGTCTCGCATTCCCACACACGGTCACACACACACGCACACACACACAAACACGAAAAGATGTGTGTGCGCTCACACACACGCTCCATGTGCTCACACATAGCCGGAGCGAGCAGGAGGAAGGGAGATCATGCTCTGTTTGCTGGGGTGAACACATCGCCCGAGGCTTCAGCAGAGGGGAATGAAAGCTTTCACCTGTGAGATATTGAGTGTGCGTTTATGTGCGACGGTGCGCATGTATTGTTTGTGAGGGAGTGTGTATACGTGTGTCGTTCCTTGTAATATAGCTACAGTGATATTCGGGTTCGGAGCAGTTCTCAAAACACTTCCCCTTTGAGATTGCTTTGCCCGTTTTGTCCTGGAAAAAGCCTTGTTTCTCAAATAAAGTCATTTTCATTGTAGAATATCTTTTTTTTTTTTTTTCAACAGGACGGTGTCCCACGGTAATGTATTTATGGCAACTTCTGATGCATTTTCATAAGGACGGATTGGTTTCCAGGTCGTGAAACAGGTTCTGCGAGGGGTCGCAATGTGATTACACAAATTGCAAAACACTTCATGTTTTTATATTTCTTCTATAAATCAGCGCTCCTCACTTCGGTTTCTGTCCTTCGGAAACGCAAGATCACAAGCCATTCACGGCTTAAGACACACAAAACTGAAACAAATGAACCTTTTGAATGAACTTAAGAGATAGTTCCCAGAGCAAGAACTTTTGTCCAGCACTATATGGTTTCCTTTTCTCTTTTACAATCCCCGGTGTCCCAAATTACCCATTATTTTCCCTCCCCAGTCACTTTATCGATTGTAGCCATTGAGCTGGAGATTTAAGTCGGCCCTGTGTGCCTGCTGAGAGTTTCTCTCAGTGTTAAAGGGAATCTCCTGAGTTGGTACATAATGTGAGTTCTTACTACTTACGTATTCCACGATCTCTACTGATCTTTTTGCTGATTCTGTTCCCCAGTTCCCCTTGAGTGCCCTTCGATTCACAGGCACGTTGGTTTACAATGAACCAAGTTAAGAGAGATCAGTGCCAACTGTGATTGACGGCAACAAGTTTTCTTCCAGCACGTTCATCTCAGACGCGTCAAGCTGTCCTCACTGTACAGCCTATTAACTTCATTTGAGCGAGGTTGTGTGATTAATATGTTAAGTTAGCTCTGTTTAACTCCCACTGCTTTGATTATACAGTACATTTGCTCTAACTTATCATTATGAAGTACAGTAAATGTTGATCGCACAACATAATGGCTATAGAATAATGGCACCATCAGCGCTTAGATTGGTTGCCTTAGAAACATCGCTTTCACTGTGCAATGTTGTCCGCCACCGGCCATGAAATCTCCTGTGAGAAATGAAGGTTGAGTGGCGATCCAGTCAGTCTGGCAGCCTGGCACCATTTCTGTCTGCGTTCACGTCTCCATTATTGATCAAATGAATGAATAAACTCACATTTTGTCCTTTGCTGATATTAGTTGCTGCTCTGAGGAAAAACTGAAATTGATGCAGCTGGTGCATCATCTGCAACAATAATACTTGGAAACGCTGCGAGAGAGATGTAATGACCTCTTATTTTACTTGCCGACATTAAAAAATAACTTTTAACGAAGCCCTCGCCGACAAGCCACTCAAAGCAATCTAAAACTGTGCTTGTGTTTACCAATAAATGTTTAAGCGCTAATAAAGCTCTGATAGAGCCACTACCACCGTCTCCTGGTGCAGCAAAAATCAGATGTTAGCGACTCTGTGAGGGTAGCATTTAGTTGCTAAGGAGCCAAAGCAGTGCAGGTGCATTCATCAGTGGGCTAGAAATACAACTCCATTGAATGCTAATATTGCTCTGTTTGTTGTATGTGTAGGTATGCTACCTAACAAGTTCACCAATAACAACTTAATAAGGTGGTAAATCAGTGTTGTGTTTGCAAATTGTTCTGCTGGCCCCATTTGGTCCAAAAATAATAAATAGATGCACCTTTAAACACACATAGCAATTCCACTATGTACATTAAAACACTCCATTAGTAGAAAACCAATCACCAGACAAAAGTATCATGTTACCCTTTTGAATTATCTCTGATGAAATAAATTAAAAGTTGCCTTAACATTTTTTATTATCTAAATGATTATTGCTGTTGTTTATTCTAATATGTATTTGATCGCATCACAAGCATGACAATGTTAATATTTGTTAAGAGCTCAATTTAACAAATATACTCTTGGTAATAATTTATAATTATTAAGACAATAGTCACACAGCGGCCATTTTCCTCAAACGTCACCCTCAGGATGGTAGGCTCAAATGTTGGTTGTAGTTGTTGCTCTGTTCCATGTGTTGAGTCATATAAATGAAGGGAATCTGCCAAACTGTGATCACTCCACTGCCTGATTGATCAGCAACTGAAGAGACAATAGATAGTCAAAATCCAGAGGGACCATTTCAAGGTAAAACAACATGTCTGAAAACAAGAACAACTAATGTTAGCATGCAACCACTTCCTAGCTAACTTTATTGTTTTATGGTGCTACACAACTCAACAGGTAAGGCGTAAATTCATTCTAAAATACTGATGTACATCTTGGACACATGTATTTAAACCTTAACGTTAACTAGAAAGTGGTTGAATGCTAACGTTAGCTAATGGATTGTCAAACTTGTCTCAAAATTTGGTCAGATATTACTACTTTTACTACTACTTTTCAGTTGCTGATCAGTTGAGAAGCAGTGAATTGACAACAGTATGTCAGATTCTTTAGGTGTATTTGACTTGCAACCTAGAACACAGCAGGACAACATCATCCCAGCTGTTGAGCTTCCCACCCTGAACATGAATAAGAAAATGGCCACCAGACTATCCAGGCTTGAAATCCGACATGCAAATTCATCTTAATGACTTATTGTGCATTGTCCCTGGCAAATAACATATTACGTAAATAATACAATTCACAATGACATGTATGCAAGCGCGTTTCTGTTTACATGTCTTCAAGGGCTGCTACAGCTCTGTCACCTGCCTGTCTGAAGTGGTAAATTACGTTCGAAACATATTTAATCCTGCCAAGCCAAAAAAAAAGCTGTTGATAGTTGTTAGTTGTAGTGAGAAGCTGCACAGCGTATCATTACAACTAAGAGGCCAAGCAGCTAATTCTAGGGCTCCTTCATGAAAACGGGCTCCTCCTGATTACGCCTCCACTTCTCACTGATCTCTCTCAGCCAAACACACTGATGAGGTCTCACTGCAGGCCTTTCATGTGCCTCGCCACTCGATACAGTATATCTTGGAGAGAGATGGGGAGGGAGTTCGCTTGTGTGTAAGGTCTAGCTGTCAAGTTTCACTGTATGTATTATCGTGTCAGACGCAGCAGGTCAGCAGGCACGTAGCTGTTACTGTGCATGACTCTTACGGGTGAATGTGTTTGCATTTTTCAGTTTCCGTTGGCTACGAGTACGAGTCGTGCCCTGGCGTCATCCAGTGGGAGAGGAGGACGGCTCTGATGCAGGGATTTGAACTGGTCCCCTCGAACCTGGGAGGCTGGTCTCTGGACAAACACCATGCCCTCAACATACGCAGTGGTGAGAGCACACAGTGTACTGCTTTTGTTAGTGTGTGTGATTTTATTGTATCACATACAGTGTAACCCAAATAAATGAGGATCAGAATGCTACAACAAAAAAACATATATTTTTAGGTAATATATACAGTCAGACTCAACTGACGCAGACTATTAGTATTAACCTGCCTACAGGCTTGCAGTCCATACCTTTACTTTTGTAGGGATTGACCCGTTTTGATGCCTGGGCTCGCAGGTACATGCAAATTAAAGGTCTTTGCAATCTAATAGCACAAAATAAGAATACCGTATTGCTTTTTAGCTTTTAATGGCCAGGCAGGCAATTATGTTATGTTGTTTTCAGTCTAATCTGTTTTGCGTTTTTTTTGTTTATTTTTGCTGTTTTATAATCTGTCCAATGGGACATTACTGCTAACTAATCACATCACCGGGGTGAAGCAGAACCGTTGTCTACATTCTGATACCTGTGCTAATTACATGACCTTTCACTACAGGCCGAGAGCAGTAGAAAACAGGTCTGTTTTAGCACCACTTCCGGTGTTGCTTTATGCTGTTTACAAGGTCCATTATTAGAGGGTAGGTCAACCTAATTTATGTAAATTATTAACATTAAAATACCCTCTCCTCCCGGCAGTCTTCTTAGTTGAGACACTATTAAACCAACCTCCATTCTAAAGACAGGAGTTTTATGGCCTGGCCACGTTACATCATCACAAAGGCTCTATTCTGATTCACTTTCATCTAGAGGCACAATCAACATTTACTAACCTGTGATAAAGTATTTGCCACAGACAGACACCTATTGAAAGGCCAGGTCCCACAATTTTATCATCCTCTCTGCAGATGGCCTGAAGCTACAGATCTCTTTCTTTGACTGCCCTATGTTCTTTTGGGAACTCAAGAAAATTGTAAACTCTGGGATTACACTTACAGCGCTTGATTTAACCCAAAAGGGGGCGTGGTTGTTGTGGGGAAAGAAAGGTGACGTATGCCTGTTCTCTTCTAGAGAATTGGTGTAGCCAGACCTTTCTCTAGTGCTGACACAGCGATGTGGCAGAATACTTTATTTGACACTGACAAAGCACATAAAACCGTGATCAACTTTGAAAACGTCCAGCCTAACATGATAAAGGTCATTTCTCCATAAAGTATTCGCTACTTAATTTGAGTCTGACTCAACGGATGTAGACTGTGGATATAAGCCTGTCACTGACTGACTATTCACCATTTTCCTCCCTTTTGGCATCTGCATGTTAGTGTTTTCGAAATCCCTATCTACAGTAAAGAACAACAACCTCCGAGCATAGGAAGTCTCCCAAATCTTAATCTGGTTGCCAATTTTATGAATTTAACAATATAGCATATGTCTTCTTATCTTTCTCCGAGATTTAGCTATTTTAATTTACAGGTTTGCTTCAATACATGCAAATGTTCCACCAAAAGAACCATTTTGCAAGAGCACTTTCGCTGTCCTCGCTCACCATATTTATATTTATATATCTGTTTATACATAAATAATGCCAAATCTTGCTTGGTACAGAGAAGTAAGTGACATGATTTTTTTTTTCCAAAATGTCTCTGAAACTATTAAATTACCAGCAAGAGACACGAGTTCTTACAAAACAAATAATACAGAAATAACCAAAACTGTTCAAACATTGGCAGAAATCGTGTGTTCATGTAAGATCCCATCACCCGTAGTCAGAACCTAATGAGAAAATGTGTTTGAGGGCCTGCAGGGTATTTACTGCTCTCCTCCCTCTGCAGGAATCCTTCACAAGGGAAATGGGGAAAACGTCTTCCTCTCCCAGCAGCCTCCTGTCATCAGCACTGTGATGGGGAATGGTTTTTATCGGAGCGTCCCCTGCGGTCCAAGCTGTAGCGGCGCCGCTCGGGACATGATGCTGTTTGCCCCCGTGGCACTGGCCAGCGGCCCCGACGGCTCTCTCTACGTGGGGGACTTCAACTTCATCCGCAGGGTGCACCCCGACGGATACACCAGAACCATACTGGAACTCAAGTGAGACTCATGATCTTGTTTTAGTATGTATGTGATAAGAGCAGGCAGATCTTGGTCGGGATCTCTCGCAGTGGGAAGCGATGGGATTTTGAGCACTGGATTGACTTGAGCACAATTAAAACAAAATGAGCTTGGCTGCTATGGGTTAGTGTGGCATTAGCTCTGGTTGGCATCTGCGCTTGTGATCTGTTTGATCTCAACGAAGAAGTTTGTCTTCATGCAAACGCAGAGTGTGTACGAGGTTCAGACAGCACAGACTTTAATCTACCTCTTTAGAATGTATGAGAGGCTCAAAGTCTTTGCTGTAAAACAAAGATATTTTTTTTCTGTGGATTATGACGATGATATCTCCTACCGCGCTGCAGGCACTACATTCTCTATTTCTGTATTTTCTCAAGCGTGGAATCTCAATGGGATTGCACAGTCATTTGTCCTGTAAAGTGTTCTCCTTATGTAACTTTACTCTATCATTCCCTGTTATTATTGTATCTCTGACTAATATTTCTGGTTCGGATGGAGGTTTCATGGTGTCTGTATTTGATACTTCCCCATCCTCTGGGAGGAAATGCCAAGAAACTTCCTGTTTAGTTTAATATTTAATGTGAAACAATACAGCGGTCTAAATCAACCCTAATCTCACTTTATGAGGTGAAAATTGAGTCATTGTAGCCCATGAAACTCTGAGTGACTCTCGTTCGCATTATAAATGATTGTTTTTACCTTCTCTTTTCTCCTTTAAAATGCTTTACTACGGCTTATTATCAGGAACCGGGACACCAGACACAGGTGAGCACTGGTGATTAACACCTCCTTTCTACACCTGCATGAAACAAAAGTGAACATGTGTCAAGAGACAAAGACCGGCCGTGTTGCTAAATGCCTCACAGCACTTTATTTTGGTCCCATTGCTGTAGATTACATAATTGCATCGACCTGACTTTCCCACTTCCCACAAACACAAACGCACCACACGTGAATTCTGCGCATAGAATACTTAGGTTGCATCAAATCCTCATTTAAATTTCACTCGACGATATTAAATTTATAAATTGGAAATCAGCCAAAATGTCAAGGATTTCATGTTTTTAGAGGATTACTGGAAGTCTGTTTGGAGGATGCAGCGGCTCACTCACTTCCTGAGCCAGACTAAAAGCCCGAGGCCTCGTATGGCCTCGACATCGTCCCTGGCCCGGAGCCTTGATAGCGGTCTGAGCCCCATACACCATGTTCGACAGAAGATTAGACAGATGTTAGAGAGTTTGTGTGTGTGCGGGCGTGTGTGTGTGTGTGTGTGTCTATTTGTTGATGATTGTGTGTCTGTCTGCGTGTGTGCACCACTATCAGGGGTTACTGATGAGAGTGCTCGTGGGCGTTTGTGAGAGAGACAGAGAGGGTTTATCCGATTTGAAAAGAGAGAGGATTTTTTCAAGATGCCATATCTCTAGCATGCCAAAGTTTCCAACCATGCAAAAGGGATAACCTGGCTGTGTGTCTGTGCCTGTACCGTATGGGTGGGTGTGTACATGTGTCTGCAAGTGTGAAAATGTAGATGTGCCTGTGATGCACAAACCGTGCTAAATTTCTTCTGTATAGCCTAAGCCAGTGATTCCCAACCAGGAGTACTTGCACCCCAGGGGCTACTTCTGCAGTTGCAAGCCACTAAGTGCAAAGATTGTGGCGTAGCTTAACTAATTAGATCAAATAGAAACCAGGCTCAGAAAATAAACCACACATTGAGTTAATAACAACTGAAGACTGCATGTTGCTTATACAGAGGCAAGGTCCCTCCCCTTCTGGTGTGTCCAATGGGATCTTATTTCAGAATAAATATGTAAATTAACTGTGAACAATAATTTCGCAAGACATGGAAGATGGTTTAATCTGAAACCCCTCAGTGAACTACACATCTCTGGCACAGTGTACGTTCAGAGCTGCCGCTATGCAAAAGGAGAGTTTCAGTCCCTAAGAGTTAGTATGCGGGACCGCCTCCAAATGGTTTCAGCGACTTTAAAAGTTTTACAACAGACTGCAACTTGTTGACAAGCAAAATTTTCTTATAAATCAATCATATTTGTAATTCATGGCACAATTCAAACCCGACCAAGTTATTTGTCTCTCACCATTTGCTACTGTGAATATCTTTTCTGAAATGAGGTCCCATGGTGGTCTACTGGAAGGGAAGAATCTTCTCCACTCTGTAAGAATGCATATAGCTAGTTAGCATACACACACACACACACACACACACACACACACACACACACACACACACACACACACACACACACTGCTGCGAACATATACACTCTTGAGGGGCAGACATACAAGAGGAGATAGACCCACACAAACACAAATATTTCTATATTTATGAATCTGCTCATTATTTTCTTTTTTCGCCCCTTCATTTATCAATTTTTATTTCCTGCAGACCGTGTTGTTGCTTTTTATCTATCAAAAGCACCGCCGCAATCATATTCAGTGCATTTGCATGAGCTCTAGTACCCTGGTTATGATCAGGTGCTTGAAGTATCACTCAAACAACCATCCATCACACATCGTCAATATGCACATCTACAATTACTGCTATATTTCAAAATCCTACATGTAACCTTGTTGACATGGATCCTTGCATACCTTCCTATCTGTTAACATTTATGTCTTTGTTGTTGCAGATACTGTAAAATACATTTAAAAAAGAAACCAGTCACTAAATTTATATTAATCTTATAATATTACAAGAACTTCGCTAAAATCATTGAACTGTTGAGCCAGTTAGCTAAAGTAATTGGTTAATTGTCAAAATAATTGAATGTATTACAGTTGTTATATGCCAAAGTCAGGGCAGTTTAGTTTAGCTAAAAATGCTAACCTCATCAAGTTCAACTTTATGTAAAAGAAAAAAATGCTTTTTGATAATTCTTTATCATATTTGAAAGCTAGAGAGATATTCTCTTCACTCAGAGAACCAAGGTTACAGTGTAACCATATGTTCTCCATCATCCTGAAACCATTTCTACAGCTCTTAAAATCACAGCACCACACAGATGAAATTTGTGATGGATGAAGAGATGGTCTCTCCACTCAGAGAACCAAGGTTGCAATGTAACCACATGATATCCCAGTTTAAAATCAATAAAAGACACTAGAACATTACAACTGGTTGATGGTGGGTTATTTTAGGTAATCCAGTAGAGCTGTGGCTGTATGTCAGGAAAAAATAAAAGGGTCGGGAACCACCTACAGCAACTGGATTCTTCAGAAGGCACTTTGGCTACCCTTTCCTCACCCTGGAGGTTTCTCCTTTAGTTCCTGCTTCCTCTTTTTCCTCCGGAGCAGCTTTTTACTGTTAGCGGCATGTTAGTGTTTCTCTTTTATTCTATACTATTGTTCTCCCAAGTCAAATACATTAATTATTCATCCATATTCAGCTTTCAAAGCTTTCACTGCACATTCTTCCCAGCAAAGTGCCTATCAGGCAACAGGGCTTCAAAACAAGGTGCTCTCCAAGGGGAGACAATATGGGATGTGCTCACCGTAAAAACATCTCCTATTCTTTCCCTTCAAGAGTTTCGGAGTAAAGCAAATAGGGGAGGAAGTCCTCTACAATAGTATCTGAGAGCCCAGACGGTCGATTCAGAGAAACAGTCAGGAACAGCTAGATCACTGTGTCTATCATCTCTGATCATTGTTTTGTTATTATGTGCGGAGGGAACTGGGGATTGTTTGTGCCGTGGTTGTTATTGCTGTTCGTTTCCCTTCCACTGGATAAATGGATGAATGTATTCGTAGCTGTGAGCGCCTAATTGAGAAGAAGACAGGTGAAATGATCTGTAATCAGTTATATGCGGCGTGCAATGCTCGTGGTAGCTTCAAGAGGGCCCACAAATATGATATGCTGCGCAGAGCAGTGGCGCGCTTTGAAACCCGGCGAATAACTCTCTTAGGATCAACTTTAAATTATGTATGTGCAGTTCAGTGCAGAGCTCTGTAAACAGTTATGCACTTAATGGACTAGATGACTGACAGTACCCGTGCCTATGTTGCAGTGTGTGTGTTTTTTTTCTGGGTTTCAAGAAGGAACAGAAGGAAGTTTCCTCTTTAGGGAGTAAGGGTTTGTACGAGCAGAATAATCTCACAGCGTGGCACTGCTTTCCCAAGCAAACACGAGATTTTGGCCAGCCATTAGTAACCTGTGAGAGTAAGTTTTGGAGTCTTTAAAAAAAGTAGAAATGCACTGTAATTGAGCAAGAATGTGCAAAAGCATGACATTGGCAATGTTTTCCTTGACATTGTGATTTCTCTCTCAAGACTTTTCTCTGTGGGGAAAAAGCACTTACAGGGTGTCTTTGAGTTTAATTGGCAGGACGCCTTTGACCAGACCCGGCTGACATTGGATTTTCACGCTACAAAGTAATTGCTTGGATAGCAGTTAGTTACAGCGTTCAAAGTTCAACATTTAAATACTCCATCACACTTTTTGTAACCAGTGTGTTTTAGTCTCAGTAATGTGCCACAACAACCTGACATTGCCCGAGGTTCTCTATAATGTCTGAACTGCCGACTATATGTACAGAAGCGAGTCAAGTCTTCTCTGTGTAGCGACGTGCCCGCGGCATTGGCACTCCTCCTACACACAGTACAGTATACAGCTCACAGTCAATATGAGGGTAAATGAAGTCAGTGCTCACGGTGTGCTAAAGCTAAGCCCGAGGCTTACGCTGAGGACAAAAGACAGTTTCATTAAAACAGTATGAAACGTACATAATATCATGGTCCTCCACACGGTGCTCGGTATTTTTGAACCTTTCACTGCAACAAACTTCCAGCCTTTTGTCCACTCTTGCGTCTCATCAACTAACAATAACAACCAGAACAATAGACAATTATGTGTCCACGCGGCTCATTTGGCTGAGGCCAGATTTAGCAATATGAACGTTCCGGGTTTAATTTTGGTCTCAGACCTTTGCTGCATGTTATCCCCACTCCCTGTTATTGTCTCTCCTGTTTTCCTGTTGCTCTCACTTTAGTTTGCTTCATTCTGGAGCATGTTTCGGGAGCAATAAAAGATCAAATTAACCACTAGAGACCACACACCCAGCTATCACATATAATGTAGAAGACATAAAATCAACAACACAAACATGCATAAAATACAAGCATAAACCGTTCTCAAAATGCACCCGTGGACCATGGCAACAAGGGTGCCATATAGCAGAAATATTATATGAGAATGCAGCTTGTGTTAGGATTTATAAATGCACGACTTACGCCACTCTCCACCTTATCCAGGCTGCACATACATTTATACATAAGGTTCCTTATCTCTGCCCGACATGTGGGTTCATTTAAGCTGACGAACAGATGACTAGAACTCTAAAATCTCACACATGAACATATTCCTGGCCTTATTATAAGCACCTGAACAGGTCTTTGCATACAGCTGATATCACAGGTGAGTATTATACAACATATATATGTAAAACCCTGAACCAAGAGGCCTTAATGTCAGGTCTTCTTTGTACTGATCAAATGAAGCAAAATTGAGGGAGCATGATATTAATTGAAGTGTGTTCCTTCACTGTAGTTTTGACATGTGTTTTCAATACTGCAGAGTTCTAGAAATAATGTGTCTACTTGCCCCGTGTTCCGTCATTAGGTTTCAGTTTTGGCCCTCCAAAGGGAAAAGGTTGTTGACCCCTGCGTCAAATAGTAATGTTAAAAAAGGCCTTGCACATTAGCACGATCCTTATCTGGCGTCTGGATCCAGGGTTTCGTTTTTGGGGGAATTAAGTGCTGAATGTTTTTTTTCATCTAGTTTGAATGTAGTATTTTAAAGATATGTTGAGATTAGCTCGGGTTTACTTCCCTGCATGGGATTATTAGTTAGTAGTCAAGTCAAGTTTATTATATATGACAGGTGTAGATTCAATATGCTTAGAAATGATACTGAAAAAATATGATAGCATGATATATGACTAAAACATATACAATCAAAACATAAAAGATTTGAAGGAAACACAGCAAAACGGATTCGGATAAAAAGGTTATTATAATGTTTATTGTTAAAAGGGAATAATGACGATGATATTGATGATACAGATGCTTGAAAAAACTGCTTCCTGTTAAGGACCTAGCCAACACTTTGTATTCATAAGCCTATTCACATTTTTTCTTAACACACTTGCCGATTCAGAATCCTAAAAAGGAGATTAAAACGTACAACTGCTATCAAGCCACTGTGGCTGTGGGCATCTGTGCTATTTAACTTAGAGGACATTAATCTTGTTGTAGCAGCACAGGCACAAGTTTACTCCTGGACTCTCTCATACTAATGCTATTCACTGGGACGCCCTGATTGCCTCTTAATTCCCATTACTTCAACTGATGGTACTGTCTCGTCAGGAATACTGAGAAACATTATCATTTCACAAACTAGGCTAATCTCACTGACTAAGTAAGTAGGAAAAATAGGAACATCTTCTAGAACTCAAACTAAAAACTCATTGGAACTGTTAGTGGCCACTTGCTCAAGTTTAATCTCAGTTTAATACTGATGCCTCCTTATGGCCAACATAAGCAAACAAAACCATCAGCTTGAAGACTGGCAAGTTATATAGTTATTCTCAAGCGTGATGCCTGATGAAAAAAGCTGCTATGGCAGAGGATACTTGGCTTATAACGTAGCATTTTGTTAGCTTTGATACTGAGCTAAAAGTAATGGATCCTTGAATAAAATGAATAGCTAATTGCAGTGCATAAACAGCTGAAAATGGCTAACAAAAAACATGCATTTAGTAAATATTCCATGAAAATTGCTTAAATGAATGGATAAATATTTGGAATAGTTGGCTGAAAGCAGTGACTACATTGCTGAGATAGGCTAGCTAAAAGTAGCCTGATAGATGGATACAGTTGAAAGAGCGAGCTGAAAGTAATGATACCTGATAGCTAACAGTCATCAAAATCGGAGCCGCCAGAATCATCTAAAAAAATTTCCTCATAGCCGCTTTAACTTAATTCACTTTCTCTCATTAGCACCAGCCCTGCTCACAAGTACTACCTGGCCATGGATCCGATGGGGGAGGTTCTCTACGTGTCTGACACCAGCAGTCGCCGGGTGTACCGGGTGAGGAACCTCGGGCAGCCAAAAGATCCATCTCGCAACCTAGAGGTGGTAGCTGGTACAGGGGAGCAGTGCCTTCCTTTTGACCAGAGCCACTGTGGAGAGGGCAGGAAGGCCACTGAGGCTGCACTCAATAACCCTCGAGGTAGGAAAATATACACTACATCTAAAGAAGACACTTTCTCAGTCAGGGCACGGCTACCGCACACTGTTGCCATGAGCATGAATTACATTTATCATCCCTCCAGGCTAATATACAGGGATTTGGGGTCAGTACTCATAGATCAGTGTTCAGCAATATTTGGTACAACTAGCTGGAGGACTGCGCTTCCACTGGTTTTCTGAAGGTCAGTACTTTTGTATTGAAGCAGCTCATTACACTGATGTCTTGAATAATTTAATATGTGATTTCATGACAAGACAATCTGGCAGTCTACATGTATGTCATCACAACTCACCATTCCGGAGAGCACACTATGTTCAGGATCAGCACTGAGATTGTCACGGCACACACAGAAATCATAATCTCATGAGAAGTCGCTCCGATAACCCTGCAACTATCTTTGACACACCGTGGGCTTTGATTATCATCCACCTGGAAGCATATTATTTGAAAATGAGTCCATGTGGGAGAATGATATGATTTTTTTAATAAGGCAATATTGTGATCATATTTTGTATGTTTTATACTGGCTTCATCGCCACTTTTTTCAATCCAAGTTGTTCAGCTGTCAATAGATTCATCAGTATCTATAAATTCATCCTTCTTCCTTTCTTTGGTTATTTCCTTTTTATAGTCAGAAACCTACTTGCTTCTTGCGTTGTTCCTGCATGCAGGCCTGACTCTCCACATCTACGCCAATATAATTGTGGTCTGTGAGTGAACTAATGTTCTATGTTCGTCAAACAGAAGATAATTACTGTACAACTCCACCGTGATTAGATTTATTCTCTAAATTATAGTGCTGACATTGTTCTCCTTTAAAATGCAAATGTGTTTATATAGGATATCAATTTTCTGAAGCATAATCCCTACACAAGTATTAATGTTATGACTGATTCCTGTGTTGTTTTGACTAAAGAGACAATCATTCGGAGCTTTGCTTCTCATTTAATTTGTACAATGGCGCTTTCACGCTAAGCCCCTCGAAAATTTAGATATGCTGTGGCATTTAAAATAATGCTTAATTGGTTCAAGGACCATACTGTGTTCTGCCACAAAAACACCCTGCACCTCTCCACCAGCAGCCTGTAGTGTTGACACCAGCTGGGATGGATTGATGGAGTCACGCTGGTTGTGCCTTTTTCTCAGCCCTGCCTTCAACATTTTTAAACATAAATCGATCTAACCAGGCAACAGTGTTTTTTTTCCACTTTTAGTGTTTGTCTTTCGCTGGTCAAAGTTACTTTATTTCGTATGATTTTCCTTAAAAATTAATGATGTTTTTGTAATAGGGAAATCGTTAGCCGAGTTTGCTGAAATACTACCCCACCTTTTCCACAGCGTTTGAAATTTTGTCATGTCGCAGCAGGAAAACACAGGTGTGACCAATAAAACTAATAATCATGGCGAAAGTCCATTCAGGTGTTCCAGTTACAGGACTCTACTATTGTGCCTGCTGGGTCACTGTCATGGCTTACTGGGACACTTGAATGGAATGAGGACATCATCAACGTTATTTGAGGCACCTGTGCTATTCTTACTATAACAACCCAAAATGTCTGCTTTGTGTACATGCCTGTTCTCTGTTCCAATTTATTCCGGACCGCAAGCAAATTTCGCCACAAACTGCCCTGGATGGCTTTGGGTGATGCCGCTCTCACGTCAGCTCAGTTGTCGTCATTCAGCTCCCTCTAGTTGCAGTAGTTAGTGAGGTTGTTGGCAGATTGGTCAGAAAAAGTCCAGTGGTGATGCTGCCATGGAAAAGAGCAATGGAACAGGAGCAGAACCTTCCCCAGAACACGGAGGTACCACACAACGAAATAAGTGGAAGTCGTCACATCAAGCCTCTGGCAGGATAATTGTGGAATCAATGACACAGCAAGAGTGGGCAATGGAGGCTTCACTCTGAGTAGCATGACAAACAGGGGAGGCCCTCCTCAGACACTGAATTAATAAAAGAGTATATGAGTGATGTGACAGAGTCATGCTAGAAGGAAGGGAAAAGGATGAAATGAAAGGGAAAATGAATCAGATACCACTCTCGAATTCCTCTGCAGCAAGACGAACTGCAATTCTTACTGAGGATTTGCTCCAGGAACTCTGTGATGACATAAAAAAAGGCACAATTCATCATACCTCCCATGGATGAATCAACGTGGATGACCAGCCATGACAGAGGGAGAGAGGGGATCGGCGTAACACTTTAAAACCTGGTACCCTGGTCTGATGTATCACTGCATAATCCACCAAACAGCTGTGTGTGCGGGTCTGGGTGAAATGCGCTCAGTAATGGCAGCTGTGATGAGACTTGTGAACTATTTGAAGGCCTCATCTGCACTGCAGCATCGCATATGACTCCCTGCAAAGTGAAGTGAAAATGGAAGTTGTTGTATTCGTGACAGATATTCCATCCCACCTCAGTGACCTTAATGCATAGCTTCAGGGCAGAAACAATGAGTGACCTCGTGTGTGTGTGTTGGTGTTAAAACTTGACATACAGGAGGACACATTGCACTTTCCTAAACTTTTGGAACAGTTGAAAAAAATCACTATCGGAACCAGCTGAGTTCCTAGAAGGGCTGATTCACACATCCGCCTTAAGGATCTCAGCATGGGGAAACTACTTCTACTGTACATTGAAAATCCATTCCTTGTCAAAAATGTCACAAAATATTGGATGGAAGCACAGAGAATCAGCCACAGGGGCAATGCACTTTCTCTGCAAACTGAGTTGACGGAGCTCCACAAAAACCCCTCTCTGCAGGACGCTCACTGTGACCCTGTCACTTTCTGGACAAAAAAGGTCTCTGCTGAAGACGCCCGTTGCCTGCAGAAGACGAACCTCCACACCCTCACCAGGTTTTGCTCTAACTTACCGCTGTGAGTCAGCGTTTTTTCGACAATGAGTGAAGAACTCATACTGCAGCAGGCTCATTAGTGAACACTCACATCAGTGTCTCCTTCTGGACATCACACAGTTTGAGTCCAAGAAAGACGTTGTCACTTCTTCTTCCATTAACACAGAAATGCTATTACAAAATAATGTTTTGACAAGAAATTGATTTTCAATGTACAGTTGAAGTTACATATTTGATGCACCCTTACTATAGCCCTGATGTGGTGGAAATTTGGCATTAGACCTCTAATCCTGTGAGTCGGAGTTCGGAATTTCCCACTTAAAATGTCCAATTCCGACTGACCTGGTACAAAACTGCAAAAGTGAACAAAAAATGGTGATCGTGACAAATAATGTTTCCTTGGTAATAGACAGCATTATTTTTCAGCACTTTCACACTTGGAAATTTGTCTAAATATGCTCTTCACTTTGATAATAATACAAATATTGTAGTCACAAATACCAAAAAAAATTGAACATCTTGTTCTGTGTTGTACTGACTTGTAGAAGAATAATTATTACAAATATATAAAGCGTATATTATTTAAGTTTGGTTTTTCGGAGGCTTGTGTAGGGTTGGGCCGATTTAAAAACATTTCAAACCCGTTTCATATGATTTTTAAAACCGGACTGGATACAGATTTTCACTACTAGTTGTCAAATACTAGTTGTCAACTCAACTCAACTCAACATAATGAGAACCCACGAATGACAGCAGCATTACAATCCATCATGTCAACTGTGACACATCCTGTTTCTATTTCTCACAAAAACAATTTAACTGAATTTAACAATTCCAAAGTTCAACATCAAAATACTACATAAAATAAAGACATACGACAGAAGCAGCATTGACAGGGCAAACAGGAGCAGCAGATCGAAAACAAGGCTTCGTACTGCGGGCTCCAAAACAGCTGCAGACGAGCAGCAGCACAACCTTTATCTCTCGTACAACAAAACAAGACTTAAGCACTGCAGCACCTTTGGAGCTGAGCTAATCGGCTATCCTCGGGCTCCTGCCAACTAGCCATGTGCTACAACGTTACACCTGACAAATGCTGTTCAGTTGGCACAATATCAAACCAGTTGAAGCTTGTACACTGGACCAGACCGGGCAAAACTAGAAACCTAAACATCCTTAGGCTTGACTGATGAGCTTCATGAGACAATAGTACATACTATATGCTCATGCCTCGTTCATGCCATATCTGAGTTACTGTAAGTTGTTTTTGACTCAAAAATACATCTCAACATCAAGCCTGCACAAACACATTAATTATTTTGTTCAATAATAACACAGAGGTGCCAGAAAAAATGAAAAAAACATGGACACCTCATGTTGCGCCTGTCATTCTAAGTCATTTATATTTGATGAATATAATTTAATGTTGTCAGCTCACTCTCCGACTCTGCAATCATACAGTACCACCCCCTTGAGTTGTCAGGTAAAATGAATACTCCTCATGTTATAAACATGTGAGTCTTTCCCATTACAACCATCCATTCCTCATGATGTAAAAGTGTCATGGGGCTGAAGGTGGATGGAGCTGCCAAGAGCGGTCAACACGCTCCATAAACCATGAAGACTGAGAAAGGTGTCATTTGTACCCTGATAGCCGAGAGAGTCAGGGAGATGTCATTCAAGCACAGTCTGTACACTCCCACACACTCTAGCCAGCTTCACTTGCTTCTCTTTAACAGGTATAAATGCCTATGTGGCAGCAACTCAGTACACTTCTGCACCACAAAAAACTGGCTAATGATTTCACAATTTGCAATCCAGAGAGATGCTGTTTCTCTAATTTGGAGAAACTGTCAGTAAAAAGTAATATTAGCTGGCCACGAGATACACTGAATTTGTCACATGACAAGAGAAATTATTTTAACTTTTTATTAAAATGACAATAATAGCCTGACTAAAACTGGCAAGCATGGCTTCCCTTGGCTTACAGGAGAAAATGGCACTTTTAGGCGCTGAACTTAAGCCACAATACGCCTGTCGTATTAGGTTCCTTAATACAGAAAAGTCTGCAGATTTAGCTCTGATTCGCTCCTAGCTTTAGCCCAGTTCAGGCTATTTGAATTAATGCATGTATATTTCAGACATTAAGCCTGGAGTGTCGATTTGAATTGGTTAATCATTATACCCTTAGTTACTGGCTGACAGGAGGGGATTCCAGCGATGTGTCTTCTCTGCCGTTGTACCACATTTTATTTCTTTTCCTTTGCCCTGCCTGTTAGCTGAAACAAGCCTTACTGGTTTCCTCTGACTTGTGTCATCAATAAGGCTTGGTCACCCACAAAAAGCTGGGGCTAGGGAGGTTTTATGTCCATCACAGGGATCTGTTGTTGTAAAATGTAGACACCCAAGTGTGTCTACACAAAGTTCAGTTTGGACGAAAGTCTGAAACACTGAAACCATCATAACTTTTGTGTTGAGACATAAACAACCTTTAATTTAGCTGCTACTAAGCTGCATTAGGCTGTATATTTATTTTATATGGTTGAAATAATTAATGAATTTGAACTTGAACTTGCACTAATTATGAATGATAGCACTGATTATGTCTTGCACTAAAGATCGTACCAATTAAACTACCTAAACTATACCAACACCTCGACTGCAACTTTGAATTCATGTGGCTAATTATCATCAGTGTTGACAGTACGAAACAGATTGCACGCAACTTGCACATTGTGAATTTTTTATGTTGCCACTTTGAGATTAAACATAATGTAGCTTTTTTCTTTAACAGCTTTAAGATCATTTTGATGTTACAGTGTCTTGTAATAGTGTAATGGTGTCTCTGTCTCAGTCTCAGCCACACTTGTTTCTACACTATGTAACTTCAGTGAGAGGGGAGGGTCACAGCATTACATACATGTTTACTTCAACATGTAAGTTTTCAATAAATAACATTGAGTGTTGTTTGTGGTTAGCACCTATATTATGACAACTTGTCACAAACTTGACAGTGTTGAGGGGGAGGGAACAACAATATAGGTCATTCATCAATGTCATCACGGTGTCCATAAGTTAATTAGTACGTTCTCTACTGCAAAACATGAGCCTGGATTTGCTTCTCTGCAACGAGACTGAATGAAAACATAGTAGCACTGGTAGTGTGAAGTGCTCTGATTCCTCAGTGTCATTAAACTCTTTGTGGATGTAATCAATCTCACATCAAAAAGCTATCACCTAAATGTAAACAAACAATCTTAAAAGGTGCGCAATGTGGTTTTGAAGAGGAAATTTCAGTCAGAGCAAACTAAATGAACAAACTCTCTTTGTTTTCAGAACTGAACAAATGGACCTTAATTACAACCCAATTTCATACTGTTTAACTTTGTTTATATTTGGCAGACCCTGCCACCTTTCTAGCTTCAAACAGTGTTCTGGGGACCTTACTTTCCTCTGAGAACAGATTGTTTATTCAGTTATGGAAAAAGTAAATATTGCTGAGTTTGTATTATTACCTCATTAATATTGTAAATATTAAAATTCAGAGTTTGAATTTCTTCTCCAAGTGTTTATAGTGTCTGTTTGAATACGAGTTCCTATATGAGTTGTGATGTTTCTCATATGCTGCACATGTCGCACCACAGAGGTGAGAATTGCAGCTCGTTATGCTTATTTTTTTGCATTTTATTTCAGTCTACGAAGGCCGTCATAGGACTAGATTGGGCTTGTGGGGGCTGTGTTTGCTGAAAAAGCAGTCGCTTCCAGGAAGCAGAAATAATCTCTTAACTGCCCACACCAATCACACCCACACACCTGACCAGCTCTCAGTCCCCAGGTCGCACAGGAGATTTAGCCGCAGGCCTGTCACTCAGGCTGCACCCACAGTCCTACCCGGCCCACTCTGTCACTCACTCTCAGCTGGTGCGTGCGATGCAGTCTGATGCTGCAGGCAGACAGCCAGTCGATATGGAGAACAGTAAACAAATGTAGCGTAGAAGTGCCTCCGTGCTTCAAATGTCACCCGTTCTTAATACAAAGAAGCTCTGAATTTGAGAGCAGAACTTTAATTATTTTTTTTTATTACCCCTAACTTCCTAAGTTCATACAGACAGAAGAGGGAACAGATGATGAAAAGGGAAAGAAGAAGATAAGAGAAAAACATCATTGGAACTGATGCCTGCTACAATTTGACAGATGATCTGAAGACTGTTATCCTCAGCGTACGTGCCCCTTATACGTCAGAACATGCTCCATCTCTGCCTTTGTACAGTAATAGAATATTCTGTCCCAAGACTCCTCCTTTTCACGCACGGTCAGGTATTTTATACTCTGACTCACTGCACTTCACACACTCTTCTGTGGCCATTGTGCTCCGACTAACCAGCTCTTATAAAGGCTCTGGAGACTTCTGCCTGAAGCCCCATGGCTCCCTGTCATCCATCTGCCACAGCCAACGCTCATCCTCCTCCCTGCACCCTCTTACCAATGGTAATGAGTGGTAGACTTCACAGGGAAATATCTGTCCATTTCTTTTTTGAAGCCGTGGCTGTGTGATTTTGCAGCATTGATCTTGTCTTGTGTCCTCTGGTGAGCTGCTCGCTCCAAATTAGAGCCTTCCTTCATTTTTCTCC
This sequence comes from Diplodus puntazzo, assembly GCA_963678695.2. NCBI lineage: Eukaryota > Metazoa > Chordata > Actinopteri > Spariformes > Sparidae > Diplodus > Diplodus puntazzo. The sequence continues at coordinate 17,891,594 of OZ023158.1, read as the reverse complement.
ACTCCCCTCCACCTCTTTTTCTATCCCTCCCGCTTTCCCATCGATGAATCATCCCCGTGCCCCTGGTGTTGACACAGCTGCAGTGGGCCCAGTGTGACACATAATATTGTTACAACACGGCAAACAGTTGTTAAATAGTAATCCATAGTTTTAATTTAGCCAACAATGTTGCAGCACTATTGAGCAATCGGCCACTGCACAAGTTTATAGTCTATCCATAGCGTAAGCTGTACGGATTATCTTGTGTCCTTCAAACACTCACTTATGAATACAAGATCTGGGGCATTGTTTAGAGTTGGCTACACATGCGCCTCTGCAGTAAATTAGCTCGGTAAATAAAAGGCCTTGCTCCATTTAGGATGGATCCCATGTCTGACATGAAAGAGGCGGCAGTCCCGCAGGACCCAACAGCCTTGGCTCGCATTTCTGGATTCCTTCTGTTCCCAACATGAAGGGGAACTTTTCTATTCGCATTTGGTGAATAATAGTTGTGTTTATCTTAAGATAACAGTTTGTGTTTCATCTGTAGGTTTGGACAGAGGAGTGACTCAAATGATTGAGAGTTTAGTTGCTGGTGTTTGCCTTGCACAGGTCTTATCTATTATTTGTCGACTGGTCCCAGACAGCAAAGCCGATATCCACAGAGAGAGGTGTGCGTGCGTGTGTGAGCGCTTGCAGTGTCAGTCTCTTGCTCCGGCCCACAGGGGGCAGACTAATGCCGTTATCAGAAGCTGACATGCTGCCATCACATTTCTCCGTCTTGCCCCCTCGGCCTCTCTCTCTCTCTCTCTCTCTCTCTCTCTCTCTCTCTCTCTCTCTCTCTCTCTCTCTCTCACCCCTCTTCTTTTCTCTCCTCCTCTTCTCTCTTGCTGTCTCTTCTTTTCTAAGTCTCTCTATTCCCCACACAGACAAACACATTTGTCCCAAGCTCACTCAGCTGCGAGGCACGCCATCGGAGCTGAGATAGCAGAGGGCCGGGGTGACGGATGAAGCGGTGGGGTTTAAAGCCGGTCGTGGTTATTAGCATGTTGAGCAGCCGGGGCGTTTAAAAAAGGGCCACAAGCCAGGGGTAAATGTGTATCACGTGGCACATCGCTGCTTGGCCACCGACACCAGGCCAGGATTGTCCGGGCTCGATGCTGGTGTACAGTATCTGTCTTGGCTGGTGGGTTGACATATAAGCAGCTTAGCTGAATGAATATCTTCGCACATTGGGCACGAGTCTCATTTACAGAAATGGCTGAATATGTGGCAATGTGCATAGAAGCGTTTCCCAGTTTGTTTCATCAGTGTGAATCAAGCTTTCGATGCTGTCAGCAAGCCCATGCCCAAACCATTAACTCGGCAAACACCGTCCCTCTGCTTCTCCTCCAGCAGCACACTCGCATGAGCCGCGGCGTCCCTTAAATGCACAGCTCTAATCACTGCAGTCCGCATTTCACTCATTCCAAATCTGCCACTTCCCCAAACTGTATTCTTTGGCTGCAGCAGTGAAGTTAGAGGATCTCCTAGGGCTGTGTAGCCCCTGTGCCAGCTGCTCTGTGTTATAACTTTGGAATGAATATGCCATTGTTATTCTACCTCTGGCTCCCATAGCATTTAGTGCAGAGTGATTGTTGCGCCTCACAAAATAGAGGGAGTGAGAGAGAGGGGGGGGAGCGGATTAAATTGATAGAGAAAAAGATGGAGCTCAGAACCGAGAGAGCGAAGGCAGAGAGTGAACGCGACAGAGAATAAAAAAATAATGTGAAATTAATAGAGGAAAATGGAGAATGGAGAGAAAGAGGGAGAACGAGAGAGTGAATGAAATGGATGACGAGTGAGAGGGACAGAGAGAACTCAGTGTTTTGCGTCTAAATCCTGCAGCGTGCAGCAGTCCCACACCTCATCTGCATATTAAACTGGCCCTGTGGCTGCCTTCCCTCTCTAAGGGTCAACTATCATTGTTTCTGTTGGTTTAAACAAAGCACTACTTCTCAAAACAAGGGCATCAGATAAGTCACACTGTGTTTTAAGCTCCAAGATTCGGTCTGTGTGTGAGCGAGTGCATATGTGTGCGCAATTTTTAACAGCCTGCTCCCGTGTTTCATTTCACATTGACCGAGCTTTTGTCTTTGCCCCTGGACATTCCTGCATTAATGATACACACATGAATTAATCACACAGCAAGGCAAACAGCAGCATACTCTATGATAATGCAAATTAGAGAGACGCCATTGGGTCATGCTATTTCTACCACAGCTTGTTTTCTCGCTGTGGCATCCATGATAATTAGACGATCGGCAATGGTTTGTGCAACAGACATGCATCACTGAGCAGCCACAATGAGAAGTTCTGCCAGAGACTTGTTTCCTCCCAAAACTAATACTGAAAATGTAGCTGCCAGAGGCAAATCCAGAGGGCCAGGCAAAAGAGCATCAAGCAAAGCACACAACACAGAGGTGCATCCAGGACTCGTCTTGCCAGTGAGCCATTTTTACATGATTGAAGGAAGGGATTGCAGAGATGTATCCTGTTTGTATCCAATTTCCTGTAGCCTATTCAGCTGGATTGCATTGTTACACATGAGAAAGTCTGTTTTGGTCAATAATACATACTACACACCTTGTTTTCATTGATCCTGTTAACCCACAGTTGAGAAGTATAAAGGTCTTGGGCTTTGTATCAATACCACAAGTCATACTGTGTGTTGGTTAAAATGTCCTTGATGAAACACAAGTGCTAATATAACTGCCCTCTTTTGGAAATGAAACATGGAAATATTGCACGACTAAACACTGGAATTTTGTGATATGTGTGGGACTTTCCATACTGATGTGATGGGAGTTTGAAAATTGCTGAATAAGCCAATTATACAACAAGTAGTTCCGACGAAGCATTCTGATTGGTCAACTAGACATCAGCAAGACAGCGCATCTTGCTTATCCCTAACAGTGTTACCAATACCATCTCCATGGCAACATTATCCCTGCCTGGAGCAAAAGCCAATAGATTAATTGTCAAACACATTTAGATTTGTGAAAATACGTTTTTAGCCGATGTGAACCATGACCTCCTGTTTGGCCGTTTTTTTTAGCCACTAAAGTAACAACTTTCAAGAATTTTGATAAAACTGTTTTGGAACTTGGACCTAACCGCTGCATTTGCAAAGCTCTCCAACAAACTTAAGAGTTCATCGGATTTGATGGTTTTGTTTTATTATTTTATTAAATGAGCTTTCTTTAATGAAAATAACTTATGATGCTGTAAGAGTGTAGCTTGACTGCCCCATTAATTCGGGTCTGTGCCTCCCTTGTGTGCAGAAAGCAGTATTTGCGACACTGAAAATGTTGTTTTTGACACCAGAATTATGGTTCGAAACAGAATATCTTGTTAGCTTCATGTTGTGAATTTTGGAAATTATTACATCTATCTTTTTTAAAACATTTTGACTCATACGGTTTGGACTTGTTGGACATGTTTAATCGGAAGCTGTTCAGTCGTGATGTAAGGCGCTCCTGCATCCTCCATCAGCTGAGCTTGTGAGCAGGACACACAGCCCTGCTAGCTCAGCAAAAAATCGACATGTAGACAGTCATATGAAGTCACACTGGTGTTTCACTACAGTTTTAATGTCTGTATGGGTAGACTTTGTCACAGAGAAGACATGAAGAGAATACACACAACAGGTGAGGGGCAGTTTCTTTCTTTCACTTTCTCTCCCTCTCTTTCCCCCTCATGCTTTCTCGCTTATTCAAAGGGGATATAGGAAAATGACATCATCATATTTGTTGATATTTATTTATGTTTAGGCAAACTCCATGTAAACAGATAGGGCAGACAGGAGCCGCGCTGCAGCAGCAATGCAGCTGCCAGGCAGCCGATGAGTCCTGTCTGTGACACAGGACGTTTGAGGAGCTGCTAATTTTATCAGCTGAATAAACGTAGTTTCTATGCAGATATCTTAGTTATAACAAGGCTGAGCTAGCTGAGCAGTCTTTGGTTTAAATGTAAGCTAAGTTCCAAGACCATCAGAAAGCACTGATAACATCTCAGAAATGACTCAACAGAAACTCTATTTCTTGGTTGTAACCTACAGGTCAGCCTACTTACTGGAGTAGTAAACTTTAATGAGAGTCTACTGACGTGAGTCATTGTTTCCCAGTTATTAGTCAGACCCCATGTAACCGTGGAGACAGAGATAATACCAGCAAAATGTGTTTGTTTTTCATTCTGAGAGCTCATTGCCACACAACATGAATACATTGATAATATCTTTTGTTTTGTTTGTCAAAGTTATATAATCACAATATTACACTCCAGGTAGAGCTCTACCATCATCTTTGTTTCACACCCTCTCGCATCGCAGTGCTCAAATGATAAAAGAAGCAGTATGTCATTACCTTCGAAAATGATTCATATGAGAATGTTCTGATCTGGCTGCACTATTAACAGGACGACAGGCCCTCAAGTACCCATACATCAACATAATCAAGCAGCACTAAATCCTACAAAGCAGCTATCTGTAGGATGCTACAGACTACGTTGGGATAAAAACATCATTAATTTTCTAGCCTGGTAACTTTGTCCAGTCCGATATATTTTCTGCCATGTTTGGGCTTTCATACACCAGAGTCATTAGTACAGCATTAGAGTTAGGCCTACATAACTCTTTGAATTAACAGATGCATGAAAGTAAACTGCCTCCTGGCTCCACTACAGGCTGTTCAGATTCAGCTCCTTTCGTTACGTAATGAAAGAAGTCATTTTCATAGGCCGGCCTCCTCTACACGGTGATAGGAGATAACCAGGAGGGGGGCGTTCATCCCCGAGGTGAAGTTCAGTGTGTCCAGCGGTAAGATAGCAGTGTTTCGCAATGTCATCGCTCAGAGTTAGACACGCAAATTGCTCTGTTGTTGGTTGTAAACATCAACATCAGTGCCTATATTCTGTCCCAGCTACAGAACAACAGAAGAGACAGTGGTTGCGTTTCATTTTTTAACGACAACGGCCGGCTGCGGTTCGTGTTAGCTTGTATGTGTGTGCTAACCACTTCACATTGGACTGCTTCAGTAACGAGGGTCAGTACAAAGCTAGCTTTGCCTCGACACTGACCCTCGTAAAAGGATCAGTCCCAACCATACGGGACCCAGCAACTGCAGCCGAGCCACAGGTAAGTGTCGCCACGGTTTGATAGTATTTACAGTTGCCTACAAGTATGGTGAAGTCAGCTGGAAATTGGCTAGCTAGTTAGCTCCGCTTCGGTCCTCTATGCAATGGCGTTTGAAGCGAGGTTAATGTTAATAATATTACAATGGAGCTTGGTTGTCACAGTAAAAAGTCTGGAAATGTGCAGACTGGAGACAGAGACTGGAGACTGTGTTGGAGACAAACACAGCTTTTGCTAGCTGACAGCAATTAGCTACATGGTAGTAACAACACATAGAACAAACATTATTTAGACACACTAACCATTCTGAAACGTCCTGCTGCAGCCGCAGAGTCTGTACTTCTTCAGGAGCCTCTCCCTCTGGGTCCGATTCTGGGTCAAACTGGTTCAGTTGAACGAAAGCATCTCCGCAAGCCATAGCGATACATCCACTGTAAAACATTAGTGCATGCGGCATTGTCTCCCTGAGAGGGGCGTGTAGCAGGCAAGGCAGGCGTTGACAGACGGAGCTCATTAGCATTTAAAGGTGCAGGCACAGAAACAGCCTGCTCTCAGTAGAGCTCACTTGAGCGACTTTTAGACAGCTGAAATTCAGGACCACGGATTGGGGCAATGCATTTCCAATACAGTGTTGTTGGACCTCTGACAGCTGTATGACATTGAGGACAAACAATATAATATCGGACCTTTAATAATTGTTGTTTCCTTTGCAACGTCGTACTTACAGTTGTCTTGTTGTGTGACAGATCCGTCAAAGGTTTTTTTCTGCGCTGTCATACTACCTCAGAGGTTGTTTGTCAGGAAATGTTGACATAAGTAATTTGAGCTTTACAACACAATGATGTTTTTCTGGTGAAAGACGTTCTTGAATATGACAAGATGGCTCCTCCCAAACAAACAAATGAAGACTTGACTGTCAAACAACAAAAATATGTACAACCAAACTTAAATAACGTCTTGTTTTGCGGTATAAAGTTGATCAAACTAAATTTCATTGGGTTTTCTCCTAATCTACAGTGTGTGTCACAGCCAAATATGTGATCTTGATGGCCCGAGGACACACAGTGAGAAGGAACTTTACAACTTCTCAGAAATGTTTATGGTGACTGGACAAAGGAATTTGGAGAAATGACTCATTTCCTGTGTCTGTATCTTCTCTTCTTGCAGTAATTCAGTAGTTCCGTAGTTAAGAGCACCACAGTTCTAAAAGGGGAAAATGCAGCATTCCTACCTTTTGCATATATTATAGACTAAACAAGCTGGAGGAACATTTTTTTCTGTGGCACAAAGATGCATTTGAAAAGGCCTTTTGAACCAAAAAGTAAAAACATTTTCTGATGATATGTTAAAACATGACTTCTGATGGCAGTGCTAGATACATCACCTCACTGAACCCAGTGACATTCATTGTCATGTGGGTGGAACTTTATTGGTCACTATGGATCCGGCTCAGAAAGTACCTTGTGTGGGTCCTCATCACCCTGATAGTTAGATAATCTGAGAGGAAATAGTCAGCCTACTGCTATGTTTTACTAAGCACCCAAA